>OX457028.1:30717602-31280623 GCA_949752745.1 Protula sp. h YS-2021 | reverse complement strand
AAAAAGTAATTTTTCAAGTGAAAACCGTCTAGTGAACAATTTTTCAAAATTGTAAAGAAATCCTATCCAAACTGCGGGAGAAGCATTTTGAAAATTGGCTTCCATTAAATTAAAAAATGTCCCCCATTTGACCATTTTTTGGTTGATAGCCAAAAACAACAAGTACTTTTTAAAGAGAGGCCTCTTAGCAAAATATGAAGACAATCCGATCTAAACTGTGGGAGAAGAAGAATTTGAAAATTGGCAAGGAAAAATTTTAAGTGGTCCCCATTCGGCCAATTTTTGGCGGATTGCCAAAAAAAATATTTTTTTGAGAGAGAGAGCCAAATACAGAACATTCGTACAGAATTTGAAAGGAACCTGATCAAAACTGAGGGAGAAAAGGCATTTTAAGTAAAAGTTTACATACGTAAATATGTGAAAACGTACATACGTACATACAAAAGACAGATACCCCCTCTACTGATATGATAAGACCAGCCCGACCAAGTAGGCTGGTCTAAAAAGCCGTTACTTGCTTACTGGCGCTGATTCTTGAAAATTGCTTGTGTTTTTCAAATGGTTTAATTGTCTAAAACCTGTATAAAATATGAAAACGTTTACCAAGCGGCATTCCTCCTTTTGTCCATTGAATCAATCCCTTTAAATTATCCACCGCACAATGCAAATACACGGTATCACCAACAAGTGTAGTCTTATCCGACGGCCTGGCTCGGAAATGTTGTTCGTCACCTGAAAAAAAAAACAAAGAATCCTGTAAACTGGGTTGTATATGCCACCATAAGGGCACCCACTAATGGACAATGTAAAATCTCTCTACAGGGGAAGCGAATAGCAAAAGGCACACATTTAACTTTTTTCCTTAAAATAATAAAAAATAATAACATTATAATACAAATGTATTTAAATGTATCATAAACAGAGTTATCTGGATATAATCACCACACAGAACATGCATTTTTATTATCTGAGGGAAGGAATAGAGGAGGAAGAAGAGGTGACGTTTAAGCCTATTAGGCTGGGTTAAGCGAGTATCAGATGCAGAAGATTCTCACGTCCAACAATAAAGCATTAGAGCGAATTGCGCGGCTCCTAATTTATAAACAAACCAGTGACAACAAGCGCGAACACTGTTTTCAACTCAGCGAACATACTTCAGTTTAACCAATGTCGCTGTACTGGTCAATAATGTGTTTGAACTCGTTATACGCAAAATAGTTTTTACACATAGGCATCAGAGATGCAAAGCCCTCAGCCATGGGGAACATACGAAAAAAAAGAAACAGTAAAACTGGAGGGCAACAATCAGTGCAATTAAACCTATTATAAAAATGCATCAAGTACTTAGAGTACCTGAAATAGGATGACGGTGCTTTAAGATGAGGAAAAAAAACCAAAAACATTTACCATGAGACAATGAGACAGTCCAACTACAGTCCAATAAGGGGAGAGATATAATAATAATTTGACGAAGTGTCATAATTAAACGGTTGCACAGCCGTCTAGCGAGTTTCGATCCCACGACAGCTCTGTACCTCTCGCTCACTAAACCAACGCCTTTACCACCTACTCTACAGAACAAATACAATTGATAATGCTACTAATAAAAAATTCAAAGTCCAGCTGAGCCACTGTCCTTGGGCGAATGTGGCTCCAGGGATGCACATAAGATCTTCGCATTTCGCCATGGCGAAAGTGAAATCCATTTGGCGAAGGTGAACAGATTCACCTTCGCCAAATTGGCGAAGGTGAATTTTAGGCAAAAATTATTATAATAAAAGCAAAGTATGTTTTGTTTTTGATTTGCGTGAACGTGAAATGAATGCACAGCTATCCTATTGACAAACGCAAACAGTGACGACACTCATTCAACTTGTCCATTTTTACACACCATAATTGTACGCATATCAATTTATACTTAATGACAGATCACCATATTTGCAATAAACAAATTAAATTACAGTTTTAGTAAGAGGGTTAATTTGGCGAAGGTGAATTCAATTTGGCGAAGGTTAACTGAACGTCCTTCGCCAAATTGGCGGCGGTAAAATATTCCTTATATGCACCCCTGTTGGCTCATATACAATACCGATCTTTATTAGTCCCTATACTGGCTCCATCTCAAATATCTTAGCAATTGCAAAAGAATTGTGGGCCACAGAGTGTTGACTGTTCACAAGCCAAACGTTAACGGACGGCAATTAAGACAGACAGGCGGACGGACATGGCCATAGCAATAGCCCTTTGCCGTTTTAAGGCTGATGCTAAAAACTCAGACGGTTGCTTATTAATACTTGGTTAATCAATGTCATGCAAAGAGTATACTGAAACTGAGCTGACGAATTTCGCGATTGTTTTTATCTTGATAGTGGTCCACCATTTTGTCCCTGCTTCTCCTCTGAACACAATGGCCCTAGGACAACTCAGTCTTAACATATGTAGTACTGGATTTGCGCGCCTGTATTTTGTTTTCGCCTTTGCTTTCATTTTCATAGTCAAATACGAAGCAAAAAACAGTGATTGTTTTTAACAAACACAGTGCAGTAGGCATTGCTGCAGTCATTGAAGGTTTGCCAATAAAGCTGTGCTAATGCATTCGAAACAGGGTAACAGCACTGAATTCTTACGCATACCTACTTTATTGGACAAGGAAATATTGGAAATGAAGTGGTAAAAACAGCGGCCATCACTGTACCCGAACACGTCAAACATTTTATTAGCCAGTCATTGCTATTTTTTTTTACAACAGAAACAAATGTTTTCCCCCAACAGCTCCCCTCCCCACCTCCTTTTCCACCACTGGCTCCTCCTTCAGTTTAGAAAGTTTATTTTGACAATTTGCACTATTTCAGATTATTGTAGGCCTTTTACTTTATGTAAATATATCTGAATATATATCTGATGTGCCAAGAAGTTGGAATACATAACACCTTTATAATATTTCTTAAAGGGAGGTAGGCAACCTGGGTCGTAGCTATCTTATGCTACCGCCCCCGCACCCCCATTTAATATAGGAACTAAATGCATCTTAAACCTTTTACCCCTTTCACGGTATGGATCTGGACCAAAAATGTATTTACACCCATGATATAGGCCTTGTCTTTCTTCGTACATCCTCAACAAAGAAGCACTATAAACGCAGCCGTCACCACTGTACAATAGATGACTCACCTTGTTGAGGGGAGGCATGGGGGGGGGGGGGGGGGGGGAGGCGGGCGGAGAACATTTTGGTGCCAAAAATGGTGACCTGCTTGTCATAGCACAAGATAGTGGAAGTACCACTTCAAAGAGGAAAATACTTCCAGACAACCCAACAGTGCTACACAAGGTTACCCCCCGTGACCACACCCCCCGGACCAAACCCCCCGGAACCAAACTCCCCGCGCGCATAACCCCCCGTGCTCAACCCCCCCCCCCCCCCATCGGACCAAACCCCCCTCTCAACCTGATCAAAATGCCAATATACTATGTCAAATTTAAACACACGTTTATTGCATCATGAGTTTTTTACAGTCAATGCCTTAGCGTACTGATTGGCCTCTGCAGTAATATCGTCTACTTCAGACAAAATTAATTGCAGTGGGCTGTATAATTGTAATTCAGCACACAATGTGGGCTCCTGCGATTTATAAATAACAGGAATTCGTACTTCAGATGTTTTAATTGCAATCGACATACAGACTAGATGACAAGGGTGTAAATTGTACTTCAGATCCTGTGATTGTAAGATGACAGCACAGGACACGGCAGAAGCTCTGAGTGCATTTGAGATCAAAGCTCGTCAGATAATATGACTGCAATTATGTACATTTTATGCCTTTATAATCAGTAATCATTAAGTAACGATTACAGAATATCGGAGGCTGCTTAAAAATTCAAATATAATTGTTGGAGTGGGGGGGGGGGGGGGGGTTGGTCCTCTCCATATGGGGGGTTTTGGCATAGGGGGTTATGCGCGCGGGGGGTTCGGTCCTGGGGGGTTCGGTCCCGGGGGGTTTGGTCCCGGGGGGTTCTGTCCGGAACCCACATGGAATAGCTTTCCGGCGGATCTACCGAAGGCATAATCTCACTAAATTTGAAGCTGATCCGACGTTTCGTTTGACAGTTATCGTGTCGATACAGTCTTGTGTCTATAACATATAACATATGACGTCATAAGCTGAGTTACATGCACAAAATACATCACTGACTGCCGTACGAAGGCATTATCCTGCCAAGTGTGAAGTTAATCCGACATTTCGTTATGTATCAACATCAACGATGAAATTTTATGTTTTGTTGCCCCTTTGACATCACGCGTTGTCCAACGCATGTCAAGTAATACAATCCCAACCTTGCAGACCAACCTAAGGCATAATGCCACCAAGTTTGAAACTGATCCGACATTTCGTTAGAGAGGGAACGTGTTGACAAAATAAAGCGTCTGCAATGGATGCACGCACACACATTCATGCTCACCACGCGGTGATCAGAACAAAAAAAAAAAACAAAAAAAAAAACAAAAAAAAAAAAAAAAAAACAAAAAAAAAACAAAACAAAACAAAACTGGAATCCAGTTTCGACTGGGCGTTTATGTTATGCCGTTATGATTCAATGGGCGTTATATGTTATGCCGTTTTGCACTGTAAAACCATTGACGAATAGGAAAATATGGCTTTAGCGAGTCTGGTACTTTGTTTGCAGGTCAACCGTTTGTAATCGTCTTCTTCAAGCTTTGCAATTCTTGCTGTCTCTTCACGAAGTTTGCATACTCAATTAGCTTCGAACGAAATTCCTCTGCAAGGTCTGCACCAGTCTCTGAGTAGAATGCACTGTCACCGTTACGTAATTTTGAGTCCGGAAGTTGTTGAGAGATAGTTCCTGCTGTAACAATTCTCTCCAATATGTAGTGAGTGTTTTTGTACACTGGGGTCATATTCTTGTAAGCGGAGAAGCATACACTGAAGTCTTCGGGGAAGACACCAGAGGCTTAGTGAAAATAGAGGTGTTTATGGTGTGAGTGCACAGTAACTTTACGGAATACGTGAATTGACGCCACTTTTCTACCTAGAAAAACTACGGTTATCGCCTCTTTCGATTAGGAAACAGTTGCGCTCAGTAGGGGGTCCCTCACTACCAGACCTGACAGGTTTGTCATCTCGCATAAGAACAAAAACCTAACCCTGATTGGGATGCGTAGCACTGGATCACCAAGGACGGATCTAATGGGTCAAAATACTTCAGAAGAGGGGTGCACATATGGCACTTCTGAGCTGCTCGAAAGCCTTACCTTGAACGTCTGACCATTTGAAAATAACATCTTGATGGATGAGTTCTCTGATTGGTTCACAGATACCAGAAAGGTCCGGGAGAATGCTGAATGGTTCGAATGGTTCGCTATACCCATAAATCTACGGACACCCTTAACGTCAGATGGGTTTGAAGTCATCAATGGCCCTTATCTTTAAAAGGTCTGGTTTGAAACCTTCAGGAGGTTACCCATATACGAAACGTTTGCTTTTCGTAGCTGAATTTTGTGCTTACTGGTGGGAATTTGTTTCTCAAGCAGGCTATCAGATTTCTATCATGATCTTGTTCTGCATCACTGACAGTGTTATCTATATCCGTAACTAGGATGGCATCGGCGATAATATGAACACCACCAAGGCTAAGCTCCTCTTCGAGAACTTGTTGAAACTTTTTACACCAAATGGAAGACGTAGCCATTTGTGCCTTCAAAAACGGGTTTCCATTTTAGTTAAGTGGATCGAGTCAGAATCAGGGCGTAAGTTTTAATAGCATTTTGAAGATCTATAACAACTTTGGGCTGACGTCAAGAAGGACTTTGATAAGGTATTGGGAGAGTTTTAGGCTTTGTTCAAAGGACGAGGGCCACATTTTGTGACACTGCGCTCTCGAGATTCGCCACAAAATTTACAATTGTTTATGAACTTCGGCTTCATACTCCCGGCTGAGCGTTGTTTTTGTTTTGCGTATTTCTGTGTAGCATGGCGTGAATTGTCAGCGTTAACTTCACTACTACCCACTGCTTTCAGTTGGGTCTTTGATGACTCGGCCGCCTATTCCGATCGCTTTCTGAAGGGTCAATTTGGACTCTTGAAAAACCTACTTACACAGCGTAGTATCTTGGATACCCCATACAATACGATCGCTGATGGAATCCACGATGTCGAAGAAAATTTTGTCGAAAGATACTTAGACGAAGATATTTTGTCGAAAGTGAATTTCCGGACATTTTGTCGAATTTTATAATTTCTTAATAGCTGTTTTTTATTAAGAGGTGGTGCGATTTTTTGTTGTTATTGCATGAAAATAAAAACATTCTGTCACTTAAACTTTGAAGTGATGCATAAAATTTAAACTCTAAATCCAATCCAGAGTTTTCATCAGCAAACTACAATTAAAATGATGAAAGATATATCCATTAATATCTCAGCAACCCAGAGTAATTCTCATAACTGTTCTTGGATTTGCAGTTCTACCCGACCCCGTGATTTGCGACTTTTAACAATTGGTTATTCGCGCAATACAAGAGGTTTTGGGCCAAGAAACAGCTGTTTCTATCATTTAACACAGCCCACCTGGCCGAAAATTCAAGACCCAGGACCAGTCCAACTACACAAAGAAAGTGAGGAATTCTGCATGTTCTCTGCAAAGCTAGACGGGCTAACATTTCTCTCTGCAGCTGACATTCCTACTGGAATGGTTTCCCTGCGGCAAAGTGTTCCTGAGCAAGCTGTTCCGCTTCTGGATTACTTCGACGCCACCTCCGTGACGAGAACCTGAAGACAAGGCAACGCCGACCCGAATGACCAGATGGCTATACGCTTCAGAAATCACCCGCCAAGGTTCCCCTCCGAACTGTGGAACGTTCACAGGGCCACCCTGCGCAACGAGCCCAGAACAAATAACCAATCCGAAGAATAGAACAATCGCTTCAGCCACATCACCGGATACAATAGTGTTGCCACGGAGTCAACAAGAAAAAATGAATAAAAAAGGATAAAATTTAGAAGTATGAAAAAAAAAATAATTCACATTTTGCTGAAAATCGAGAAAACATAAAATGTTAATCAGATTGTATCACTTTTTGTAGTTATTACTTGTGCTCGTTTTCACAGCGATTAAAATATTTACGTGAGTTTACTTCTAAACTGTCCTCAATAATACTAAAACGGATGCTTCCCTTTTTCCCATTATTCTGTTAATGAACGCTTGGAAAACAGGTTGTGTTTCCTATTTTTTTTTCAATTTATTACACAAATGTAAAAAAGTATCAAAATAAAAAAAGGATGAAAAGCGGAAAAGTATAAAAAAAGGATCAAAATTTTTAAAAGTTTAAAAAGGTATTTAAGGATAAAAAAGGCTAAAATCGGTCTTTTTCCACAAAAAAAGGATAATCCTTTTAAAAAGGATGATGTGGCAACACTGATACAAACATCATAGCGTATGGACACTCATCCAGGCCATAAAGCAGGACAGTTCCGTCCGTCATTTCTTTCATTTTTCACCCGTTTATTTTTAATTACAAACGCATATATTTGCGCATTGTTTCAGGAACGCCCAAAGTGTGATTTGGCCTATTTGTTTCTTTTTTCTCCCTCTGTATTCTAGTCCTGGATGACTCTTGCGGTCTTCCTGTGACAGCAAGAGTCATAGTTCCTATAATAGGAAATGTCATTGATGTCAATTTTCCAAATCTTGGCGCACGACTGCGGCCAACGGCGTTATTTTAGAAAGGGTGCATTACATAAATGGCTCGATTATAAATTATGGCGCAAAAGTTTTATGATCAGATAACAATTTTTTTACTGAGAAAAATATATGTTTTCTTGAGATCATGATATCGAACACCCCTCATTATCGCCCACAACAACAGTGAATCCACAGTTGCAAAACCACGCTTTACTATAGTTTGGAAGTTTCGCTGAGATCGAATATAATGCGCCAGGGAACTTCTCAGTGTGCTTTTAAAGAAAAGGCCTGCCAGTTCGAGCCTCGGTGTCCCTGAACGTGCGCCGAAAGATCCAGAGCCTCGAAAATTGAGATCAATGGTCATTTCTATTGCAGGAACTGTGACCCTTTCTGTACTAGGTCGTAGGACCTAGGAAGATAGAAAGGGTCCGCTGCGACTATCTGTATTCCTGCGAATTTCATCTACTGACCCTAGCTCCAAGAAGCGGTGCGCTAAAAAGTTTCCAGGCACCGCTTCAAAGCCTCGCTATATAACGATAAGCAAGTCAACTGCGCTCGCTTTGAGGCACCCCTGTGGCTACTTTGTGCGAGATTCATCGACCCATAATTTTTTATTGGTATTTGCTAAAGGCCCTCAAAGTACAACGGTAATCATATACAACTTCTGTGTTACGCTTTCTTTAAAAGAAAATAATACAGAAATAACCCCAAATCTCCCGCAATAAATGACATTTGTTTGTATACAGGGAGCATAATTTATTACGTGAAATAGTAACAATAATTTTCTGCAATTATCCACCAAAAAACTTTTAATTTGATATTTCAAAAAGAACGTAAACATAAAAAGTCAAATATGGTGGGTGTACCAAATAAATTTATACGTAATTCTGCATCTATCAACTATTTAATATATGTTGTTCAAATAAACTATAACCCCTTTATTTAAATTTTCGGTCCCTTGACTTTGGTCACGTGACATTTAAAGGCCAGAATGTAAACAAACATTTGACAGGTGGATGCGGAAGCTAACTTTTCTGCACTTTCATGAACAAATAAAAGATATACAGCTCACTAAAATCTTTGCCTGTTTTACAGAAAGGGCATATTGGGCATGAACTTTCTGTAGATGTTTGAATAATAGGGGCTGGTATGCAGGATTCATGCCTCAGGACATATGAAATTGACCCCTATTAGTGGAACAATGGAAGGCTTCGTAGCTCTGACACAGAGATATCGCTGTTATACAAGTCATAGCTCCAAGAAGCGGTGCGCTAAAAAGTTTCCAGGCACCAGAGATATACGATGTTATACAAGTCAGAGCTACTCGGAGCTATACAAGTCAGAGCTACTCGGAGCTACTACAGACCAATGCGTGCTTGAAACTGTGACCTGGCTTATTCAGCCAAGTGAAAGCCCCACGATCGGAAAAATACGAAAGTACAAACTGTTGTTTTTTGTGTGTTGTTTGTTTCTTTTTTTTTGGGGGGGGGGGGCACCGAGTGTGTGATGTGGCTTTTGAGGCATGGCCTATGCCTCACGAAATCTTTATTATCGCCCAGTTCTCATAAATTTTATCCCCAAAACAAGATAATACCTGATATATCTCCGTAACCTGATGAAGCTAACAGTAATAAAATTAATCTTGCACAGTTCGTTTCAAACATCTTTCAAGCTAAACTTGTAAAATCTCATATATTGTACGAGCTCGTATACCCAGTAAACAAAACGCAAAACACAAGAATAACTATTGTTGCTCATGAACTCCTAAATTGATTCCCACAAGCCACTCCAGAATAGCTTTGGCATCGGGTAATTTTCAAAACAGTTGACGCTGAATCAGTTGTAGAAAACTCAACGAAACAGATAGACAATTTACTGAGTTAAAAAGAATATGCCATGTTTGCGTTTATTGTAGTTAATAGTGAATGGTATTTTGGAAATACTGTAATATTAAGAAAATACTGTATTATCGCTTACATCGAAGAAAAAAACTCCCACCACCTCGCCTTTTTAAACTGAGAGTTCACAAGCCTTTTTTTCGATATGGATTACTATATCAATAGCCTCTTTGTTTACCGGGTTTGTAATCTACCATTTCATGGAGTCTCAAAGCTGATACTTTGAAAATCTGTTTTTAACATTTCGTATGCTAGTTTTAAAATTTATTAAAAGTTTGAACAAATAGTGGTTAAATTTCAATTTCCTTTATGTTGTGACTATGACCTGTTTTTGCTACATTTCTTCCATCATTTCTTTCATTTTTATCCGGGTCCATTGCATTCGAAATTAAAAGTTCTTGCGTATTTTATTCAAAACACCTGAAAAATGTGATTATTCTGATTTACTCATAACCATTACCATTTCTGCATTGGATGCGAAGACTGTTATGTTGGTCAGAATGAAAGCACAGTAGAACGGGTGTCAGAACTTTGTAAAACTTGAATTAGATTATTTTTCTGAATATCAGAAAACCATGCGATTGTTTTCAGTTGTGTGAACTGTTGGAAATATGGAAAAGATGCGTTTTTGTTGTTGTCAAAACAATCCGATTTATTTTCAGTGTTGGGCATTATAATATCGGATAACTTATTTGATTGGAATAACCAGGGCGTATATTTTCTCTAACAACTTTTCACACGCTGTTGACAGGGCCAGTTTTTAGACCAGTCGACTTCGTCGCAATGGTCTACTCAGGCCTACTCTGTAAATATTTGTACAAAAATTCAAAGGTAATCTGATAGAAAATTGTGCGAGTAGAAGCATTTAGAAAAGTGCTAACCAAAAAATTATGAATGCTCCCCATTTAGCCAATTTTTGGCGGATCGACATAAAATTAAATTTTCGCAGGAGGACCGCCTGAAGAACGCTTATGAAAATTTAAGGCGATCCGATCAAAGAAGCTCTTTGAAAATTTGTTACCGAATAATACCCCCAGCCCCCTCCCCACTCCCTTTGGCCAATTTTTGTTGATCGCCAAAAAAAGTAACTTCTGTGGAGATGGCAGGCTAGTGAAGATTTATGCAAAAGTTAGCCTAAAAAAAATTTTAAATGCTCCCCATTTAGCCAATTTTTATTTGGATCGCCAAAAAACTAGCTTTTCAAGAGAAGAATTTCTGGTGAACACTCCTGTGAAATTAGAAGGTAATCCGATAAAAAATATTGAAGTAAAAACCTATGGAAAATTGGTTACGGAAAAAATTTAAAATGCCCCGAAACTAGAGTCTCAGTGAGACAGGATCCCGGTGTAAGGTAAATTATATATAATAAAAGCTCCATTACTGAAAACAATAGTGAATACCTTCTATAATGGACGATTTATGTCGGTCCCAGCTTCGCCCAATCACCTTTTCACAGATTTCAAAAATAATACGACGATGCACATGTACTATAAATTATTTTCACTGTGCAAGGCTGCAAGTCCCTACGACAAATGGTTATATACGAAGAGGGACGGACAAAACATTGCACAATTACTAAGTCCACGTTATTTTTGGCAATTTTTGACAATTTGTCATTTTCTATTTGAATTTGCCTTGAACCATGTAAAAACAAATGTAAAGCTTTGTAAAGCGTTAATTTAGTTATCATACGTTACATGCTTTGTGGACATTTTAGCTCTTTATGCTTAAAACGTTATACCTTATTTATTTATTTATACCTGTAACCATGTTGACGTTTGATCAACGTCGGGTTTTCATTGATTATGGAAGTCTACATGGCAAAAATACGGGTATGGCAAAAATTAGTGGGGGTGGTCGGGGGCATCCGGTAACACAGCATATGCACGTGGTCAATTTTTGTGAGTACTTTTCAAAGTGGGCGGTAAAAACTGGCGTGCTTCTGAATATACCATACTTTATTTCCTGATTTTCGCCAATTTCCAAAGCGACCAGTCATTATCATTTTCAGTGCCAGGTTTACTTTTCCTGTTAGCATGACTTGGTTTTACGTTCTGGCGTTTACGAAACTCGTCGATTTTCTGAAATGTGTTCAACTTCAACGTCAATTAAGCGTCGCAAAAAATTGGTTTTTCGGCGACGAAATGCAACTCACGTCTAAACAGCGTTTTTATCTGACGTTTTTTTTTCAGCTCATATTAAAGACTAAGCAGACGTTGATCTGTGGTCGCAATAAATCACAACCAAATTATAACCAGATTTAATGTTGCGAAAGTGGTTTTGCGACAAAGAATCAACGCCTGCACATATCCAACGTCTATTCCAGGTTCTATAGAAATTTAGCAATGTGTAATTTGGTCATTATGAACGTCCTTTATATCTAGGTCTGGAAGGTGGTCACCACAGGTTTTACAATAAGCATTTTTACCCGGGTCACGACAGGGCAGGTGTTACTGTTCGCCTTTTTATCTGGTTATGGAAGGTCAGCGGGTTTAATGCACATCTTTTCAACCGCTGGAGGTGGGCACTACAAACGAGTTTTACCGCACAGAAAGTAGCAATGCTCTACTGTCAATTAATAATAACATGCATCTCTATGACGGGGAGCAATAGATGAGGGGCATAAAATGCGCACTGCACAGAAAATGTTGTGTCATGTGATGTCCAGACGCAATAACCTGTGCACCGCTTACCACCTCCCTCCCCTCATCAACCCCAAACCCCACCCGCTCACCTCGGAGGGGCTCCGCATCGGGAACCCCACCCCATCAATCTGGATGCTAAAAACAACAGCCAGCGGCGGACACACCCAAGGCATAATCCCATTAATCTGAAGCTGATCCGACTTACGGTTTGAGAGTTATTCTGCTAACAAAGTCTGGTGTTCATAACACATAATGGCGCATATTACGTCATACGTTGCGCTATATACGTCAAATACAATATGAACTGTCGGACTCACCCAAGGCATTATCTCACCAAGTTTGAAGCTCATCTGACGTTTCGTTCTTAAGCTACAGTGATGCGCATTTTCACGTTTTGACGCCCTATGACGTCAAGCATTGTGTGATATACAGTAGCCAGCGGCGGACCCCCCCCCCCCCACCCCAAGACATAATCGCAAAAGTTCGAAGCGGATTCGACTTATCGTTCGACAATTATCTTATTAATAAAGTCTAGTGTCCAAGATACTCATGCCGTCATATGACGCCATATTGAGCTTTTTACACCAAACACATTATAAATCGTCGGACCGAAGGCATCCTACCAGATTTGAAGCTAATCCGACGTTTGGTTCTGCAGTTAAAGCAATGACGCTACTTTCATATTTTGATGTCCCACGACGTTCCGCATTATCCAGTATATAACAAATACAATCCCAACCCGCGGACCCGTCCAAGGCATAATACCACCAAGTTTGAAACTGATAGTTTGACGTTTCGTTTAAAAAATTTAGTGTTTTTTTTTTTTTTTTTTTTTTTTTTTTGGATGCCAGTTTTAATAATGCTTCTACAATTTTGATCGGACTACTTTCATATTTTGTACGCGTTTCTTTAGGGCAGTCCTCTCTTCTCTAAGTGGTGATTTGACTGGCTGTTCCAAGAAAACGCTTTGTTTTGTCGTGCTGGATTTGTTACAGATGTCCATTTTATATGAGGCTTTTTGCATGCTGAATGCCGTTCCAATACCCTGTCAGCATATTTAATATGTTTTATAACCAGTCACAACATTTTTGGCAGGGTGTTTGCACGCACTTTGTCGTGTAGCCATTTAGGAATTATCAGAAACACAGAAACAACGTTTGCATGGACAGGCTTAAAGCACGCAACTGACCGATCGACGTTGTATCATGTTCAACTGATACAATAAAACTGCACCAGTTTTTATGGGGAGATACCCAATAAAGTCAACTGACATGCTAAAAACATGCCACTTTCTCTCTTGTAAAATTAAGCTGTGCGGAAATTCTTTCTGCACGGACAGGCTACAAGCATGCAACAACGCTCAAGACCAATGCACTAGTTTTTCTGAAAATTTTGCTCAAAAGTATCCAAATATCTGTGTAAGTCATTACAATTCCAATGTTCTTTTTTTTTTGAAGCGATAAGACCAATTCCAGCGTGCACGAGCAGGGAAATTTCCCTGAAAAATTGGCCTTCAAAAGACGAGAAGGCAAAAAGCTAGTTAAATAATTAATTTAGCAACGGACCCGAACATGGACCAATAAATACTTACAAAGATTTGTTTCCAAGAAAAATGCTGAACAGATCTTGTGTATCTCTGGTAAACTGGGTAGTCTACCAGAGATACCTTCGAACAACGTATCGAAATCATATCCACACACTGCGGGTCGGACATACACAATTATTGCGCGGTTCGCATTTCAGACCAGTGTGCATGTTTATGTAACTTGCGTTGATACGCGGTTCTTATTTTCGAAGTAGATAGGAAATGGGCGAGCTGGCACACCTTGTGCCAGCTTGCCCATGGGCGAGCTGGCACACCTTGTGCCAGCTTGCCCATGGGCAAGCTGGCACAAGGTGTACCAGCTCGCCCATGGGCAAGCTGGCACAAGGTGTGCCAGCTCGCCCATTTATGAAAGTGTGCCAGCTCTCTCATGAGAGTTCTGCCCCAGTTTGATAAGAGAGTGTAGTGGAGACAGTGTAGGGGAGAGTTGACGATGACGAAAGAAGAACGTCATTTGATGCAAGGATAGCGATAGCGATAGTGAGTGAAAGTATGTTTCCGGTGAAAGGTCTACGTGTCGAAAGGGTGTGTGGAGAGAGAGTTTTTTTTTTTTTTTAAAGCATTTCCCATTCTCATACATACACCAAACACGGTTTGCTTATTTCTTAATAGTTATAGATAAGTTATATGTTTGTGGTTTATTTTAGTTTTGGTACGATGAGGACCTTGTGTGATGCTTCTTTAGCCGGCGATGTCTCTTTTCTTGCCAAAGCGGTGAAATTGGGTGTTGATACTGAAAATCCCTTTACGTCTCGTAGAGGAACGCCTGTTAATCCACATATACTTCTTCCCATAAATCCGCATCCTTCTTTGAAAAAATGATAAGCCACCAGGCGTTCCTGTGTAAAGAACTCGTTTTTATATTTTTTTTTGACACGTCCGCTCTCTGGAAAGCTCTGCAGGCAAATGCAGGCGGAGATGACGAAATGTGTGAAACGTCAGACCACCCCCCCACCCCCCCCCACCCCTCCCCAATCGCGTTTTCGCCGTTGGCGTCTCGAGTGAAAGAGGCTGCTTACGGGACACACTGGGGGAAGAGTATATACACAGCAGCAACACTTGCTTGACGTTTAGCGTTTTCGCCGTTAGCGTCTCGAGTGAAAGAAGCTGCTTACGGGACACACTGGACCACGGTCTATTGAAACGTCAGACCACCCCCCCACCCCTCCCCAAAAAGCCGAGACGTCTCGAGTGAAAGGGGGTGTGTGCGCCGAGACGGTTGCCGCATTGCAAAGCATGTCAGACCACCCCCCCACCCCTCCCCAAAAAGTCGAGACGTCTCGAGTGAAAGGGTGTGTGTGCGCCGAGACGGTTGCCGCATTGCAAAGCATGTCAGACCACCCCCCCACCCCCCCCCACCCCTCCCCAAAAAGCTGAGACGTCTCGAGTGAAAGGGTGTGTGTGCGCCGAGACGGTTGCCGCATTGCAAAGCATGTCAGACCACCCCCCCACCCCCCCCCCCACCCCTCCCCAAAAAGCCGAGACGTCTCGAGTGAAAGGGTGTGTGTGCGCCGAGACGGTTGCCGCATTGCAAAGCATGTCAGACCACCCCCCCCACCCCCCCCCACCCCTCCCCAAAAAGCTGAGACGTCTCGAGTGAAAGGGTGTGTGTGCGCCGAGACGGTTGCCGCATTGCAAAGCACGTCAGACCACCCCCCCCCCCACCCCTCCCAAAAAAAAAAAAGTCGAGACGTCTCGAGTGAAAGGGGGGTGTGTGCGCCGAGACGGGGTGGGGGGGGGGGGATGTGGTGTGTGGAGAGAGACAGAGAGAGTTTTTTTTTTTTTTTTTTTTTTTTTTGAAAGAAGGCGTGAGTGTCTCGAGTGAAAGGGTGTGTGCCGTGCCGAGACGGGGTGTGGGGTGTGTGGGGTGTGGAGAGACAGAGACAGAGAGTTTTTTTTTTTTGGAAGAAGGTGTGAGTGTCTCGAGTGAACGAGGGTGTGTACGCCGAGACGGGTGCCGCATTGTTGCATGCATTGCAAAGCACGTCCGTTGAAACGTCAGACCACCCCCCCCACCCCTCCCCAAGCGAGAGACGAGAGAGTGTGACGAAAGAAAACGTCATATGATGCAAGGATGCTGCTGCATGGATTACGATTGCGAGGGATTGCGAGCGAAAAGTGTGTTTCCGGTGGAAGGATTGGGAAAGGTTGTAGAATGGTGCAATGGTAGAATGGTATGGGGGGGGGGCTTGTGAAAAAAAAAAAAAAAAGCCGAGACGTCTCGAGTGAAAGGGGGTGTGCCGTGCCGAGACGGTGTGGAGATAGAGTTTTAAAGCATTTCCCATTCTCATGCATACTTTTCCAAACAGAGTTGTTCTCGAGTGAAGGAGGGTGTGTGTGCCGAGACGGGGTGGGGTGAAAGGGTGTGTGTGGAGAGAGACAGAGAGAGACAGAGAGAGACAGAGAGAGAAGAAGGTGTGTCTCGAGTGAAAGGGTGTGTGCCGTGCCGAGACGGTGTGGAGATAGAGTTTTAAAGCATTTCCCATTCTCATGCATACTTTTCCAAACAGAGTTGTTCTCGAGTGAAGGAGGGTGTGTGTGCCGAGACGGGGTGTGGGGTGTGTGGGGTGTGGAGAGACAGAGACAGAGAGTTTTTTTTTTTTTGGAAAGAAGGCGTGAGTGTCTCGAGTGAACGAGGGTGTGTACGCCGAGACGGGTGCCACATTGTTGAAACGTCAGACCACCCCCCCCCACCCCTCCCCAAAAAAAAAAAGCTGAGACGTCTGGAGTGAAAGGGGGTGTGTGTGTGCCGAGACGTCTGGAGTGAAAGGGGGTGTGTGTGGAGAGACAGAGACAGAGAGTTTTTTTTTTTTGGAAAGAAGGCGTGAGTGTCTCGAGTGAACGAGGGTGTGTACGCCGAGACGGGTGCCACATTGTTGAAACGTCAGACCACCCCCCCCCACCCCTCCCCAAAAAAAAAAAAAAGCTGAGACGTCTCGAGTGAAAGGGGGTGTGTGTGCCGAGACGGTTGCCGCATTGCAAAGCATGTCAGACCACCCCCCCCCACCCCTCCCCCAAGAATCTCCGAGACGTCTCGAGTGAAAGGGTGTGTGTGCGCCGAGACGGGTGCCGCATTGTTGAAACGTCAGACCACCCCCCCCCACCCCTCCCCAAGAATCTCCGAGACGTCTCGAGTGAAAGGGGGTGTGTGCGCCGAGACGGGTGCCGCATTGCAAAGCACGTCAGACCACCCCCCCCACCCCTCCCCAAAAAAGCCGAGACGTCTCGAGTGAAAGAGGCTGCTTACGGGACACACTGGGGGAAGAGTATGTACACAGCAGCATTATTGCTTGACGTTTGGCGTTTTCGCCGTTGGCGTCTCGAGTGAAAGAGGCTGCTTACGGGACACACTGGGGGAAGAGTATGTACACAGCAGCATTATTGCTTGACGTTTGGCGTTTTCGCCGTTGGCGTCTCGAGTGAAAGAGGCTGCTTACGGGACACACTGGGGGAAGAGTATGTACACAGCAGCATTATTGCTTGACGTTTGGCGTTTTCGCCGTTGGCGTCTCGAGTGAAAGAGGGGCTGCTTACGGGACACACTGGGCCACTGGGAATCGCTACCAGTGCCACTTGCTTCACCGTCTCGTTTCGTTGGCGTCTCGCTTGACTCAGCAGCGGATGGTTGGGTATAAAAGAGGGGGGTTGTGTGTGGACCTTATCAGTACAGTGTACAGTGTAGCAGTGTACAGTGTAGCAGTCATGGAGAACAAGACAAGGAGCGCAACAAGCAACGCAGCGGCGGCAGGCAGGCAGGCAGCAGCGCAGCGCAGCAAGCAACAGCAAGCAACAGCAAGCAACAGCAAGCAACAGCAGCAAGCAAGGATGGCTACGAATTCAGACACATCAGTGTTTTGTCATGAGTGCAAACGAACATTTCCATTTCTGGACTTGTATGTGGCACATACATGTAAACCAGCAAGGTTGAAACGTGCTATAGAAGAGCTTGTTCAGCAAATAGAAGTGAAGAGACAAAAGACGATGGAAGATAGCATTATCAGATCTGATCCGTTCCTCTGCGGTGAATGTGCAAAGATATTTCCATCTATGGATGCGTTTGACACACATGTATGCAGGATGCTTCCAAAGAGAGTACAAGTAGGGAAAGGGAGAAGAGTGAGTCTTGGTGAAAATGCACAGGAAAGACGGTTTGAGCCTGAAGATGGATCGGATTTATTACTTGAAATGCGGCAACAAGAGAATCGGATTAAGAGACATTTGTTGGAGACCTTAAACCATGGCATGAAATGGTACATTGTCGTGCATGCACGCTTCAAGAAACTGACGGCGAATGCTGAAGGTGTGATGGTAGAACAAGTGGATAATGCTTTTATCAGCAGTCGAACACATATAGCTTACAATCCAGAGGATATTGAACAGGACTTGCCAGAAGCCTATAAAGAATTGTTTACCAAGTTTGATGAACATGAGCGACAAGGGTCTGGCTGGGTGTTGGATAACATCCTGTATATTGAAGTGCATACAGCTACATCAGCACCTCTGGAAGCGAGCAGTTATATCAAACTGCCAAAGAGAGTGAAGAGTACAAAGGCTGTGTTAAACATCAAGAATGAAGACAACAAGTGTTTCTTATGGTCCGTATTGGCGCACCTTCACCCTTCAGATAGAAACCCACAACGTGTGAATCATTACAAAGCATTTGAGAACGAATTGAAGGTGGAAGGTATGACATTTCCGACACCGATTAAGGACATTCCAAAGTTTGAAAAGGAGAATGATGTGTCCATCAACGTGTTTGGATATGAACAGGACGTCGTTGTTCCGATACAACTGAGTCGAAACACCAGCAGCGCTACTAGCAGCGTGAGAGAAATCAACTTACTTATGATTAGCAATGACAAGACAAGGCATTATTGTCTCATCAAGAATTTCAGTAAACTGATGGCTTATCGATCAAAACATCATGGAACCACATTTTATTGTTTCAACTGCCTTCACGGGTTTACACGACAAGATCTGTTAGACAAGCATCGCGAAGTGTGTGGCAAGCATGGAGCGCAACGTTTATCATTCCCCAAGGAACCCTTTATCAAGTTTAAGAATGTAGCCAAACAACAGCGAGTCCCTTTTGTGATTTATGCCGACTTTGAATGTTTCACGAAAAAGCATGAAGAAGTGAGGTACCAGCATCACCGTCCAAACAGCTTTGCCTATGTGGTTGTGAGTCAGTATGAGACACGTGCCCCAGTCCTGTATCGAGGAGACAATGCTGTGAAAGTCTTTTTAGACCATATGGTGACTGAGCGTGATCGTATTGTGCACGGTTTACAACAGCCAAAGGAGATGGTGATGACTCGCGCAGACAAAGAGGATTTCAGGACTGCAGTCGACTGCTACATTTGTCATGAGCCTCTAGGAGCAGATCGTGTGAGAGATCATGATCATATCAATGGCAAATACCGTGGAGCTGCACATAGTGAATGCAATTTACAATTTCGATTTCGAAAGGATCAACAGGGGGATAAAGATTCGTTTATCATCCCTGTCTTTTTCCACAATTTGCGAGGCTATGACAGTCATTTGATCATGGAGGAAATTGGAAAGTTCAAAGATGAAACGCTTACGGTCATTCCCAACACCATCGAGAAATATATTGCATTCACCATGAGCAATCTGAAATTTACGGATAGCTTTCAGTTCATGAGTACTTCTCTACAGAAGTTAGTCACCAACCTGGCGGCAGAAGGGAAAGAGAACTTTTATCACATGACCTCTCACATTCACGAGAGCGACCAGCAAGAGTTACTGTTGAGAAAGGGAGTGTACCCCTACGATTACGTGGATGAGCCATCCAAGTTTGCTGAAACACAACTGCCGTCCAAGGACAAGTTTTACAGTCAGCTTAGTGAAGAAGGTATTAGTGATGAGGATTATGCACATGCACAGAAGGTGTGGGAGACATTCAGGTGTACCACATTTGGCGAATACCATGACCTGTACCTGAAATCGGATGTGTTACTGCTAGCTGACGTTTTTGAAAACTTTCGTCAAGTATGTCTCAACACCTATGAATTGGATCCTGCCCACTACTATACAGCGCCGGGACTGTCGTGGGATGCGATGTTAAAAGCGACAAAGGTGAAGTTGGAATTGATCAATGACATTGACATGTACCAAATGGTTGAACAAGGCTTACGTGGAGGAATATCTGTCATCACACACAAGTATGCGAAAGCAAATAACCCCTACGTAGCAGAGTATGATCCCACGAAACCGACCCATTACCTGATGTACCTGGATGCGAACAACCTGTACGGCTGGGCCATGTCACAAAGCATGCCGGAAAGTGGATTCATGTGGGTGAACGAGCCAGAATCCATTGACTTCATGGAAGTGGATGAAGAGGACGAGATTGGCTACATTTTAGAAGTGGATTTGGAATACCCACAGACCATTCATGATCGTCATAATCACTACCCAGTGGCTCCAGAGCGGAAAAGTGTGAAGGTGGGAGAATTATCAGAGCATAGTCAGAAGCTACGGAAAGATCTCAACATGAAAGACAAACCCAGTGAAAAGCTTATTCCCAACTTGTGTGACAAGAAGAAATATGTACTTCATTATAGAAATTTACAGCAATATGTGTCACTGGGATTGAAAGTCACGAAGGTGCATCGTGCCATCATGTTTGCACAGAGCAAATGGTTAGCGAAATACATCTCGTTGAACACGGAAAAGAGAAAGTTGGCCAAGAATCCGTTTGAGAAAGATTTTTTCAAATTGATGAACAACTCTGTGTTTGGCAAAACCATGGAAAATGTGAGAAAACGCATCCATGTGGAACTCGTTCACCAGGAAAAGCGGTTCAAGAAAGTTGTAGCCAAACCGTCATTCCACCAATTTAGAATTTTCAATGAAGATTTGACCGCGGTACATTTACACAAAGTGGATTTGCTTCTGGATAAGCCCATTCAAGTTGGCTTCACCATTCTCGACCTCAGCAAAGTGCTCATGTTTGACTTTCATTACAACTACATCATGACCAAGTATCCCGACGCCAAGTTGTTGTTCAGCGACACCGACAGTCTATGTTACGACATAGAAACGGATGATATCTACAAGGATATGCAGGAAGATGCCAACTTGTTCGACACAAGTGACTATCCCCCCAATCATTTCCTGCATTCCAACGTGAACAAGAAAGTGCTTGGGAAAATGAAAGATGAGACGGCGGGCATTCCCATTGAAGAGTTTGTTGGACTTCGGCCGAAAATGTACAGCATGATGTATGGTGGGAAAGAAAAACATACGGCTAAAGGTATCACTTACGCGTGTCAAAGACGGATGAAACATGAGCAGTATAAAGACAGTTTGTTCAACCAAACGCAGATGATGGTGACAGGACACACCATTCGAAGCCATGACCACCAGATTTTCTCGGAGAAGTTGAGGAAAGTAGCTCTCTCCCCCTTTGATGATAAGCGATACGTGTTGAATGATGGCTATTCCACTTTGGCGCATGGGCATTACAAGACCGCAGCAGCGGCAGCCAGGGTGGCAGCCAGGGCGGCAGCCAGGGTGGCAGCCAGGGCGGCAGCCAGGGCGGCAGCCAGGGCGGCAGCAGTTAGGGCGGCCGCAGCAGCCAGGGCGGTCGCAGCAGCCAGGGCGGCGGCAGCAGCCAGGGCGGCAGCAGCCAGGGCGGCGGCGGCAGCAACAGTATAAAAGGGGGGGGGGACTCTCACCACAACTTCAGAGTGAGTTGAGAGTGAGAGTGAGTTGAGGGTGAACATGAAGAGATCTGCAACAACAACGGATATGGATACTCTAGCAGATACGGTGAAAGACTTGAACGTGAACAATCCCACCACCGCCACCACCACCACCACTATCAAGAAATTAAAAGTGGAGACGGCGACGGCGGCGGCACCACCACCACCACAGTCGTGGGATGGAATGCTTTCTCTAGGCAATGGAAAGTATATCAAGATTATGAAACAAAGCAATGAAGGTGTGGTGAACATTCGCAAGTACCTCAGAGATGAGGGGACTGGAAGGAACCGTCCTACGAAAAAGGGTATCTTGCTGACCATACCTGAATGGAAAATGTTGAAGAAGCAGGTGAAAGAAGTGGATAAAAGGCTTCGCAGACAAGACGACAACGCATAACCAGGTAACCCCCCATCATGAATGCACTCATGTTAAACGATGGTGTTTACCTTAAAGTCAATGAGAGGAATGAAGTGATGATGGGTTCTCGGAGATGTTCTGCTTATCAGTTTAAACCTGAAGTGTGGAAAGACTTTAAAAACATACCGCTTGAAGCTGGGTTTAAACGCAGACTTGAAAATAAACTGGAAGTGACGGTGGCTGAATATGATTCTAACATACGTGTGACATTCTGTAGAAATCTTTTACAGGATTATCCAAAGGATTATAAGGGAGTTGTGCCAGACACACCCTATGCACAGTTGATCTTCTTTGATATCAAGAACTGGCGCGCAATCTTACGATTCCTAGAAGCTATACAGCATCCACTGTTCGACATCCTCCGAGTATAAAATACACACACGAGACGAGATGGAAGACGACTATTTGATGGATTATGAACCCATGACATATGGGTTCTCCTATCTGAGAAACTTATGTGATGACATTGTGTTACGGCATTTTGGACAGTATCTCGTCCTATCGCTTGATGACCAATCCGTGTTGAAGGATCACCTAGACAAGTTGAGAATACCCGGCTTTCTCCTAGCCGTCTCGGATGAATTAGAAGTGCGTGTGACTGAGAACGGTCTAGACGTGTTTGTACAATTTCGCCAATATGACGAGCTTACAGAAGGCTGCGACATCATCACCCTCAGCACCGTGGAATGGAACGCGCTGTTACACGCATTGGATTGGGAAGAATCTTCTGCTTGAATTCAAAGAGGATGGAATACAACTCAAGCGGGGTACCAAATCCATTGAGGTGACACAGCCTATGCGGCTGATGCGGCTGATGCGGCTGATGGACTTAGAAGAAGGATATGAACTGAAACTGTCTGAACATGAAACTGTTAAAGTGATAAAGTTTGGTGATGTGTGTTATGTGAGCTTTCATAGCATTTACAAACGTGGATGTAATGTCTATGATACCTATATTAATTTAAATTGTAATGAATGGCATGCATTGATCCATGTATTGAAAGAAGAAACTTGTAAATAAAAATTTGTAGATAAGAAGTGTGGGGGGGGGGGGGAGTTTGGAAAACACAATAAAACAAGATCAGTTTGAAACTTGAGTCTTTTTATTTTCTTCAACAACTTAACTACAGCTTAACTACACCCCCCCCCTTCCCATTAATAAAACAATGGTTTATAATGTCTATAGACAAAATCCTTTACAATAAAATCCCCATCCTTTCTTTTTAATATATTCACAATGTCAAACATACTCTGGCCTCGAGCTCTATGCCATATATAATAGACACAATAAAAACCACACGCCGATGATATCGGCGTTTGTAATGAGATGGAATTATACATATAGTCCTTTCTTAAAAACGTTTCTAAACCCTCATCGAGAGGGAACAGTCCATAAGAGTCAAAGTATTCCACAGGGTCTTTGTCATAATACACTGCCACCCAATGCTCTCCTGGTTCATCTTGATCGTCGGTGTTGATGACATAGGCACCACGTTGTAAAGACGGTGGTAACTGGTCCATGGCAAACACACCTTGAAACAAGTCTTTGGTCGCGGCATCATGGCTCAGGATAGCTTCGATCTGCTTCGTGTTCATGACTGGTAGTCGAATTGGATGCTACGATTGGCACTGATTTCGATAATGTTGTCAAATTCAGCATAGACGATGACATTGATGGTAGGTTGCAAAGCCCTAGCAAAGTTCATTTCTAGCCGCAAATTCCCATGCTTGATCAGGGGAAAATGATCAGCTCCATCATAGTCCGGTGTTAAGTCGAACGAAAATAAAGAATACCCTCTAGGCCAATCTTCCCTTTTTATAATGGAGCTTTTCTCACCATTCAATCGGTCAAACGATTTGTAAAGCGTTTCAAAAGCGTCTAGGTACTTGTCCTGTGGAATGTCAAGCTTGAGCGGTTTGGACAGGACTGGTTCACCATCCGTGTACAGTTGCATATAGTCCAGATCAAAATGTTTGAAATCATATGGATTCCTCGCGACTGACCCACCAAAGGCTTCGTTATGAACCAGACCAATGACAATACGATGTGGCAATTGACCCAAAAAGATGTTGTCTTTCACAAAAGACTGAAACCCTGCCGGAATGGCCAAGACTTTACATTCTTTTCTAGTGATGATGATCTTGGCAGGACTTTTCAGCAATGCGTCTGTATGCCCTAACTGAATGCCTGGACTCACCCTCACTTTGCGAATGGTTAAAAATGCCTCTTTCACTTCTACCTTATAGGTAGTATCTGCAGCCATCAATACATAATCATCTTTCTGTCTATGGAAACGCAACTTCAAACTGATGCCATTCGGAAGATAGCGTTCCTGCTCAAACAAATCTATCCTTAAGCCACCTGACAGCATAAACTCACGGCTGAGACGTGTATGCAAATAACGATGGTGTAAGCCATTGTTTCCTTGCTCAGCTAGATCACTACCGTCGGCATTGACATGAAACCCGGATACATAGCGTTCATGATTAGGCCTTTTCACCTCATGACTATTCATCGACCCAGCAGTATCCTTGTACATGAGCCGCAGAGAGCGCTCGGAATGGAGACTTTCTTCCGAATCATGGATGAGATGCGAGATCATGCTGGTATACCCATGGGTGTTGTTACTATGAGATACCAACCGATCATTCAGAAACAATTCAATATTAGACCATAGCCCGTTAAACACATCATTGATGCAGGAGACCTGGTCCTCTGGGCCACACGCTGTTCCATCAGCCTTTACAATGCGGCATACAATATGAAGTTTGCTGTTCTTTAAATCCAGATATTCTTCTGTACTCGCAGGAATGTAGAATTCTATGGGAGCACCCTCTCTAATGGTCGTCAGTGGTTGATAGTCAACATTATAACTTTTCTCTACAGCCGTTTGCGTTGGCGGTACGTGAAACCATTCCAATGGAGAAAGAGTGCATTCGCATGAATGATTGTGAATGAGAGACATGATTTTAAAAGATATCTCTTTTATGCTTTTTTGATGTTATCCGTCTAGCTGTTCTTCGTCTTCTAGCACGTTTCATCGGCTGCACTCTCTTTTTATGTACATCACCACCACCAAACACACGTTGTGCTACTCGGCCCGTAACATCTTTCGCAACATTCTTTGCAGCCTTCTTAAGATGTGGCGCAACGATCTTAGCCCCAGCCTTAAGTAGCGGAATAGCTCTACGAGCCAATGATCCGAGTATTGAACCAATACCATCCCCATATTGAATTCGCGCTCCTTTGAATCCTGGCAATTCTCCACCCACTTGTCGAAGAAAGTGGTTGCGATATGCAGACGGATCGTGTGTGTAGGCTTTCATAGTGCTTTTGGTCGGAAATGGAGTTTACAAATCACCTTTCCAGTTTGAAATGGAACAGTATGGCCTGTGTCGTCCTTTATATTCATCTCTATCATGTCAAATTTGGATGTGTTTACAGGGACATAGTGCGGTTCGCCGTACGTTTTCATGATAATCTCACCATCATGGCCTTGTATCCCAACAGAACGTAGCAAGGGCACATAATAATCCCCAACCACTTGTGGTTCACAAATACTACAGTACACATACAGTGTATAAAACCCCTGTTTCACATCGGCTTTATGGTCAGCTGTACACGTTTCAGTATACCAGTGATCTGGGATAAATCCTAAAATCTCAGCTAATCCAGTGGAGAAGGACACTTCAAAGCCATAATCAAGAAATAGAAACACGCGTCGTCTAATTTTATCATACTTTAGCCGAATAATAGAATTATTAGCTTCTTCTCCTGCTGCTGGTCTAAGGTCCTCGGAGTTAGCCACTTCTTCATTCACTGCCTGACATAGTTCTGGTATGGTTCTGTAGTACCCATGAGGAATATCGATAGTGCCAAATGTATCTAGGCATCGATACTGAATAGAATAGTTCATGCCCTGTCTCATCGTTGACCATGTATGTGGATATTGAATTTCAGCTAGAGCCACTTCATATTTTCCATTCAGATAGATGGTTCGAGGCATGCGAATTTGATAATTCGAAGCCTTGTTGTTGGGATAATAATTCATACTCGCATTGCTAGGCAAAGTAATGTAAAAGCTTGTCGACTCCATGGTGGACCCTCAAATGGTATGGGTGCGTCGTCGCCGTTGCCTATATACCTCATCAGGTACCTCGGGACAGCGCGCGCCATTCGACCAAGTCTCATCCTCATTCACATGGTCTTTTATTTCTCCTTCGCAACACGCACTTGTACATCGGATCTTCACGGGAATAGTCACGGGAATAGTCTCTTCCTGGCCACCACCACCACCACCACAACACCATAGCTCTTTTGTTAAAACTTTTCCCATCCTTTAGGAAACTGTCTTTGCTGACGCTGGTTCATTTCTGTGGCAATGTCTTCACGAGTGGTCTTTTTACTAAACGTCGTTTTTGGAATATTCGCATCGACAATTTCCTGGATAAACGGATGCCAGCCATGGGGTGGGGGTCTTCGGTCTTTTCTTCTTGTCGCCACCAATGCTTCTTTCATCAAATCAATCATGTTAGAATTTGTAATGACATCGCCCGTTTTCAACACAAGTTCATCCTTCTCTGTCCATGTCGTACCATGTTTCTTCAGTTCTGCTAAAAGTTGTATCACTTTTCCATGATAGATAGGTTGAAAATGACTTAACACTCGCTTTTCTAGTGGTGGTGGTGGTGGTGGTGGTGAGGGTGGTTGTTGTTGGGACTGACTTGTTCGTAGATGACGGCCAAAAAGTTGAGACATTTCCATAGCCTTTTCACGTGTTCGTTTCCCACGTAAAAGTGTCTTGACTTTTCTTTTGATGCTATGTTTTCTCCCCTTCTTTTCTAATAACAGTTTGTATTCCTGTTCAGGAATGAGAACCATTTTCATAGCATGCTACATTTCAACAGCAGCTTGGCTAACAAGGGCAATGCAAATCTAGCAACCACTCCAATGAATCCTCCTTTCTGATTCACCAACTTCTTTTTTCGTCGAAGGGATATCTTCTTGTCTGCCAGAGTACGTAGGGTATGACGCTCACGCTGGAATACCTTATACCGTTTTGAGCTTAAGGGTAAATGTCCCCTTAATATATTCAAACAAATTTCAAACAAGCTCGTTAATTCCTCCTTCGTAGCTTGCTTTAGCAAGGATTTACGCCGTCTAGGCCCACTCCGTGCAAGCAAATGAAGGAAAGGCTGGTTCGTTCGAATGCGTTTAGACATCTTGACTGTGAATGGTTAAATGACTTGGTTCTTGGTCGTACACGGCTTTATCAATATATATATAATGTGTATCTTTTGGTAAAATGCCTGTACGAATACGCAGTTGATCATTCGTCTTCGGCTTCAAGTCAATGAACAAATAACCATGGGGTTTGCTGGTAGCATCTTGATAGGCTTCTATGAGAAATTGAGCTCTTCCATGATACATTTGCCGCGCCAATGTACTGACTTGCTGACTGTCTCTCGGATTTTTAAACAAAATGATATAATGGGTATTCAAACTAATATTGCGCATCTCTTTCCCATGATGGAATAAATTATGCACAATAAAGATGATACTTAGATTTTGATGACTGCTACCCACACTAAAGAGACGTGTCATACGTTCATCGCTATGGCATTTGGTCATCAAGTCATCAAGGATGAGTACGTTTGGTTTTTTCGGGTTAAAACGCTCTTCAATGTCATCTGGAATGCCTTGGTAAAATGTCACACCTTTCATTCCCTTGTACAAGGGTTGATCGGCTGCATAGAGCCACAAAATGTTTTTCGGAGAGGGGTGAATCAACTTTTGTTCGAGAATTTCCCTGACCAGAGACGTCTTGCCACTGCCTGTAGGTCCAGAGACCAAGCATGTAAAGGGATGCTTCATCGTTGAATGTCTGTTTCTTTCACCCAACTGTTAAACTTGTTTGGCCAACCTAACCACTTGACAAATAATTCTTTCACACCTCCTCGCCTTTTACGTGTTTTCAAGACTTTTTCAATTCTGTACACAGATTCAATATCTTTGGTCACTTTCTGCAGTTCTTCCTCATAGAAATGCCCATCAATATCTTCGTCTAAAAAGTCTTTCACACGATACAAATGTATTCCCTGCTTCTTACAACGATGTGTGACCGTGAAGACTTCTTGCGTCCATTTAACGTGATAATCCCGTTGAAACACATATTTAACGTGGGAAATGCGCACATGATCGCCAATGTTGAACTTGTACCTCTTCTTCTTCTTCGGTTTCAATTTGAGTTTGTCGACATACATATACTTCCACACTTTCGATTCGTTGTCTTTACGAATCTCGGCTGGAGCATACGTATTCGGGAGGGAGCCATGAGGCCTATGGTTGTAGTTGTACACCAAGTCTGGAAGGATGTCTAAGTAACGGTAAGTTTGATTATGGAGAAAATACCGATACATCATCCCCTTTAGGGTACGAATGACTCTCTCAGCAAAGTTGGCTTTGGTTTCATTCTTTGTGGTATAGGCATGAATGCCCTCTTTCTTCAAAAATGCTTTGACCCATCTGTTTTTAAATTCCGTGCCTTTATCGGACCTTAGAGTGCGTGGCCTTCGGGGTGTGTCATGAAAATTTTTTTGAAAGGCTTGTATGACGCTGGTATGTGATTTATTAGGGATTGGCTGTACCCACACATATTTGGAAAACACATCAATGACAATGAGTAAAAAGCGTGTGCCATCATTATAAGGAGCTATGTTTCCCATATCAGCCAAATCCACATCCCACATGTCATCAATGCCTCGTGTAATCACACGTTGTCTTTTGAACCTGTATTTGACAGGTTGGAGTAAACTGAATGCATCTTGGTCCTGTAGCCATTTCTTCACTTGCGACTGTGTCACGGGTTGATCATGTTTTCTTAAGATGTGATACAGTTTGTAAGGACCAGCAAATGCCCCGGGCTGTCCAGGTTTAAAGTACATATTGGTCAAGTAGTCTTTCCACGTCGACATGGTCACACCGAATGAAAAACCACCTTCTCAACAGAACAGCTTTATTATTTAACCGTCAACCAAAACTTAACTCCACAAGTTTTTACAAATCAAGTATAGATACAATGGTGTGAATCACTGGAGACCATTGGTCTTCAATGAATACTAGCCAATGACTGAGTTCATCAAGTGTTATCGTATCTACACCATATTTCTCACAACGCTGATTTGCATTCTCTAACACTTTATCTAAATGAATATAATATTTAGCTTCATTCCAATAAGTATAGACACATGCAAAATGACAAGTATGTTCTGAACACTCTTCAAGTTGGCAAGCAGGACATACTAAACAAGCAAACTTTTTTACAGCTAATAACATTTCTTCACAATAAGCTTTTTGCACAATATATTGTCTCAGTGTCATGTCCGCCATGATACAGCGCTCTATCTAGCGCGCGATCTCTCACTCAGTCTTTAGAGTCCCCACACTCTGCACAAGTTTGTCAAGTTCAGTTTGGGGTTCTCCACGTCGCCACACCCGTACACGTCGGACTGGTGAGCGGCTGAGTGAGCGTTCTCCACGTCTCCACACCCGTGACACCCGTGAGCGGACTGGTGAGCGGACTGGTGAGCGGCTAGGCGGCGATGGCGGCGACGGCTGAGTGAGCGGTGATGGTGGAGGCACAGTCTCTTTTATACCCCGGTCACACAACAGTTCCACAAGATTCTCCATGGTGACTTTTTTACTCTAACATGTCTTCCTCCTGCAATAAAATATGTTTTAATATATCTGCTGCTTCTTCTATCATCTTCTTTCTTTGTTCACGTTGAAACCACTCACATAAAATTAAATTTGCTAGAAAGAAAAACATTGCTGCTTGCTGCCGCTGCTGTGCTGTGCTGCTGTGCTGAGTTAGAGTTGTTAGAGTTGTTAGTGTTAAAAGGGGTTTGGCTTACCTGACAAGGCTGACAAAGCTGCTCGGTTTCTTCTTCCTCCTCCTCAAATCCACAGCAATCTCTCAAATAATCCACCACGGTGAAATATGCTTCTACATCATTGCGGGCAGAATAGAGTGCAGAATCAAAGTCAAAGTCAGGATCTTCTTCGAGTCCAATTGCGGCACATTCTCCAAGAAATCGTGAATAGAGTTCAGTCACATCAAGACTGTGATGTACAACATCCCAGTAAGCGTCCAAGTGATAAAGCTGATAGTCTGGAGTGCCGCAGCAAGCAAGTTTAGCAATCATCAAGTCAATATAAGCTTTTCTAAAACATGCGTCCATCTTTGCAGTGTGTGTGGTGTGTGTGTGTCACTTCTACTGTGCTTCACAGACCTTAAGTACTCCACACTTGCCGCAGAAGTTGTTTGGTTCACACATCATGCAATTGTACTTGTGGCAGTGGCAATCATAATCCTCCATATATCCGCAAGCACCGCAATAGTCGCACGTAAGTCCAAGTTGATTCTGTACATCCATATTCTCCAACTGAATTTCAGCCTGTCTTTTCTTGGATAACTTTGACACCTTCATCCGATCATACTTTTGCAGCTTGATGATCGTTTTCTCACCATGGCATTCCGTACACGGCGGTTCAACTAAAGCTGAGTTGATGTGAGCCATCTCCCGAAGCAGTGTCTCCCATTCACCATCATTCATGTTGATGTAATGTGTGTATTCTTTCCCTTCAAACCGTGATGTACGCACGAAGCTCACATAGCGCATGCCTTGATATGAAATGACTTCAAGCCACTTTGTTTCCGTTAAGTATAGTTTGAAGCCAATGTCACGGCATTTTTTCACGTTCTGACACACAATCTTCCACAAAGATGGTGAATAAGCGCACCATCTCTCTCCACGTTTGATGCGTAGAAATAATCCATATTGTCCAGACTCCACAGTAATGGTTAAGTTTGCACTAATTTGAAAACTGCTGCTGCCGCCGCCCTGGCTGCCGCCCTGGCTGCGCTGCGCTGCTGCCTGCCTGCCTGCCGCCGCTGCGTTGCTTGTTGCGCTCCTTGTCTTGTTCTCCATGACTGCTACACTGTACACTGCTACACTGTACACTGTACTGATAAGGTCCACACACAACCCCCCTCTTTTATACCCAACCATCCGCTGCTGAGTCAAGCGAGACGCCAACGAAACGAGACGGTGAAGCAAGTGGCACTGGTAGCGATTCCCAGTGGCCCAGTGTGTCCCGTAAGCAGCCCCTCTTTCACTCGAGACGCCAACGGCGAAAACGCCAAACGTCAAGCAATAATGCTGCTGTGTACATACTCTTCCCCCAGTGTGTCCCGTAAGCAGCCTCTTTCACTCGAGACGCCAACGGCGAAAACGCCAAACGTCAAGCAATAATGCTGCTGTGTACATACTCTTCCCCCAGTGTGTCCCGTAAGCAGCCTCTTTCACTCGAGACGCCAACGGCGAAAACGCCAAACGTCAAGCAATAATGCTGCTGTGTACATACTCTTCCCCCAGTGTGTCCCGTTAGCAGCCTCTTTCACTCGAGACGTCTCGGCTTTTTTGGGGAGGGGTGGGGGGGGGGGGGGTGGTCTGACGTGCTTTGCAATGCGGCACCCGTCTCGGCGCACACACCCCCTTTCACTCGAGACGTCTCGGAGATTCTTGGGGGAGGGGTGGGGGGTGGTCTGACGTTTCAACAATGCGGCACCCGTCTCGGCGTACACACCCTCGTTCACTCGAGACACTCACGCCTTCTTTCCAAAAAAAAAAAAACTCTCTGTCTCTGTCTCTCCACACACACCCCCTTTCACTCCAGACGTCTCGGCACACACACACCCCCTTTCACTCGAGACGTCTCGGAGATTCTTGGGGGAGGGGTGGGGGGGGGGTGGTCTGACGTTTCAACAATGCGGCACCCGTCTCGGCGTACACACCCTCGTTCACTCGAGACACTCACGCCTTCTTTCCAAAAAAAAAAAAACTCTCTGTCTCTATCTCTCCACACCCCACACACCCCACACCCCGTCTCGGCACACACACCCTCCTTCACTCGAGAACAACTCTGTTTGGAAAAGTATGCATGAGAATGGGAAATGCTTTAAAACTCTATCTCCACACCGTCTCGGCACGGCACACACCCTTTCACTCGAGACACACCTTCTTCTCTCTCTGTCTCTCTGTCTCTCTCTGTCTCTCTCCACACACACCCTTTCACCCCACCCCGTCTCGGCACACACACCCTCCTTCACTCGAGAACAACTCTGTTTGGAAAAGTATGCATGAGAATGGGAAATGCTTTAAAACTCTATCTCCACACCGTCTCGGCACGGCACACCCCCTTTCACTCGAGACGTCTCAGCTTTTTTTTTTTTTTCACAAGCCCCCCCCCCCCCCCATACCATTCTACCATTGCACCATTCTACAACCTTTCCCAATCCTTCCACCGGAAACACACTTTTCGCTCGCAATCCCTCGCAATCGTAATCCATGCAGCAGCATCCTTGCATCATATGACGTTTTCTTTCGTCACACTCTCTCGTCTCTCGCTTGGGGAGGGGTGGGGGGGGGGTGGTCTGACGTTTCAACGGACGTGCTTTGCAATGCATGCAACAATGCGGCACCCGTCTCGGCGTACACACCCTCGTTCACTCGAGACACTCACACCTTCTTCCAAAAAAAAAAAACTCTCTGTCTCTGTCTCTCCACACCCCACACACCCCACACCCCGTCTCGGCACGGCACACACCCTTTCACTCGAGACACTCACGCCTTCTTTCAAAAAAAAAAAAAAAAACTCTCTCTGTCTCTCTCTCCACACACCACATCCCCCCCCCCACCCCGTCTCGGCGCACACACCCCCCTTTCACTCGAGACGTCTCGACTTTTTTTTTTTTTGGGAGGGGTGGGGGGGGGGGGTGGTCTGACGTGCTTTGCAATGCGGCAACCGTCTCGGCGCACACACACCCTTTCACTCGAGACGTCTCGGCTTTTTGGGGAGGGGTGGGGGGGGGTGGGGGGGTGGTCTGACATGCTTTGCAATGCGGCAACCGTCTCGGCGCACACACACCCTTTCACTCGAGACGTCTCGGCTTTTTGGGGAGGGGTGGGGGGGGTGGGGGGGTGGTCTGACATGCTTTGCAATGCGGCAACCGTCTCGGCGCACACACACCCTTTCACTCGAGACGTCTCAGCTTTTTGGGGAGGGGTGGGGGGGGTGGGGGGGGGGGTGGTCTGACATGCTTTGCAATGCGGCAACCGTCTCGGCGCACACACACCCTTTCACTCGAGACGTCTCGACTTTTTGGGGAGGGGTGGGGGGGTGGTCTGACATGCTTTGCAATGCGGCAACCGTCTCGGCGCACACACCCCCTTTCACTCGAGACGTCTCGGCTTTTTGGGGAGGGGTGGGGGGGGTGGTCTGACGTTTCAATAGACCGTGGTCCAGTGTGTCCCGTAAGCAGCTTCTTTCACTCGAGACGCTAACGGCGAAAACGCTAAACGTCAAGCAAGTGTTGCTGCTGTGTATATACTCTTCCCCCAGTGTGTCCCGTAAGCAGCCTCTTTCACTCGAGACGCCAACGGCGAAAACGCGATTGGGGAGGGGTGGGGGGGGGGTGGTCTGACGTTTCACACATTTCGTCATCTCCGCCTGCATTTGCCTGCAGAGCTTTCCAGAGAGCGGACGTGTCAAAAAAAAAATATAAAAACGAGTTCTTTACACAGGAACGCCTGGTGGCTTATCATTTTTTCAAAGAAGGATGCGGATTTATGGGAAGAAGTATATGTGGATTAACAGGCGTTCCTCTACGAGACGTAAAGGGATTTTCAGTATCAACACCCAATTTCACCGCTTTGGCAAGAAAAGAGACATCGCCGGCTAAAGAAGCATCACACAAGGTCCTCATCGTACCAAAACTAAAATAAACCACAAACATATAACTTATCTATAACTATTAAGAAATAAGCAAACCGTGTTTGGTGTATGTATGAGAATGGGAAATGCTTTAAAAAAAAAAAAAACTCTCTCTCCACACACCCTTTCGACACGTAGACCTTTCACCGGAAACATACTTTCACTCACTATCGCTATCGCTATCCTTGCATCAAATGACGTTCTTCTTTCGTCATCGTCAACTCTCCCCTACACTGTCTCCACTACACTCTCTTATCAAACTGGGGCAGAACTCTCATGAGAGAGCTGGCACACTTTCATAAATGGGCGAGCTGGCACACCTTGTGCCAGCTTGCCCATGGGCAAGCTGGCACAAGGTGTGCCAGCTCGCCCATGGGCAAGCTGGCACAAGGTGTGCCAGCTCGCCCATTTCCTATCTACTTTTCGACCAGTGAGCATGTTATTTGCGTTGATGCGTGGTTGGCAGTTTGGATTAGTGCGCATGTTTATTTAACTTGCGTCGATGCGCGATTCGCATTTCGGATCTCTGCACATGTCTATTCAACTTGCGTTGATGAGCGCTTCGCATTTCGGACCAGTGTGCATGATTATTTAACTTGTGTTGATGCGCGGTCCGCATTTCGGACCAGTGCGCATGTGTATTTAATTTGCGTCGATGCGCGAAAAGCGTTTCGGACCAGTGCGCATGCTTATTCAATTTGCATTGATGAGCGGTTTGCATTTCGGACCACGCGCGTGTTTATTTAGCTTGTGTTGATGCGCGGTTCGCATTTCGGATCAGTGTGCATGTTTATTTCACTCGCATCGATGCGGGGTTCTTATTTCAGACCAATGTGCATGTTTATTTAACTTGCGTTGATGTGCGGTTCGAATTTCGAACCACTGTGAATGTTTATTTAACCTGCGTCGATGCGCGGTTCACATTTCGGACCAGTGCGCATGTTAACTTAACTTGCGTTTATGCAATGTGCTTATTTTGGAACCAGCGCGTATGTTTATTTAACTTGCGTATATGCGCGGTTCGCATTTAGGACCAGTGCGCATGTTTATTTAGCTTGCATTGATGCGCAGTTTGCACTTCGGACCAGTGCGCATGTTTACTTAACTTGTGTTGATGCGCGGTTCTTATTCTGGACCAGTGCGCATATTTATTTAACTTGCGTTGATGCGTAGTTCACATTTCGGACCAGTGCGCATGTCTATTCAACTTGCGTCGATTCGTGGTTATTTTTTCCGAACAGTGTGTTTATTTAACTTGCCTCGATGCGCGGTACTTACTTTGGACCAATACCCATGTTTATTTAACTTCCGTCGATGCGCGGTTCTTATTTCGGACCAGTGCGAATGTTATTCAACTTGCGTCGCTGCGCGGGTCGCATTTCGGACCAGTGTGCATGTTTATTTAACTTGTTTTGATACGCGGTTCGCATTTCGGACCACTTCGCATGTTTCTGTAACTTGCGTCGATGCGCGATTGTTATTTCGGACCAGGGCGCAAGTTCATTTAACTTGTGTTAAAGCGCTGTAGGAGGAGATTCATTTTAATTTTTTTTTATTTAATTTTTTTAAATTAAAAAATTGTCCAATTCACTCATAAAGCACAAGCCGTATGCTTGACCCCCTAGAGACGTCTCAAACCAAAAATAAATGACATCTGATAAAAACTGTAGGACGAAACGCATTTTGAATTTTTTTCTTCAAAAATTCCCTGATCGACTAAAAAAACAAGCTGTATTCACGAACCCCTAAACATGCCTCACACCCAAAATAAATGATATCGGATAAAAACTGTAGGAGAAGATGCATTTTGAGGTATTGTCTTCAACAATTACCCCAAAAATACAAAAACTGTCCGATCGACTAAAAAAGCACAAGCCGTATGCACGATCCACCTAAGGATGCCTGTTACCAAAAACAAATGACATCGGTTCAAAAATATCGGAGATGCATTTCGAATTATGTTTGAATTTTTTTTTTTTAAATTCCCCCAAAATACAAAAATTGTCCGATCGACTAAAAAAGCGCAAGCCGTATGCATGACCCCTTAGGGGTGCCTCATACCAAAAATGAATGACATCGGATAAAAATTGTAGAACGAGATGCAGTTTGAAACAAAAGTTTGCAGACCGATAGGTATACTCCAGCTTACGTCTAATGTAAACTGGGCTAAAAAGACTGGCTTTTAAATTTGACAACACATGGTGTACGGAAACCATCTTGTTGCTGTGGCGTATTTACAAGTAACTAAACAGAAGAGGGTATCGCCACGCCATTCTAAATTGAAAATTAATCCCGAACAAGACATGTGCCGGAGAAGTTTATGCAGAAAATGTATTACAAATTGAGTCTACAAGTTTGTCTATGCCAAATACCTAAACCAGTAATTTCGTTGATAGCATGCGTCTTCCCACCCTGTTGTCCTATTTCCGGCTCTATCGTTACACTAGTTACGTCTACACATTACAGAACTTAACGAGCAAACTGGCCCATAAATGATAACAGCTTTAATCCCCCTTTTCTTTGCTTTTATTCACCTCTTTTACTAAACTAAATAATTGTAAAATAATTGTAAACAACCCACTATAGTACAGCAAAAACACCCTAAAAATGAAGAAGATAACGACATAGCTTCACACTACTGCACGCACAGAATGTTGCAAAACTGACTCAAGGCTTACACAATTTTAAAAATCCAGATTCACAATATTAAATGAACAACCCCAGATTTCTACCTTGCCATCAATCGCTTGAATTATGTTTTTTTTTTTTTGTTCAACACACCACACAACTTGTTTATCACTTTTCAAACATTGAGTTTTCTCTCCATTTGAAACATTTAAAATTTTTTATTTGTTCTCCACTCATTCCTACTATCCACAGATAGCGAAGTACTATCAAAAGTTCACAAAGTACTTAAGCGAACAAAACGAAGATACAAAATATACTTGCGTGGTGTACAAAATGCATACTGCCATACAGTAACTAAACTAAAATTTATAAAATAAATCCATCACAGATCAACCATCTAGTTAATATAATGTATACAGCCTTCAGCAAAGAAAGGACAGAAAAAAACCAGCAAGTGAAGCGAATTGAGTCTTTCTCCATGCACATTGCGCACTCTAAGTGAAGCCAAAATTGGAGGAAATGTGTAAATCAATGTAACACTCCATTTATAATGGAGCGCCCCTGATTTCAATGGGTTTCGGTAAATTTAGAAACTGGTGCTGACGCATTGTTTTCTTTGTTTCTTATGGTCGGTCATTGCACGCTTAATATATATATATTACAAGAAATTCATCCTTTTTAATTTTATAGAGTACAACTGTTCAAATAAAGCACATAACCTACAGACTTAAAGATGTGTGAAAATGCTGAGACACACAATGTATAAAAAGGACAATTTAAGAAAACTAAGTAACTCTGGAGCCATAATTTTTCGCGACTCACGCGTGCATAAACCAACCAGTTTTTACACAGCGAGCCTTATATAGAAAGAGACTGTACTTTCAACTTCGAAACCCAATAGAAAGTTAACCCCACGATTATTAAAACATGTCCTAAACTGATACAGAGTAAGCAATACAATGTCTTTGAAAATCAAAATAAATCCTGTAAGAACACGGGTAAGTAATAATAATAAAAACTAGGGGGGCCAGTCACACAAAAACATTACTTTACAGGGATAAATTGCACACTTTTAATTGATTTAATATTTAATTTCTTGTTTTTATAAACAAAATGTCTCCCCGACCAGATCCACGGTATTTGCAATACCCTAACTTACCATTTACAGAAATAAAACAATAATTTTTCTTACATTAATATTAATTAATATAATTAATTATAATTAATACAAAAGTAGTTCATTATGGTAGATCCAAAGAAAACACAACATTGTGTACAAGAATGACTGTCAAAATATTCCGCAGACTTGAAATATGTAATAAAATGCAGCATTTTTGTTATCATTCTATATCACGTAATATTTTAAAGTAATGACGTCATCCACCATTCATTTATTTTCCGTACGTATTTCAAGATGTGCCAGGCAGTGCGATTTAGCCACGGAATACTAAGTTTGAAGTCGATCCCATCTCTCTTTTTCGAGATATTTTGCGCACGAGATTTTGTTCGGAGCAGAAAACTTTACTTTATGACGTCATATGCGTTACAATCCCAACAACTCTGGAGTCCCGACATTCAGTGGCCGAAAAAAGTTTTGTTATATATATTACATATTTTACGTAATGACGAACATGCCGTACTTTCTTGTTCTACTCACTGCAAAATTTGACTCTCACCAAATCTGAACATTTTCCGATGTTCAGCGACTAAGAAATGACGTCATATGCCTTTTTTCATTTCGGCACATGCCTTAAAAGTTGATAAAGCCGTCCGATTGACTCAAAGAATAGACACACAAATATTGAAGTCGAATCGACTTTCCGTTATCAAGATATTTTGCACACAAGATCTTGTCAAAAAATATATATAATTTACGTAATGACGTCATACGCAGCATGCATTCGTTCTACTTGCGAAACATTTTCAAAGAATCTTTCGGTCCTGCCAAGCAACAATCCCACCAAATTTTAACTTTCTCCTCCGCGGAGAACTTTCTGGTCAGCGGCACAGAAATTGGGCACACAAGACGTCATGTGTCTTCCTTATGAAATTAACATGCGTCAAAAGTTGACAGAACCTCCGAACTATCCAAAAAATAAACACACTAAATTTGAAGCGGATCCGACTTTTCGTTTTCGAGATATCTTCCACGCAACATTTTGTCAAAATGTATTCATACTTCTACAAAGTGACGTCATTTGTCTTACTCGTTCGTTCCCTTGGTCGAAGAGACATAAAAAGGAACAAAATGATCTCGCTAATCTTACGTACAGGTGGTTTTGTCATACATATTACATATGTATATAATATACTGACGCGCAAAAAGAAACTTTACATCTTTTTAAAATAAGTTAAGATCTAAGAAGCGGATATTTATCGAACCTCAAACACAACATGCTTAGTCATTCCGCAGTATCATGGCGTGTTCATTCAACAGTGCCATACTTCTTCGAGAAACAGTGTTGCTATTCGACCGAAACCTCATTGACCTTGGTACTAGGCAAACAAACATTGATTCAGCCTCCTTTTTACCCTGAGACTTTTTGGAAAGGAAATGGGTAACTGGTAAATTGAACATTTTGGCCCAAAACTTAAGCGAAATATGCCACGCCTCACTACAGAAGAAAGGGAACGAGCCTTGGACATGTTGGAAAGTAGCATATCAGCAACATGTGTTGCTGATCGGTTTGGATGCAGTCGGATGACGGTTTACAATCTGCAAGAGCGCCACCAAGCCACAGGAACAACAGACGACCGTCCACGAAGTGGCAGAACACGCGTGACGTCAGGGCGCCAGGATCGCGCGATTGTCCGATAACCTTGACGGTTTACAACCTGCAAGAGCGCCACCAAGCCACAGGAACAACAGACGACCGCCCACGAAGTGGAAGAACACGCGTGACGTCAGTGCGCCAGGATCGCGCGATTGTCCGACAGTACCTTCGAAACCCTTTCAGGACTGCTACACAAACAACCCGAGTGACACAGGGACTCAACAACCCACGAATAAGTCGGTCAAAGGTCTCCACACGTCTCCGTGCAACTCAAATTTGTGCCTACCGACCTTACGTCAGACCAGTGTTAAACCAACAAAGAATGCAAAACCGATCACGCTGGGCCGCTAACCATGGGTAAGCGCAGTGGGGATTACAGAACTGAAGGCTGTAGTTCCGGAATCATCTTCTCCAAGCTGACGGTCGTCAAAGAGTGTATCGACGACGTAACCAGCGATTTCACGGGAACATTGTCCGTGAAGTTGATCGATTCGGAGGTGGATCCATAATGGTTTGGGGAGCCATCCAATTCGATTGGCGTTCTCAGTTGGTTGTTATCGAAGGCAATTTGACGGCACAGCGATACGTTGATCAAGTCTTGACACCGCACGTGCTACCCTACTTCCGGAACAACCCCAATACTGTGTTTATGCACGATAAAGTTCGACCAAAGCCGAGACATGAATCCCATATAGCACCTCTGGTACCATCTGGATCGGAGGTTGCGATCCAGACTACCAGCACCCCAGAAATTACGCCAGCAGCGGCAGGTGATCATTGACGAGTGGAACAACTTTCCTCAGCATACAAATCAATCGAATGGTTACGTCTCTGCCAAGAAGAGTCGCTGCTTTGACCAGAGCATGGGGTTGGGCACACCCGATATTGACGACATCTGAACTGTTTAGGCGATTTTTCCCCAGAAAATCTGTCGCGGGTATTTTGGACTTCAGTATTCTGTTGTTGGTGAGTGTGACTTCATTAAACAGTCGTTTTATCCGCGTAGCTCTTAATGTGTTTGAAATATACAAAAATATATCTGTTGTAAAGTTTCTCTTGCGCGTGAGTACATATTTATATATTATATTATAATATTATACAAATATATGTTACAGCAGACCTGTAGTTGAAGTGAAATACAGATTGCTTGAAAATTTCAGCGACTCGGAATCAGAAGTCGCATCACTTCGAGGATCCGTGAATAAGTTAACGCTAATGTTTACGCTAATTACGATTTTCGCTATCACCAAACGTTGACTTTTTAGTACAACATGCGTTGAATAGATAACTTAATAACGAAACATTGAAAATAAAACGGAGATTTTCTATCCAGTCTGGGTAGGAGACTGGGATGTCATTTAGCCTAAACATACACATCTTAACCCCTCTGATTCGTAAGACTACTAAAACACAAGGGATACGATGGTTGGTTATTCAGCTAACGCAATCCCCAAAACCTGAACACATCAAGTCTTCATCTGTAAATGTTAACTCGTATTACTTGTTACTTTCATAAAAAATACAACTCCTCTTCAACTGAATATTGTATTTCTTGTTAATACCAGCAAATTGATACAATTCAAGACTAACAAATGTACACATAAAATAACAAATCTATGAAACTGCGGGAGGCATGCAAACGAAATGCCTGGGTTTTCAAGAAAATAAATGTTATCACGATCGCCAAACGGTTTTTAGCAAATAAATCTTAATGATACAGATATTGAAATCAATGAACTTAACGGTAAAACTATCAAATCTCATGATTACAGCTGGTTTCAATCTCCAAATTAGAGTTTTCACCTTTTTTTTTTAAATCCACACATGTTCACATCATTAATATCTTCATATTTATGTATACTTTTTTGTCGGAACACGCAATCAATGTACAAAATCAGCAAAACATTACACAGAATAAGATATCCTTAAGATGCCATGGGCAACATCGGAGACCGAAATAAAGAAACCCCGCGCAATACCTAAGGCTGAACTAAAGAAGGCTCTTGAATATAAACTTAACATTTAACATGAGGGTATATTCTACAGTTAAATGCATGTTGAACCTTTCTTGAATACTTGAGCACAAGAAACTACAAACAGTGAGAGAGCAGGCGTTAAAAGACGGAACGAGAGATGGGTTTTTCGTATACATTAACTATTAAACACTAGGCCAAAAAATAATATTTTTAAAATCAGTTTCTTATTTCAAGTAGAATTTTAAAAACTTTTCAGCCTGATTTTGGTTTGCTTTTCTTTTTATTTACAGACAAAATATTTTTTCCACATTCCGAAACCTTTCTAAGAAACTTTTATTCCAGTTCGAAACCTTTCTAGAAAAAAAAACATAGCTTTGCTACTTATTCTGTGAAATGACAGCCCGACCCCCCCCCCCCCCGACCCTCACCAAGAACGCTATGTAACTGAAACTGATAATTTATATGAACATTAAGTGTATTTGAAATGACCAGGTAAGATTCTGCATCCACGCTTCGTTCTCATAAAAGCAAGACAAGCCTTTCACCATGCTCAGCGTAGTCGGCTTATGCCAATAAAGCACACATCATTTACGTAATGCGCAGATTGTCTGCTGGCATATGCATGAGCTTGTGAAGTGTTCCACAGCCATTACGTGTGTTGCATTGCTCCGCGTTTTGATCATGAAATCAAAGGCGAAAACAAGGGGCGAGGTGCACAACTTCAGATCAAGCGCTACACATGTTCGAAATTTGGGAGTCCTAGGGCCAGAGGAGTAGTAAAGACAAAATGACTGACCAGTAAAGAGATAAAAAAAATTGGCCTCGTACAACCTCAATATACTCTTTGCAAGTCTCCGACTTGCCAAGTGTTAATACCACAGCTGGAGATTTAACTATCACTTTGTGGCCATAAGCTATCTGGTCTGGATCCGGAAGCATCTGAATTTGTTGCTACTTGAGAATTAATATCTGTGCTAGTATATAAAGTTTTTATTGGTAAATGTATCTTTTTCCGCTTTTGTGATAGCCTCCTCTACGTTTGTCGCTAATTTCGTGTAATCTTTATTGTTTGGTCGTTTGCCGCCATTCCGCCCGGACCTCCCCTCAACAATCATTCCCATTACCTGTGAAAAAAAAAAAAGAAGTACATCAGTTCATCTTGAAATAGCCGTCAGAAGTAACAACATTTACAACGTGAAATGTATTTAAAATGCTCCGTTCACCTTCTTCCACTTAATATTTTAAAATAACTCCAGCAATCGGGTGACAATAGTATTATTTGCGAAGTGGCTATTCGCACCACAAAATATGAACTTGATAATGTGTTTTCTTCATTGTCATTATTCTGTAGTTTTTTTTTATTTTATTTATTCATACATGGGAAAGGGGTCGAAAAGAAAAGCCGGAAAATTTTACCATACATGGGAACGGGGTCTTAAAAAAGTGGTCCATTTGGGCAAAAAAAAAAAAAAAAAAAAAAAGCCGGAAGATCCCCATGTATGTTTATTTATTTATTTTTTGGAGGGGCGGCATGGTTGGATGATGTTATGGTTTGGCAGTAATCATTACGCATAAGCAGTGCTCTGATTGGTTGCTATGAGACAAACCTTTTGTTTATTGTGGTACAGCACGTAACCAGCCACACAGAACACAGTGGTGGTGAGGAAGTACGTCATAAACCTGCCCGACGACGCCTCCTCTTTCTCGACAGCAATCAATGCTGGTGCGTTTATATTGATCTCCATGCCTTGTCTCTTGTTACTCGAGGCAGCGGCATCTGACGACAAACAGGAACCGGTTAGGTAAAACATTGTCCTTAACAAGGTTTCCAAAGACCTCAAAACATCATTGTATAGGGATATATCCTATGCTTTCACTTGAGACTTATCTAATTTCTTGTTTTTTGTAAACAGAAACATAAGAGTCGTCAACCAAATCGATCGTTCTACAATATCTCGGTTCCCATATTTCTTTTTTTACAGAAATGAAAGAATTATTTTCCTTTTTCGAATAGGATCAAAACTCATAATGAAAAATTAAAAAACACACACACATACACACACAAAACTGTTCACAGAAATGACAGTTAAAATATTCCATAATCCTGCAATATGTAATTATTTGCAACATTTTTTAATCATGGACTATATTCCCAACCCATGAAAAAAGAAAAAAAAGTTTCCCTCATGTATCTACCAACGACGGGTCCATTACCTTATATATATCCTAACCCACTTTGTGAGCCCCGCAAACTCCTTAAATAAAACTGCACACTACACTACTCACCTCATATGCGTACTGTATTTTTATGAATAAAATAAAGTTTGCTTATTTCCTTTTAAAACGGAAGCGGGCGTTGTTCACTGTCTGAGTAAAAGGCGCGAAATCATCCCTGGCTTGTAATTGGTTGAAATTAACCTCTAAACGCTGCCTGTGATTGGCAAACCTTCTTCAGACTGAGATGTGAGATATAACTACGAATACAGCCAACAAGTCCACGCCGGCCTCCTGAGTGGGGCGACGACACTTACGTGATAGATTCAAGGGGGGGGGGGGAGTAACCGCACAGACCAGCAAGCCAAGACGCGTCGCCGCGAGAGACAGCATGAGCAGAGACATATGCCGAAATAACAAGTCACATGGGCGGCACCCTGACCCGCTGCAGATTCGCCCATGCTTGCAGCAGTTGCTCGGAGAAGCACCTGGAATATCTCCACCGCCAATAGCATCGCGCCAGCTCTAGCCCACTTTCGACCATAATTCAAAATTGGGCGCAACTTTTAGAAAACGATCAGGACAATGAATTTATTTTAGACGGCCTTTCAACGGTTTCAATATTGTAAATGTAAACCCGGACCAAATTCAACCCTGTGAGGCACCTGCTAGCCGCACCGCGGACAGCAAATATTGAGATACAAGGGAGGCAGAAATAAAGAAGGAACTGCAGCTAGACCGCTAAAGAATTGTGCAGCAGAAACGAACATTTGTGTCTTCGATTTCCGCAGTTACGTAAGACAAGGACGGCATATGACTAATCCATGGTTTCTCCCAAACCTGATGGCGGATCGCTCACTAATTTCGCTTCGCCCAACAAACACATTTACGCCCGTCGATGCAGTAGTACCCTTGACGGGACAGGCACTCCATCTGTGCAAGTTCGATCGAATATTCCCTTATCACTACGTCAGCCTCAGCCCGATCCTGCAACAATTTAGGGATCTGAAGTGGTAGTTGGGTAGTGATTAGCACCACATATATATGATCGACAAGTGCCTCCGGTTCGTGGCTTCCCTAAGCGTTGGAAACTTCCATCACATAACCCAAGACGTTTGGCGGACGCTCCATCGCCAAGGCATCAAAGCCGTCACCTGCCACCTCAACGACTTCTTCGCAACGGCAGAAATGTACGAAGAATTAACGAAAGCCATGAGATGCCTTATCCACTTGTTAGTTTTGCTCGTTTTTCTATCAGCTGGAAGAAGTGCATTTCTTCCACTCGGTGCCTTGTCTCCGTGGGAGATACAATAAACACGCGGGACAGCACCCTCTCAAGGCAAGCTTTTTACTAAATGCTGTCATACGCTTCCTTCATTTCCAGTGTTGACAGAGCAGTCCGACTGACAAAAAAACACCAATACAAAGTTTGAAGTCGATACTACGTTCCCTTATCGATATACTGCACCCAAAATCTTGTTAAAATATGTACATATGCCATACTTGAATTTGACGGAATCTTGGACCTACCGAGCAACAATCCCACCAAGCTTGAAGTTTTTCCGGTGTTCAACCACTGAGAAATTGAATACACATGATTAGTGCGTAAAGACGTTCTGCGCTTTCTTAATCTCACCTCATGTGTCAAAAGTTGAAAGGCCGTAAGACTGACCCAAGGAATACCCATACAGAGGCGAAAGTCAATACAATTTTCCGTTTTCGAGATATTTTGCACACATCTTATTCAAAATATATACATATTTTACGTTCATTCTGCAAAATTTGATAGAACCTTTCGGATCTAATAAGCCACAACCCATCAAATTTGAACTTTCTTCGATGTTCAAATGCTGAGAAATTTTGCATACAAGATTTTTACATACTGACATTATACGCCTTCCCTAATAACGTTAGGCGCGTCAAAACTTAAAAGAACCGTCCGACCTACACACATAAAACATACAAAACCTATATGTTTCCCCTCAAGGAGACATAAATATTACCAAATACCACAGATGAATCAGTTCATCGCACACCATTTTAAAATTGTTTGTCACAAGTCTCTTTCAAAATCAATAGATAATGTATACAGGTTAATCCTATAACTCTCTCAGGTCTACAGTCAAAAGGTTTTGAAACATTATACTGCTATCATTTGAACAAAGTATATGCCAAGAAAACATATCAGCAGATAATCTGCCTCTCCCACTGGTACATGCACGTCCTACCACATGCATCAAATTAGGAATTTACAACGTAAGCGTATCACGTGATTATGAGGCTCACCTTGACCTTGAGATTCCTTTGCCTGCCCTGCATCAGCGCCTGGCCTGTTATCTTCCTGCTGCTCATGCTTATCGAAGTCGGTATCGTCGTCATATGCGTCATCATCCTCAAGGGCGTCGCCGCCGTCGTCATCATCGTCAACGTCATCGTCATCAATGTCATCATCGTCATCATACTGCTTTATCACACTGTGATCCCAGAAGTTAAAAAAAGTTAAAATCTGGTCATCTGAATGTTAGGAAATTCTAGTTCAATTTCTGACAGACAAAAGCCGCTTGAAATGAAACCTGGTGCCACAAGAGCATATTTCAGAAGTTAAAGCAATTTAGCCAGATATGTGATTATTACAGGTTCTTACTGTATATGTATATATATATATACTTGTCAACTTGATTTAATTTCGATTGATACTTGGCAACCCAAAACACCCTTCTGTTCGTTTTCTTTTGACTTACTCTTGATAATCCTTTGCGGATTGTTTGTCTTCTTGCACATCCAAATCTTGATCTTGCGGAATAAAACAAACAAAAATTAGTTGTTTTTAACCGATTACATTTAGTACATACTCATTTACTTTGAGTCAAAAGAAGTAGTGCTACATGACTTGGGTAAATGCTGTAATCTGACTGGTTGATTCCCAAGTCAATAATTTTTCACAGTTCGCCAGAACGCAAAAACTCAATTACTTGTAATCAAATCATTCAGTGATATAACACATACTTAATGATTACTCAAAAGAAGTCAATTTCTGCTAATTATCGATCAGTAAGAATCAGGTCAACAATTTCGCAACTGGTCAATAACAATTTCATGTTGATTCGAAACAAGTCAATATCTGCTTTTATTATTATTATTATTATTATTATCATTTTTTTATTATTATTATTATTATTAAAGGCAAAGTCATTAACAAGCATTAAATTAAACTTCACGGAGTACTAATCCGATGCAACTTGTTCAGATGAAAGAAATCATTGGCTCTGGTGCGCCGGAAACTAGTAGTGTTTCCTGGTCTTTAGACATCTTGCACCAGCGCCAGCGCTCTGTCACTACGTTTAATACTATAGTTTCTGTACAAAGGCTAATGTTGCAATTCTGGTTGGGGCTAGGCAGAGTATCTTAGGATGGTGGTGGCAAAAACCTTTCCGGCAAAAAGTTATTAACTGGAAAAGTTTCACAACAACATTAAACCTAAATTGAAAATGAAACAGAAGCAAGAAACAGCTTCAGCTTTGACAGTTCCTAACCTTACTTAATTCAAAACTCAACACATTTTAAAGGGTTTTGAATACCGCTAAAGAAACGATCACAAAACCAATATATCAGAATTAACCATACGAACTGAATGTACTTAGTCGATGCACACGCATAACAAACATTGATTTAATCGATTATTTTCTAAGTTAATGTGCCTAACTAACACGTGTGAAAGCAAGTTTGAAATAGTGAAAACCTTCATAAATAAATGATTGATTCCATCTTCGATTGGAAGAGCATGTGAAGTCGCTTACTTTAGTCATAATTACGAGTGAAAATCATTTTCTCCCAAGGTGAAAATGTGGTAGTTTTCGCAGCATATCATTAAATCACATCATATCACAACCCGCCTAAGGGATGAGCAATTTGTCACATATCTGAACGCTTGACTCACGTTATGCATGAACACTTCACTCAAAAAGTGTACTCTCCCTGTTGTTCCATAACTCCCTTGTTTCGACAGCCTAAGGGTAAGTTTTTTTGGACGAATTTGGTATTCGGTTTGGTGTTACATGGGAGATGGGCCGCTTATGCTGTGCCACTACTGATTTTGAGTTAATTTCTACAGCAGCTTCGCGGAAATACTCGATGGCGACCAATCTGATTTTTCCTTAAGTTTTCAGTTTTGACACGAAATCAGGGCTGTTAACACACAAAGATACAAACTAGAGCGGCCAGTGCACATTACATCAGTGTACCCGAACATAGCAAACACTTTTATTGGCCAGCCAGTGCCGTTTTCTTTTTGAGAAAAAAAAATAAATAAATAAATAAAAAAAAAAAAAAACAAGTTTCCTCCGACACCCCATCACCCATCCTTTTTCACTGCTTGTCCAGCCTTCGGTTTACAAATTATTATTTTGACAATTTTGTACTGTTTGAGACTGTCAAGACCTTTTACCTGATATAAATATATCTGAATACGTATAATATGCTCAGAAACAGGCTACGGAACTTTATCCCATTCCTGAAAGGAGTGGGGGGGGGGGGGGGGGAAGCTACGTTAATGACTGATGGGTATCTTAATTATTAATTTCTTTAAGCGTTTAGATACAAGTTAAGCAATGCGGAATGTGGTTACTTTAACTGCAATGCGGAATGTGGTTACTTTAACTGGAATTGTACTCTACGTCTTTTAAATACGGGTCTGGATGGTGGTCACTACAGAGGTTTTACTGTAAGCCTTTTTTATCAGGATAACGACAGTTACAACCTTCCGACTTTGGAAGGTGGTCGCTAAAACAGGTTTAACTGTACGTCTATTATTAGGGCTGAGGATAAACAGGTTTTAATGTAGGTCTTTTTATCCTGGTCTGGAAGGTGGTCGCTACATAAACAAATTCCCCATTTCTTTGGTCATTTGATTTTGCTTACCGTCACCCCCCCCCCCCCCGGCATCATCTAATGTAGGTACGGCTCTGAACGCAACCCTAACCCTTTTCACGGTATAGGCCTGTTCCCAAAGTGTACTTACACCCATGATATATACCTTGTTGTCGTATATACTCATCGCCCAAAAAGCACAAGAAAGGCAGCCTTCGTAACTGTACCGTAGATGATTCACTTCGGAAGGGGGGGGGGGTGGGCACATTTTTGTGAGAAGCTGCTTCTCATAATAGAAGATACATGACCCACTTAAAAAGTGAAAAATAATTCCTGGTACTGCAAGAAAATGGTACATGACCGCTCCCATACATGAAATAGTTTGACAGTCAGTTAGCTAGCTAGTTAGGGGGTTACATTGTGTCAACACATGCCAATAATTAGTGACTAGAAGTTTGGCAGTGAAAACAACTTTCTTGTCAGTCCAGTAAAATCAATAGATGGTCCCGCAGAGGAGTTTAAATATGACCACAACAGAAAAAGTCTACAAAAATTATGTCATGCTATCCAGCCAGCCGCGAAAACTTGTGCACTGATTAACAAAGGCACCAGTTCCCTTCTCCCTCCACTGGCACTCATCAAATCCCACTCGCTCACCCACCCACTTCGAAACGGCTTTGCACTGCCCCCCCCCCCCCCCCTCCCTTTCAGCTCATCCATCTGGGTTCTCCCTTCCATAAAAAATTCATATAAGCGGGTGAGGCGCGTGTTTGCAATCATGTTTTGACGTCACATGATATCACGCTTTGTTCAAAATGCCTAAAAGCAATAGTAGCCACCGGACCCACCAAAGGCATAATCCCACCAAATTTGAAGCAAATACGACAGGTCGTTCGAGAGTTATCCTGCTAACAGTCGTTCGAGAGTTATCCTGCTAACAAAGTCAAGTGTCCACCACACATAGTGGCGTCATACGTTGCGCTGTATATATGAAATACAATCTGAGAGAGAGAGAGAGAGAGAGAGAGAGAGAGAGAGAGAGAGAGAGAGAGAGAGAGAGAGAGAGAGAGAAAGAAAGAAAGAGAGAGAGAGAGAGAGAGAAAAAGAGAGAGAGAGAAAGAGAGAGAGAGTGTGTGTGTGTGTGTGTGTGTGAGAGAGAGAGAGAGAGAGAGAGAGAGAGAGAGAGAGAAAGAAAGAGAAAGAGAGTGAGAGTGTGTGTGTGAGAGAGCGAGAGAGAGAGAGAGAGAGAGAGAGAGAGAGAGAGAGAGAGAGAGAGAGAGAGAGAGAGAGAGAGAGAGAGAGAGAGAGAGAGAGAGAAGTACAAAAACTAAATGTTTCATCTTTACATAGGAAAAATAATCAGCGATTTCTGCACCGACGGCGCTTCTTAATGACTCATAGGTTGAGCACGTCATTACATTAAATCTGTGCATTTGTCAATATTTCTCCCGTTTGAAGAACAGTCTCAAGCTAAAATCTACGGCATATCAACTCCGGTTATCTATCCGCCCTCAAGTTTTTTGGCAACCAGGCCAGCTGACCACACGATGATCTGGTGGGAGGTTAATCCCCCCTCCCTCCCCCAATCGCAAAAAATTGTAACTGCATCACGTGGAACTGTTATTCTCGGAATTCAACCTTTCTGAATATATTGGGATTGCACTTATGCTCCAAGTCATTTATAAATCGTTAATGAGAAGAAAGATGCAATTACATTCAAGGGTTACCGACACTTGTGATCAACTAGACGCCAATGACTGGAACCATGATCAAAGCAAACGGACGAAGACTTTCAGGGAAATAATGTACATAGAACACTTTCAATAAGTGTTTCAGTATTCATTGATTTTGGTACCTCGTAAATCTTTCTTTCTTCTTTTCGATTTCACTACAAATCAAATTCTGTATGTGTAAAATTGATATTCACTATAACACATCATTACGAACTGTTTAACCGCTGGGGAATCGCTTCAACAAAATTGAATACTGTTACTGAAATGTCACAGATTTCACGAAATATCACAGACATCAGGAAGTACTGGCAATGATTACACTGCAGTTGTCCAACTGAAGTCTTACAATTGAACTCCCGTTTTCTAGTTGTTAATAATTATATTTTCCTGTTTTCACAAGAAAGCTCGGTTTCACACGATTAGCTTTATCATCCGTAGATGAACCGACCAGCACTCACCTAAATTAAACGATATATCATTTTGATTCAGAAATGATTTTTTTTATTCACTGCCTAGTCCAAAGCTGAGAAAAAACAGAGCTATAAGTATTATATATAAACGATATGAGCGAAACACTCACTGGGTGTTAATTTCGAATTCAGTGATAGGTTAGTGACACGGTTTGTTTAACGACACGGCTATGACAGGTAATGCAACCCACTACAGAAAGAGTGATTTCACAGTTCACACGGGATGTTAAGCAAGGTTACGGTGGAAGGGATTCCAGGCAGACAGGTTAAATAGGTGCCACCAAAGCTTAAGCAGGGTTACGGGTGAAAGGGGTGGGGAGGATGCCGCCTTACAAACACTGTGGTGTATGTTTTAATAAGTCTTTTTAAACTTTTGAAATATGTGTCAACAGAAGCAAACAAGTTATCACCAGGTGAAATAAAAGTTCCGTATACAGTTTTTGAAACTGGAAAACTAAAACTTCTACACAGACATTCGAAGTCTTACCAGAAAAAGTTGTTGGGTTAACATAATCAGGAAAAGTTACCTCTATAAACAAACAAACAGCAATGATGAGACAACAAACATAATTTTACACTAGAGCGGCCTGAGCACAACAACATCAGTGTACCCGAACATATCAAACACTCGATTAGCCAGCCATTGTTTTTGTAAACCAAAAGAAATGTTTCCCCGACACCCAGCTTTCCTACCACCTCCCCCCTACCCCCATCCTTTTCCACGCTTGTCCCGCCTTTGGTTTACAAAGTTTATTTTGACAATTTTCTACTGTTTCACAATGCTCAGAAGTTAGTTTACGGAAAAACTTTATCCCATTCCTGAAAGCGGTTGGGGAGCTACGTAACCTGATTTGTGGGTATCTTAATCATTAATTTCTATATACGTCCAGGTGTAAGTTAAAAAATGTGGAATGTCACTATAAATTGGGATTATACTCTACGGCTTTTTAATCCGGGTGTGGACGTGGTCACTACAGACGTTTTACTGTGAGCCTTTTTTATCCATGTCATGACAGGCAGGCTTTACTGTTCGTCTTTTTCATCCGATACTGAGAGGTGGTCGTTAAAAAGGGTTTAACTGTACGTATCTTATCTGGATCGAGGTTGTAACTACAAACATATTTCAGTGTATGTCTTTTTCTCTGGGTCTTAAAGGTGGTCGCTACAAACAGGTTATACCGTAGTCTTTTTTATCCAGGTCTGGAAGGTGGTCGCTACATAACCAATTCAACATTTCATTGATGTCTTCCAAACCGTCACACCCCCCTTTAGGGGTGTTACGGTTCGTACCGTAACCGAAAACCGACCGCGGTTCTTCGGTTCGGTTCGGTTAAAAAACCGAAACAGACAAACCGCGGTATTTTCGGGGTTTTTTTGACAGTTTAATTTTTTCACTGATAGTAGAAGCGATAAAGTAAAATACTGCTTCGAGCTTTTTGTTTTTGCAAAAATATGTAAATTTTGAGAACTTATCACTCGACATTTTAATGTGAACTGTTCCCTCAGCGACATTAACATTATGTCCTAAGTATATTTAAAGGTTTAAAGCTTCTTATAATATGTGTAAAGGCGTTGTGTTTATGGCCTTATAGCTAAGAAACTCTGTAAATGTTCTTAAGTTGAATTTGCTAACAAAACTCAATGACTGCTATGTGATATACTGAAACTTAAGATAGTGCAAAACTGTAATGATTTTTACAGGCTATACTTTTAACATCGTATTATTTAAAAATAAGAATTCTGAAGCAAATGAGAAACCAGATATTTTCTAGTAGGCTGTTCCGGAATAGACTACCGATAATTCCAATGTCACAGAAATCGATTTTTTTTATTATTTCATTATTTTATGTTTCAGACTACATAAGCAACTTATTTACTTTCCTTCTAAACAAAAAAATATGAAAAAAGGAAATGCAAATAAATTTTTAAAACTTTTAAATTTCAATAGATTATTAACACTTGACAAGCCTATGGCTTGCAAGATGTTTATGAATTTGTGCGAGCAGCCGTTTGTATCTTTTTTTATCTTGACAGTGATCGGATTTCTTGTGTCATCTCCTCCACTTGTACTACATGCCTAGGGCCACAAAACTTGGGACTTAGGTAGTACTTGAGATGAACGTGTGCATGACACATTTTATTTTCGCCTTCGATTTCGTTTTGTTGTTTAAAACGCCATCTGAAAAAGAGTGTATTTTTTGCAAGTAAATGCGGAGCATTTCAGGCACAGCACAGAACACACAGTTGCTCAGCTTTGTGCGAGCTCCCACTGCGCAAATAGATAACACAGCGTATGCCTGATTAGTCAAGCAAACCTTTACGTATAAGTCAACAAAAGCCAAACATTACTCGGCTTATAAGACGTATTCAAGCTGTGTTGCTTACAATATATTATTCAAGAAATAGCCCATTGAAGGAAGTATTTTTGCGTTTTAATTTTTGTCAAGTGGTTAACATTTCGCTAGCGAAATGAGGTTCTAGTTCAAGACTGAACTACCAATATTTTGATAAGCAGCCAATGTAGATTCAATTTTTCAATATTTTTATTTCACTAAAAAATGAAAATTTACATTGTTCAACTTATTTTTACCCTTTGTTATCAGAAAAGTGAAGCATTATTTGATTTCTTTGACATTCGAATTATCGGTAGTCCATTCTGGAATAGCCTGCTAAAAAAACTATCTGGTTTCTGATTTGTTTCAGAATTCTTATTTTAAATAATACGGTGTTTTAAACTTAATTGGTGATGTGGAATGATAGGTATATTGATTGTTATTTGAGATGTTTATGCTTAATTGTGGTTCCTGTGACTTCTTAAATGTTTAACGAGAATTCTGGGACATTTGTCGTTATAAAACACCTTGTTAAACAAGAGCACCGGAACGCTGCAGATCCCCTCGCCCTTCGCACATTTTTACATGAGGAGTAAATCTGTACAGGTTTTGAAATGTGTGTGCTTACCCGTTCGGAGGAGTTGTGCATACAAGACCACTACCCAAAAGCGTGACGGACGGGCGGACAAACCAAATCTATATCCCCTTTGCCAGCAAAGTTGGGCGAGGGAATAATTAGCAAAACAATTTTATGATTAATAAAATCATTATTAGGTCTCCTCCTTTGGGGAGACTTTGAGATGCTTCGCCACTGAATAAATATTAAAAGGAGTGATGCTTTATTTTTAAAAAAAGTATTTTTTTAATTTATCAATTTGTGCCTTATAAATTTTATAAATTGGTGTTTCTGTTTCAAATCACATGGCTAAAAGCCATTATTGGCTGTTATACGATAAATATTTAGCTAAATACACATATTTATCATTTCGGCAAAATTTTAATAATTTTTGCAAAATCGTACCGAAAAAAACCGAACCGAACCGAATAACTTAAGTGTACCGAACCGAACCGAACCGTGGACATGGCGTACCGTCACACCCCTACACCCCTTCCCCCAGCACCATCTAATATGCCTATGGCTCTGAACGTAACTCTAACCCTTATACACCTTTCACGGTAGAGGTCTGTACCCAAAGTGTACTTATATCCATGATATATACCTTGTTTTCGCACATTCTCATTCTTTACAGTTGATGACTCACTTCGGTGGGTGGGTAGGGGGGCAAATTTGTGCTAAAATGGTGAGTTGCTTGTCAAAACAGAAGATACCAGATGACCCAATAAAAAGTGAAAAATAAGTCCAGATACTTTAAGCAAATGTTACACAACCGCTCCAATATATAGAATAGCTTGGCAGTGAAAACAACTTGCTTGTCAGCCCAGTGAAATCAATAGACAGTCCCGCAGAGAAGAAAATGCTGTGTCATGCTATGTCCAGCTAGCCGCGAAAACTTGTCGCCTACACTCTCCCTCCCCTTGGCTCACCCGTTGACCTCACCTTGGTACCACTCTGCATTGTATTCCCACCCCCATCCCACACCCGCTCATCAATCTGCGTGTTACCGAACCTACGTCAGGAGTCTTCCATATCCCTAAAAAACCATAGCAATTAGCGAACTCATTCAAGGCATAAATCCACAAAGGTTGAAGCCGATCCGATTTCATATTCAACAGTTATCCTGTTAACAAATTCTAGGGTTTAAAACACGTAATGACATCATGTGACGCCATACGTTGCGCTATATATACCAAATACATCGTGAACAGCCGGACCCAAGCAAGACATTTGAAGCTGATCGGACGTTTCGTTTGCGAGTTAATCGCGTTAACAATATCAAGTCTCTAAATCAGACGCACACACTACATACACACACTCATGCAGGGATACACACAGAAAGTACGAAAACAAAACGTTTCCCCTTTACGGGGGAAATATATTACGCAATAAATTTGCAACCATAACACAGAAAGGAAATATATCACTTATTGAAATTTAACTTTAAAATGAATGCATGCTTGGCGTTACTTATCACATTTTCGACGCACAATACGTTTGACTAGGTCAAAAAGACATTCGAACGGTCAAAGTTCGGGAATCAAAAAGGCGAAAGAATGTACAGTTACTGTTAGAAAATCCCATACCACTCTTCTGTATTAAATATACACCGCATAATCGCTTAAATACACGCTGTTCTGTCTGAAAATTCAACTATGAAACTGGCCGCTTTCAACTGTATTGCTTGTGCGAAATACAGAAATGCCATGCAGCAAATAATTAAGACACAATATCCAGCGCCCAGTACAGTCGACGCTCATGTCAGCTTTACATGCAGCACTACCAGCCCAAACAAGAAATTTATTTGGTTCAATTTATCAGGTCAACTGGGATAATTTTGTTTTTACACTGCGCTTAGTAAAAGTGACACATTTAATAATTGGAACATCACCAGGCAAATGATCGATAAATGAACAACATAAAAAATACATAGTATGTTACAAATTACAAAGAAAAAACCCACAGGCCAAATAGGTCTTGGGACATTTTGTACCTTTGCCACTTTGTACCTTGCCATTTTGTACCTTCGCGAAAGACGTTTTGTACCTTTTCTGCCACTTTGTACCTTACCACTTTGTACCTTTTTTAAGTCATTTTGTAACCTCTTTAAAATGAGAAAAATTACAACCAAGATTAATTTTACATATTTTATTGTCAATTTGCTCGCTTCTTTACAATACAATTTTTTTTGCTGTCGCGTAATGTGTAACTGGCAAAATAACAACGGAATTTTCTGATTGTCAACGCACACATAATATGTCTTTGTCAAGAATTTGTCGAAAAGTTGTCGAACTGACAAGAGACTGACTAATTTGCCTTGTCCATTTGACGATACCCAATTTAACGAATTCCAGTCAAAAAATTTGTCAACATTTTGTAATAAATTTGTCATAAATTCGTCAGTTTACAGTTTGTCATTAATTCGTCCTGCTAATAATTCGTCAATAATTCATCAGAAACTCGTCATTTCGAACTTGTCAATTTGTCATAAATTTGTCAAAAGTTCGTCAAATTGATTTACGACCATAAACTCGTCAACCTGACGATGCCTAACTCAACAATGTAAATTTGTCAAAAATTTGTCTTTATCACTTACTTGTCACTTTCTTGTCATATATTTGTCAAATCCTTATTTGCAGTTTGTCAGTATCTTGTCACAAATTCGTCAAAATATCTTTGACAAGTGATTGACGAACTATCCCAGTAAAGAATATTAGGCAAAATAATTACGATTTGAAAGCATTTAAATTGACACTATTGTCTAAGGACATTGTGGCCAGCCAAGCCCTAGCTAATCAAGCATAATAAGAATATTCAGGGACATTGTTACCAGTCACAAACATTAATATCTATGGATACTAGAGAGGCCAAGTGCACACCAACATGTCAAACTCTTTTGTCCGGCAGTCATTGCCTTTTGTTTTTGTCAACAAAAAGAAATGTTCGCCTCCCCCCCCCCCCCCCCCCACTCCCTGCAATCAGATTTTGATAGTTATACCGTCAGGTTTCATTATATTAAACATTAAAATAATCGAATCCATTCACCCTGTTTGATTAAATGCCAATAAGTACACAATATGCATTACTCATTGGAACAGTGGGCGATAATACAATTTTCACAAATTCCACAAGCATTTTACAAACATCACAACTTATTTCAAAACATGCAGAGAATATGATGTGTGCACTTACATTATGGTTTATCCATTAAACACATTTTTAAGACGTGATAATTTGAAACTCGTCAAGACCCTGACGAGGTCAAACTTGCCAAACTGACAATCAACTGTCAAGTTCTTAACAAACCACTGACAAACTGTGACGAGGCAAAATTGCGCGATAACAGTCTAGTTGTAGCTACCACTAAGTCTATGGTCAGTCAGTCCGCATAAATCGAGTGTTTACATGACAAATCTGAGTCTATGGCCCAGGAGCATAGATATGTCCAACAGCCTTGAGTTAGTTCGAAGATGATACAGAGTCGTTGCGGTACTACTTCCAGAACGCTTGTATTTTAGCGGAGGTGGCTCGAAATTAACTTGTCTGTGCAGGGGTCCCATGGCAATGTCGTGGGGTCCCGAAACAGGCGAATTATAAGAAGATACTGGGGTCTCCCCAGACAGAAACTAAAAGGGTCCCAAGCCAAGTTGACTGTCGCCCAGTTGACCTGGCGCCCAGTTGACCAGTTACCGTTTCAGGGATCCCGGGACCCCGTTAACTTTACGCCCTGTCAGGCTTATTTACCCGTTTTTTTTAGGTTTAGCGAAATTAAAAAAATACAGTATTTTACATCGTAAGACCTCACCTTTCTTTGCTTTTAAAAATTCTTCTTGTAACCTCGTCTGTGTTGGAAACACTCACATTCAACGCAGGCGGTATTTAATTTTTTGTTTTAACTGAGTATTGCACGTATAAAAAAAGGTATAAAATGGTAAGGTACAAAGTGGCAGAAAGGTACAAAACGTCTTTCGCGGAGGTACAAAGTGTCCCAAAATTTGAGGTACAAAGTGTCCAAAAAGGTACAAAATGACGGAGGTACAAAGTGACAAAGGTACAAAATGTCCCAACCCCGCCAAATATTTCACTCATTTTCACTATAGAATGAGTATTTTTCTGTATTTGCTTAAAGTATTACTTCACTTCAAGACAATAACGGAACCATTTAATGCAGTGTGACAAATACCAGCACACAGCAACAGGGTGGTGGTTGAAGTACCCAGCTATAGCTTCACCTAAGGGCGGCGTTTCTCCACAGTTCAACCGTCAATAATATCATGTCCTTAAGTTTAAACAGAAAAATACCTAGCCCCATAATATGTTTGAATCCATACTTGATACCCAGAGTCAGGCGGCAGATATGTTTGTCCGCGGGACCCCAGTAACAGGAGTTCTCTTGGTAATGGATGTTACGTCACACTTAGGTAATCACTATCGCAATGGTTGCCTCAACCACATGGTAATTATACCGGAAATCGTATAAAGCGTTTTAGGCCCCAAAGATTTTTTCTTTTTGTCTTTTCAATCACAAATTCTTAACAAAAGTTTTGCTTGTGATCTTCAAGAGGAATCTTAAACTAACCGGAGAAAAGTGAAAACAAGGACAACCAACAAAACAAACCTATCAGGGCACAAAGCTAACTGTCAGATCCAGGTTTTGTGTCGCCGCAGTTTCTGAAATCAGGGATCCCGAGGCAATGTTTGGTGTCCCAAAATTTTCTGGCTATTAAAGATATTTGGTATTATTTAATCAAGTTTACTGCAATAAAATACTCGCTTATTGATATCCCTTGCTATGCAAGCTACAAAACACTACTAGTTCTCAACGAATTACAAAAACTGTAACAAAAAACACTGCATCACGAGTGGCCAGGTACAAATTTTAGGCGTTTCGAAACAATTATCAGGATGCTAGGGATCCGCGAAACCCGTTAACTTTATGCCCTGGCCTATCATACACTATACAAACAGTTTATACTGGATATTTCCTTAAAAAAAATAAGAGTTTTCCCGTGCCCATGTTATACCACAGATGTGAATATACGGGCGTTTGTTGGCTCTCCCATTAACCGGAAGTTGTTTCTCACCATCAGTGGACACCGGAAGAGTCCCTTTGTTTCTCTGCACACTTTTCAATGATGCACCGCTGGTTTTCTCTGCTGGGGCCGTTTCACTGAGAGTTATGTTATACGGAGGTCGTCTTCGCTTCGCCTCATCCGGTTGAAACATCAAACGCGACTCAATCTCTGATTCCCTACCTGTTTCCACCGTCTGAGAAAGCTTAGTTTTGCTGTCAGTGAAATCCGTAAGGGCTGCCGAGGTCGTACCTGCTGGTGCAGATAAAACTGAAGTATTGCCGTCTCTTGGTATGTTGCTCTGAGTGGTGGTGCTACCATTTGCGAGCGGTGTATTTTTTCCATCGGCTGACACAACATGACTTTCAGTCGTGCTAATCTCGAGCATTGGTGAACTTCTGTCGAAGACAGGAGTGCCGCTTTCAGATGTGAAAAGACCATGTAAATTCGAATTCGGATGATTAGAATATAAAGTATTTTCAGATTTTACAGCCATTTCATTTTGATCAGCAATCGCGAACATTTCCGTACCAGTTCCAGTGCGCATATCTTGACTACTTGATGTGGTATCAGACTGTATTGTGTCAGAATTGTACCAATAGCCAGTGGCCTTCTGGACAAGCTCTACTGGTATGCTGCCACTGTATGTTGAGGTGATGGCAGATTTCTTTTTATTTATATTATCAAATCCAGGTCCTTGAATAAAATATTTGAAATGATTTGAAGATTTTCTTTCTCCCTCTTCTAAATATGGTATTCCCTGTTTTTCTTCCTCTTCAGGAATTTCATGTAGACTGTCTGAGATCCGAACATTCGCGGTTCCATTCTCGATATTTGACCTTTGATCCGTTCTGACCTCTACGTCTAAAAATACACTCAACCTTCTGTTGCTGTAAATGAACTGAGATATTGAAAAACCACTGCAATTGTTAAAAAAATAATTCTTAAATTTAATTCCACAGCGTATAAACAAGTGGTCTGACGGGAATACTTCACAAATATATCGTTTAATATCGACGCTTACTCCATTATGCTTAAACCTTTCACTACGCACAAAGCTGTCTTCTTTCGAATCACTTAAAAGACCTCGTTGGATATAATATCAAATAGGTGTCCATATTTCATTGCTGAGAGTGGCAGGGATCCTAAGATTCAACCAAAAAATAATTCCTGTCGATCCAGTTTCTGTTTTGTAATAGATTAAAAAAATCCCCTTAAATTTAGGAAAACCAACACATTTCAAAAGAATGGGATTTTAAATCGGCTAATTTTCAGTTCTTGAATAAATATTGCACTGTGAGTGACATGATTTGTTGTTAGTTTTTAAGGTAACAGAATTGGCTACATACTGCACACAACAAGTACTCTTTTCCAAAAGAATAAAATATTCTGAAAAACATTTAGGAAAGAATATTACCCGAAACAATTAGATTAAAACAGTCTTGCTATGGCAATGTCTCTGCCTCCACTTCTTCGTCATAATATCTGATGAATTTGCATCTGACTTACAAGACTACACCTTACAGTTATTACATCAATTACAACTGCGGCAATTACAAGATGGAAAGCAACGTTGAATACACGGTCTAACTAAAATGGACGCATCGACGAGTACGTTAACTCGACGAATTTTCCAAGGCTGCACTTAAGTGCAATTCTAAGTGCTGAAGATACAAGAATGACCATGGACATTGTGCCCAGCCGTAAAGGCGAAGACATTACAGAAGTGAAAGGAGAAATCGACCAATTTTGACATTATTTAAATTTGGTAGAAGACCTCATGGGTGACATTGCAATCAAAAGTAATCGGACAGGACTTTGGGATTTCCCAAGGGATTGAACTCAAACCGCTTGTCTCGCAGGCGACAGCGCAAACCACTGCTTCGATGGCAGGAAGAACTAGGAACAAAAAGGCAGACAACGGTAAAAAAAAAAGATGTGCCTGCAACAGGGCTTGAAACCCACGACCTCATGATTATCAGTCCCATAGCTTACCGACTGAGCTATGGAGGTAAAGGGTCATGCAAGCGGTGAAAAAAAAAGAACACAGTGATTTTTGGGGACAATTTTACCGTTTTTGGCCAATATTTTGGCCGGTTTTCGTCACGTCGCCAAAAAAAATTGATGTAGGAACTTGAGGGAAACATAACTGGCAAATTTCAACGCAATCGGGTCCGATTTGAAGAAAAAGTAGCATTTTTCATATTTCATAACGGGCAACAAATTTCCTACAAGTGATGAATATAGCCCAGCGAGGATAGTCGGCTGGGGTAAAAAAACTTGGAAATTTCACACACATACACACAACAGTGGAATTATTTTTGGCATAAAATCACTTACCGTCATCGAGGCGGTCAGGGTTTTGGGATTGTTCGGCTCCATCTTTCCTTTGGATATCTTCACCGAGGATGGACTGTTGTAATTCTCCTCCCTGTCCAGGCTGACGTTCAACTGTTTCAGCTACATTTTGCCCAGGAAGTTGTTCCCTTTGTTGACCTGCCGTTTGATAAGCCTGCTGCTGTGGTGCTATATCATTTGTCTGTTGTTGACCTGACGGTTGATAGGCCTGTTGTTGTGGTCCTGTATCACTTGTCTGTTGTTGACCTGACGGTTGATAGGCCTGTTGTTGTGGTGCTAAATCATTCGTCTGTTGTTGACCTGACGTTTGATAGGTTTGTTGCTGTGGTGCTAAATGATTTGTCTGCTGTTGACCTGCCGTTTGATAGGGGTGTTGTTGTGGTGCTATATCATTTGTCTGTTGCTGACCTGACGGTTGATAGGTCTGTTGTTGTGGTGCTAAATCATTCGTCTGTTGTTGACCTGACGTTTGATAGGTTTGTTGCTGTGGTGCTAAATGATTTGTCTGCTGTTGACCTGCCGTTTGATAGGGCTGTTCTTGTGGTGCTTTATCATCTGTCTGTTGCTGACCTGCTGCTTGATAGGTCTGTTGCTGTGGTGCTATATAATTTGTCTGTTGTTGACCTGCCGTTTGATAGGCCTGTTGCTGTGTTGCTTTATCATTTGTCTGTTGCTGACCTCCTGTTTGATAGGTCTGTTGCTGTGGTGCTACATCATTTGTCTGTTGCTGACCTGACGGTTGATAGGCCTGTTGTTGGGACGCTATATCATTTGTCTGTTGTTGACCTGCTGCTTGATAGGCTTGTTGTTGTGGTGCTACTTCATTTGTTTGTTGCCCTGCATCATTCGTTTGTTGACCTGCTTCATTCGTTTGTTGTCTTGCTTCATAAGTTTGCTGTCCTGCACCATACGTTTGTGGTCCTGCTTCATTGGTTCGTTGTCTATCGTCATACGTTTGTTGTTTCGCTTCATTAGTTTGTTGTCCTGCATCATTCGTTTGTTGTTCCGATTCATTCGTTTGTTGCCCCGCTTCATTTGTTTGTTGTTCTGCATCATTTTTTTGTTGTTCCGCTGCATTCGTTTGTTTTCCCGCTTCATTCGCTTGTTGTCCTGCTTCATTTGTTTGTTGTCCTGCTTCATTTGTTTGTTGTCCCGCTTCATTTGTTTGTTGTCCCGCTTCATTCGTTTGTTGTCCCGCTTCATTTGTTTGTTGTCCCACTTCATTCGTTTGTTGTCCTGCTTCATTTGTTTGTTGTCCCGCTTCATTCGTTTCTTGTGCCGCGTCATTCGTTTGTTGTCCTGCTTCATTCGTTTGTTGTCCCGCTTCATTCGTTTGTTGTCCCGCTTCATTAACTTGACTTTGCCTTAGTCCTTCACCAGTTTCTTGCCCTAAGTCTTTATCAGTCTGTTCCTGCCTCACTTGTTCATTAGCCTGCTGCCCAAATGCTTCGTTAGTGCTCTGTGAACCTACTGCCCCATTGGACAGCTGTGGTGGTGTTTCATCAGCTTGGCGTTGTTCCACGGTTTGATGAAGAACCCGGTCTGCCCCTTCACCAGTTTGGGAAGTCGGCTCCCTGACAGCATTTGCAAATCCTTTGGGTGCAAGTGACTCTTGACCTGACACCTGCTCAGAGGTGCTGGCTTGCAATGCCCTCGGGCTTGATCGGTCCACTTGAAACCTTTCATTTCCAAACCTCTCTGTTTCACCACCTGCATCAAATAAATATACTCTGATGTAACAGAAATATTTTATACATGGCACGGCAGTAAATTTAGGCGCGAAACAAAAGTGTAACAACTAGAGCGACGCATGCACAACAACAGTGTATCCGAACATCATAAATAAGTGTTAGGCCATAAATAAGTGTTTTGTTTTTTTTATTACAAACAAAAACAGAAGATTCCCCCACCCCCCAACACACTAGCCTCTTCACCTGAAATCGGGACATGGGCTTGCATGTACCCTCATTGGTTTCAGGAAGGTGGTCAATATAAATAGGTTTTATTGTACAGCTTTATCTGGAAGCTGATCACAACAGACAAGTTTTCCTGTAAGTCTTGTCGGGTCTGGAAAATGGTCCTTACGAACAGGTTTCACGTTAATGTGTTTTTTATTGCATTTTGTTTCGGGTCCGGCAGAATGTCATTAGTTCTGTTCCGTGTCCGTCTTCTTTATCTGGAAGGTTGTCACTACAAATACTTTTACTGCACGTCTTTTTTATCCAGGTCCGAAAGTGGTCATTACGAACATATTTTACTATCGTTTTTATAAAACAGCTGACCTCTGATGGGATCTATCTGTTATCCATATAGGCAGAGCAAATGGATATTTTTAAAGTAGATCTATTCTTCTATGAGTATTATTTTTGCGGAATCCCCAGTGGGTGTGCGGAGTATAACTTTGTCAAACACAACAGACAAAACTGTCGTGGAAATCTGTTGTTGGAAAACAACGATTTTACTGTGCGTCTTTTTACGTGGGTTTGGAGTGTAGGCTCTCCAAACAGGTTTTTCTGCACGCCTTTTTTTATCCGAGTCTGGCAGCTGGTTACTACAAACAGGTCTTAATGTAAATCTATTCCATCCGGGTCTGGAAAGTGATCATTCCGAACAGGTTTCAGTGCACGTCGTTTTATCCTGATCTGGAAGTGGGTCACTATAACTCCCACCCTCCTTTACCAGTGATCGTGTACCTTTGGGGACAGCTCTGAGCGCAACCCCAACCCTTGTCACCAGAGTCCCCGTATGGGTCTGCATCCTCCCCCATACCCACTACCTGTGCTGTATTAGTGACAAGTCGCCGCGTGGAAACGCAAGAAATGGCCTTTTGGCGCCAAAATGGTGAACTAGCTTTTATAACACAAGACAGCCGACCCACTGAGAAATTGAAGCAACAATGACAGTTATATAAGCACTTCCATATACGAAACAGCTTGCAAGCCTAATGAAAACTGAACTGATGTCAGTGGAAGTTACGTTATGACACTTTAGGCAAAATGAATTAGCTGCACAAAAAACCTGTATGCAGAGATATACATCAGTGTGAAAAAAGGCGCAACATATTGCATGCTCAGGACGCGTCCTCTGAAATATTGGATCGCGGCTAGATGCAATAAAATGCAACAAATCGCAATAAAAAATTGCAACTTTTTACGTCTTATTCCAACATATTTTTGCGTTTGTCGCAAGCGTATCTGTAGCAGCAACTGAAATGGTACTTAAAGCACACCAGTGGCTATGGCAATAACCTATAGGTATGTAGATATAGCCACGAGACCCAATCATTAATTTTTCGGAAGGGATTCGTATGCATACCCCCCCCTTCTCAAATCCTGCCATGCTTCTGAATTAAGCATCTTTTGTATCAAATTTCCCCTGTGTCCTTATCCTGTGTAAGGCAACATTTCCGGATTTTATAATGCATAAAGATAGGATGTTTTCCTTCAATAGTACATTTGAATTTTATGGTCAGTTTGCAAAATTTGGTGCAGGCGTCAAAAAAGTAAAAATGAATGCTGTAAGCAATAAAGGCAAAAAGATATAAATTCTATAAGGACAACAAATGTGTGTATTTTCGTGAAATGAAAAAATCTAAAGAAACATTCTGGCGGTGTACTATTCGTGGATGTACTAAAATGATATACGTTAACCAGAACGAAATTTTGGATATCCCTGTCGTTTCTTTAAAAGCTAGCTGCAAGCTTGCGGCTAAGAATAACGTCGACATGAGACCGAGTGTCATAATACAAAGATAGCAGTTCTATTAAAAAAAAACAAGTAAGTATTTGTGAAACATAAGCAGGCCCCAACCGCCCCCCCCCCCCCAAATTCATAGGGATATAAAGCGATGACGGACAGATGGACGGACGGACGAGCACCCCAAACCTATAGGCCCCAATCCGAAGGGTTGGGGCCTAAAAACCCGAGATTTGACAAACTGCAGCGCAGTAACGTATAGAGAGCGACGCAAGCCACTACCGACCCTGCCGATGTCTGCTGCTGATACTGTGGAGAACGTGTTGTTATCAACTAGCAGAAACGAGGATTTTCTGATGACTACTGACGTCATACCACTTGATCGAGCACTAATAATTTTTACATACAAAACCAGCCTGCATCATTTGCAGGGTTGGCATGGTCAAATCTCAGGTGGATTTATCCGGGGGATTTACCCGGATAAATCCGTCCCGGTCAATTCTCCAAAAGTGCCTTTTTCTGGTCAGTTGTGGTCAGCTCTTACAAGAGACATAAAAACAGTTGAAATACTCAGAAAACTTGTATTTCACCTTTTAAAATTATCCTTAAAACAGGTAAAATTATGTTTGAAATATATGTAATTATTAAAATATAATACTTATATACACGTAATATAAAAATTATATAATGATTATATAGTAATTATAATTATTCAGCTTAATTCCTAAATATTTTATTCTAAATTACAGACTATTCAGTTTTCGCGTAGTAAGAACCTTTTCTTATTACAAAAATATGAACTGGGTTGCCTTTACAAGGAGACAATTAGAACAATAGCATAGTCATTAATATGACGCTTGAGGGGGGGGGAGAGAAATCACATGTTCACATAAAACATGCTGCGCGATGTCTTAAGCCGGCATACTCCAAATAGCGATTAAAATGCAACTGAGTGACAAAGCAGAGCACAAGTATCTGCGTTGCTTAAACAAACTCGATTCTGCTGACTGCGGTTGCAAATAAATACTCGTTATGGTTCATGCTTATCATCTTCATTTGTAGACTAGTTGTCTTCAATACCTAAAGGCTTTCCGTTCACTGATATGGAGTACTTGTTTACATGTCAACTTGGGAACGTTTGAAGGCCTGACAATTGACTAGAAAATGGCGGATTTGACCAGAAAAAGGCGGTTAAATCCAGAAAAAACCACTGGCCCGGTCAAATCTGGAAAAGGCTGTCTTTTTCCCAACCCTGATCATTTGTGCAATTCCACAGTAGTTTTGGGCGATGGAACATTTTACCTTCCCAGTAACCTAGACTGAACCCGCCTGTGTCTGTAGCGTCGCCACCTCCCGAAAACAACAATTATCCCGGAAACGATATTTGTTACCGAACCTCCCGACAACTGCCACTGGTTCTCGAATGCTGAGCTGCCATAAGTAAACTGTTAGTACACACATATGAAGTCAGGTTTATGCTCACATGTAATCCTTATAGCGCTTAGCAGTCATTTTGAAAAGCGAATTGATAGTCTTACAGTTTGCACTTAAAATTTATATTTCGGGATGATAGAATAAAGTGGCGAGTTACAGCTCGAAAAAATCCTGCCCCCAAAAAATACATCGGCCTGGCATTTTCCTAAACCATGACATTTTACTTCGCGCATAACAGAAAACTTTTGTAAAATAATGCATTTGCTGTATGCAAAAGCATACCCGGATCGCGTCTAAAACACGAAAGTTATTGCCCCCCCACCCCCCCCCCAAAAAAAAAAAAACTGAAACGGTCCTAGGTTACAGGTACGTCACCATTGTTTTTACCAAGTCTGAATATGCTTGTGGCAAAATGGAATTTTGTTGATTCTTGCCGTTTTTCTATCATTTGTTTATACCTTATCCCAACTGAATTCAGCCGTAACGCAAAAAATTTTCTTCAATTCATTGGCTTATTGTACGCCGTAATTTATAACTGGACCATTTATGTGATGCATTCTTTCTAAAACAACGCTATTTGCCCGAGTTGTGCGCCGAGGTTAGCAAAATTGACATCAATGACAAGTATTATAGGAACTACAACTCTTACTGGCATAGGAAGCAAGAGTCAGCTAGGACTACAATAGCTCCAAGAAGCCATCCGCTACTGAGGTTCGGCGGATAAAGAAATATACAAAGCATAAAAATGAAGAGCTGACTTGGAGCTAGGACTACAAAAGTCCAAATATGAATCCGCTAATACTGTACGCGAGGAAAAACAGAGGGGCAAACCTTGAAAAGGTGCACTGTAACATTTATGTAATGTTGTAACCATAGCGAAAACAATGTAAATTTTTAAATATCGCATTTTTGTTTAATTTTATGGCTTATAAAAATAATCTGCCAGCCCTTTCACGATGCGGTTGACGTCTCCCACGGAAGTAAACGAAACTCTGGAATTTGTATTCGCAAATTAACTGAGCAGTTAGCTATTAGTCTGTGTATTCAGTGCTGACTTATCTTTTGTTTTCTAAACGTCAATATATTCATGCCCCTTCTAATTGGGCGTCCTTCTTTGAAACTCAAAATATAAAGGTGATAGAAACCTAATGCAGTACAACAAATTGATAATTGATATTGTGTTACTTGCATTATCTTGAAAAAAATTGAGAAAGCACTTAAGCTGACTTGTTGATGTACTCGAGAACGACGCTTTCTGTAAGTTAAAGTTTAGACAATTTTGTCTTCTGGACACAAATTGTACACGTCTAATAACAATATCTCATTTTAAAAGTGTGTATGTAATAAAGGATCGAGATAGTCCTTTCCGGACCATACAAACACAGCTCTCTTAAATCAATAAGTGGCACTCCAGTTCAGTTGGTGTGGTATCTCCAAACCAGGGTAAAATATGTTGTCAGTTTACATTAATAGATTATATGCGTATGATTTACTGCATTTTGCACATTATTTATTTTATAGAGCAGCATATGAACTGATGCTGATCAAGAAGTCTGCAAGGAGATTTTTATCTGCTAAAGTGTTAGGTTAATAGCCAGTTGACTGAGGTCGCAAAGTGCAAGTTACACAAGAAAGCAACGCCCTAAAAGATGATATTCCACTTACTTCGAGACGTGACATTAAGTACGTACCCCTTTGTACAGATGATTTCGGTACTGAGATTGAAAATGCAACCACTAATGAATTAATGTTAAAGACAATTCGTTTTCCCTGTCACAGATATACATGCAGCGTGCTACCAAGCAAAGCTAAAGTTATGCATGGTAGTGGCATGGGTCTTAATGCTGTCTCTGGGAACTCATTTGATTGTCTGGCTGGTGTATACCTAACAACTGTAAGAAAAAAAGGCAGTCAATGTTTCCTCAGAATTTGCATAGATTGTATTAAAGTTTTTATTTACGCGACTTTCCATTTTAATCACATATTTTAGACAAGCTTCCACTTTTACCATACCCAATAGAAATATATAGAACACTGCATTATAATACTGAAGTAAGAGCTCGGGGATATTAAACTTCCGATCGAAATATGGAAATGTGTAAAAAATAATATTAAAGATAATGTTTTTGCACGCATAAGCGATTTTCTGAGTGTTTGTCTGCCAAGTATGTTCTGGTTTTGGCCTAAAGGGCACATAAAACACAAAAATACGTAACGCCGCCATACGTCTTCCAGACTTAGGTAGTGATACTGACTTAGAATTAAGACAACATTTTAAGTGATTGTCCTGCAGCTAACAGGTTACAGTCGTACGCCCTGGGGTAACACATTTTTTTGTTTGGCTGTGTGTGCTGAAAGTGAATGCCTTGTCGCAGATCATAAAAGTTCGATCACGAAAACAGGTTCTTTTGATTGCGTTGTTAAAAAACAGCTGGTCCCGGAGGAGGTCTGTTATGTACAAAGACAGAGTGGATGGATATTTAAAAACTATATCTTCACTTTTAGAACTATATTCCATAGAATCCTCAGTGGCTCTGAGAAGTAAAAAAGTGTTATACACAACAGACCTAACCATCGTGGGTGTTGGCTATTGGAAAGCAACGGTATTGATTGTGCTTTAACTGTACGGGAACGGAAACTACCTTCGGTTCACAATACAGATAACCCAGCACGTGGTGCATTCAAAACTATCTCTTCCGCAGATGCGTCCATTTTTTCGTTTTTTCGAGTTTTGAACTGCTGATGTTTTGGTTTTCGAAGTAAACAAGAGACGCAAAATCACCCTGACAAAGAACGGGAGAATAACATTCCCTTTGATTTTCATTAACGTCTTTTAAATTATGTCTGGTGTTGCTGAAAATGAGCGTCAAGCATCTGGAACGCAAGCAATACCAACAAGAAGGGTTGTCTTGAATGACCCTTCACAAATGCCTGCTGATTACAGCACAACACCTGGAGGAACTTTATTTTCGACTACACCTGGAGGTAGCGACTTCCACGTTTTTTTTTACACTAACATACCAATTACATACGCTAGAAGCCCTCATGCGGGCCCGGTGACAAAAATCAATAACGGGCCTATCGTCCAGGTATTTTATTCTTAAACATCTATGCACAAGGCAACTCGGAGTTTCATATTTTTCCATAGTCCCAGCGGACCCTTTCTATCTTCCTAGGACAGAAAGGGTCACAGTTCCTTCAATAGAAATGGCCATTGATCTCAGTTTTCGAGGCTCTGGATCTTTCTGCGCACGTTCAAGGACACCGAGGCTCGAACTGGCAGGCTTTCTTTTAGAAGCACACTGAGAAGTACCCTGGCGCATTATTTTCGATCTTAGCGAAACTCCCAAACTAGAGTAAAGCGTAGTTTTGCAACTGTGGATTCACTGTTGTTTTGAGCGATAATGAGGAATTCGACATCCTGATCTCAAGAAAACACATATTTTTCTCAGTAAAAAATTGTTATCTGACCATAAAACTTGTGCGCCATGATTTACAATTGGGCCATTTGTGTGATGCACCCTTTCTAAAATAACGCCGTTGGGCCCAGTCGTGCGCCGAGATTTGAAAATTGACATCAATGACATTTCCTATTGTAGGAACTATGACTGTTGCTGTCATAGGAAGACCACAAGAGTTATCTAGGACTAATTTTTCCAATGGAGGTGTCGTTTCGAGTTTTGGGGATAAATAAGCCAATTCGCACTTTGACTTTTGCCGAAAAATTTTGCGTTTCGGCTGAATTCAGTTTGGATAAGGATATAAAGAAATGATGGAAAAAACGGCAAAAATCAACCAAATTTCATTTTACCAGAAACATATTCACAGGAAAGTGAGTCAAAAAAGGAAAGTGTGACTCAGTTGGGGCCATAAAGACTCGGTGGGTTCCGAAAAAGTGAGTCATTTCGTAAAAAATGCCCAAAAAGTGGAACAAAAACCCCGCCAACGCGAACACTGTATTCACATGTTGGTTATTAAAGTTACTGAATAATATGTAAAATAGTTTTTAAAATATCGTATGATAGCTTTATAAATTTAAAAGTGCGCATGTTGAAAGAAAATTAGAATTTTGATGTTTTCCCCTTATCATTTCTCTATACTTTATCCCAAATAATGTGCAGTCGAAACAACACCTTCCAGCGGAAAGACCCGAAAGAGCGAATTGGCTTGTTATAAAGAAATATGAAAAAGCATCAAAAGCACCAAGAGAAAAGCGCCAAAATTCTAATTTCCTGTTAACATGCACATTTTCGGGTGTAAAAAACCACAAGATTTTCTTATAAAAACTAATTTACATATTATCCAGCCCCATTAATAGTCAGTGTATGAACATATTTCTGGCGAAATGGATTTTTAGGCCCAACCCTTCGGATTGAGGCCTATAGGTTTGGGGTGTCCGTCCGTTATCGCTTTATACCCCTATGAATTTGGGGGTGGTTGGGGCCAGCTTGTGTTTCACAAATAGTTACTTGTTATTGATGTTTGGCAGTTTTTTTTCTATCATTTCTTTATATCCTTATCACAACTAAATTCAGTCGAAACGCAAAAACTTTTCGGTTGAAGTGCAAATCTGCTTGTTGTTTTGTAATATTTTTTTATTTTGGTTCACCTGTATTGCATTTTGGTGACCCTATAGTTCCTTAAAATAATGCACTTTTCTTTGTTTTTCTGTGTCAAACTGGGTGATTCTCTTCCCTAGTGCATGTATCGGCATTCGCAGGATAATACTTTTCCGGTTTTTTTTGTTTTTTTTGGTAATTGAAAAGGGTCATTTTTGAGATCGATGCAAATCCGGTGAGCCATTGAGATGACATTGGGGGGGGGGGGGGGGGGGGGTGGTAACGTGACTTAACTTTATTTCTCAAATGTAAAAAAAAAGTTTTTTTGTCGCATCCTTTAATACTCAGCAGTATAATGCTCCAGTTGTTACCATTTTTAGGCTTCAATCTTTCAGATTAATGGCTTTCTAAAGCACTAAAATCCGTTAGCTGATTTTCCTGTTTTTTCTTGCTTTGCCCTTATCATCCGTGCATTTGAATAAAATAATCCACCATTCGTTGCTTCTTGAAAGAAAAATTGTCTGGGGCTTTTGCCCACTGGGGCTTCTGTCATCCCTGCACTGGGGCTTTTGTCCGGGTTTGCAAAAAACTGGGCTTTTTACGCTGAGGCTTTTGCCCATGGCGTCTGTGCAGTGTAATGGGTGTGGGGAATGCAGTCAGGTATATTTTTCTTCTTTTCTTGCACAATACTGATTTGCATACAAGTATACAATTTGTCTCACGAGGCCCAGTCTCGTTGAAATACAGTCAATGACGTTCAATGTAACCGAGCTTTATTTCAAATTCGATTACTTTGCGCACATCTTTGGCTTAAGATGCTCTGATAATATGAAATTTCGTGTAGTTGAACTGCATTGGCCGGTCCCAGTATTTCATTTAACTTTGTTTAAACCAACATAAGTTCGATTAAGAATTTCTGATTTTCAAGTTCAATTGAGGGCATTTAACAAATGCGAATAAAGACTTGTGGGTCATTGAATCTGGCACAAAATCTTCACAGATGTGCCTCGAAGTGAGCGTATTTGACTTGTATATCATTATATAGAGGATTTGAAGCGATAGCTGGTCCCTCAGCAGCGAGCCCCTTCTTGGAACATGCTCGAAAATGTTCACGCACAGATGAAAAGCCAGTTTAAGAAGCAACAGTAAGGGGTGCTCTGTCTCGAAGGGCATCAAAGAGTGGAGATCTCTGAAGATCTCATAATGAAGATCTCGTGGGTCATAATTTCCCTAAGCCAATTCATTTATTCAATTTTTGGATCACCTGATGAACTCGTGATTAAAATCACTCGTGTACTCGTGTTAGCGAATTGATACATTAATACTGATTCAGGCATATCTTGAAGGCCTGTAAATGACCTGCTCAGCCGTTAGTTCATTACCCTTCCGCAGATTCCCGGCGTGTTTTCAGTTCAAAGCACACCAGCCTCGTGTTTTTTGCTGTTATAACACAAAATAGCCAAGTTGAAAGAGTCTTTTTTTCCCCTTGGCCATTTCATAGTCACCTTTGAATTGCATAATAACCTCTGTTACGCAGAACAAAAAAGATGTCACAAATCTTCTCATCGTCATGTTGGCTTATACAGTGGCCCCATTTAATACGAAATCGGTTATTACGAAGTATCGACTGATACGACTTCAGTGTAAAAAAGTATTATCCGATAATCGGCTAATGCGAACAATTTTTTCTTTGAAAGCGTAGAAGAACCTTAAAACACTGCAGGCTGTGGCATTCTATTGGCACATTTTACTCCCCTGATCCTTAGTCGCTGCGCTGATAAGTGAAAAAGAGTATTCTTTAGACATTAAGCACAAAGCAATTAAAAAAGTTGAAAGGGGTGTAAAATCAGAGGTCAAAAATGCAAACGAGTTTCAAATTCTTCCAACCACTCTCAGTACTTGAATAGACATATCTATCGGTTAATACGAACACTTTTGGGTAAAGGGCATAAAGACACCCCCTCGGCGAAAAGTCCCTCCTTTTTTTGCAGTCATGGCGAAAAGTCACCCCCTATCTGATATTTCATTTATTATTACGATTTTTATGGACCGCACGGCGATAGCTGGATGGCCATGTAGCAATTGACTTGTCCGTGTGTGCGTGACCACAATGGCAACCTTAGGTTATGCCTCGAAACGTGTTTCTATGATGAAATAAGGTGATTTTGAGGAAAAATTTTCGCCCATTGTGTTTGCGTGCGTGACACTCTTAGACCGAGTTTTGTAGACTGAACTTTTCTAGGGTTTTGCTTCGATCAACCTGAAACCTGTATGGATTGAAAGCTTATGGGACCTAGTTGCGCACCTCCCCTTTTGGACTTCGTCGGTCTGTCCGTGAGAGAGGTCCGAACATACACCCAGAACGCATAGTTAGCTAAATTTATGGGTTTGCAGACTGAACTTGTGCTAGTTTTTTGGTTCCATAAACCTGTATGGATCGAAAGCTGATGGGACCTAGTTGTGCACCTAGCTTTGGGCCGATGTCGGTCCATCCTTCGGTCCGTGAGAGAGATCCGAACATAAGCCCATAGGCGGGCCATACACATATACTATAAAAAAAAAAACAAGAAAAAGACTTCGATGCGATGGGAATGCTCACATGAAATGCTTAAATTTCTAGAATAACAAAAAAATCAGTGACAAAAACTAAATGAGGAAGAGGACGGGCTTTTGCCCAGGGTGTAAAAGTAGAGCGGTTTTTCGCCCGGAGGGGGGGGGGGGGGGGGCTTTGGCCGGAATTTAGCTTCGTATTATCCGGGTTCCACTGTACGCTATGTTTACCTGTAAAGTACTGTAAATTATAGTATTTCATTTGACTTCATGCGTGGTTCAGTGTGTCTGATGTTGTTTTATCTTTATTTACGTGGTTGTTTGTCGTTCAGGTACACGCATTATCTACGACAGGAAGTTCTTGTTGCAAATCCGCAACTCACCACTAGCAAGGAGCCCCCCGGCCAATTTACCGAAGATCCCAGGTGTCACTGCTCCTTCGGGAAGCTGCAGCGAGAATGGTTACCCAGAGCCGATCGAAGAGAGGCCCAAAAAAGGTCTAGCCATGAATGAAATCTTTGGACTTAATCGATTGGTGTTATTACATCAGAGATGATGTCCAGAGAGGCCCTTGATAATTTTGACGACTCTGTCAAAGTTGTATTTTGCGTCAACATGCATGTGAAGGAGCTCACGTCATCTAATGATCTTTTTACTGTTGTATTTTTATCATAATGACAAAAAAGCTGAAAAAAATTTCTTGTTTACCTTTGATGCAAAATCTAAGTGTCTATTGGGAGAAAGAACTAGTAAATATAATTTTAGACTTACTGAGACAGAATAACACAATCTCCCGGTGTGCCTGTAAAATAACAGACTTTGATTCGAGTCACTTCATGTATAATGGACTCGCTAGTTAACGCTGGCTTTTCGTCTGTTTCTTGTTGCAGAAAGCGCAGAAGATGCACAATTTCAGATGGACATCTGAACCCAGTTGCCAAAGAAGCAGCTGTTCTGATGCTGTGGTTGCCCAATTTACCTACGATTAGGAATCAAACTGATTATTTTAACCGGCGATTTGCGGACGAATTATAATGTTTTCGTTATGTATGGCTAGTATATAGAGCAAGTAATGCATTGGCCATTTGGTGAAACTATTGGTTAAGAATCGATAGACTTTAACAGGAGTACATGTATCTGATTATTTCAAGTTGGTCACATATATAAACAAAAATACAGGCACCATAAGGATCGTTGCATGCGGTGAGGTTGTGTGTGTTAAAAAGCTGTTCTTGAAAGGCGGCCGTCTTTTGCGACGTTCTCGTTTTCTAAGGAGTGTGTGATTGATGCTTTTACATAACAACGGTGAAGACAAAAAAAAAAAAAAAGATACGATCGTGTGTAATTTTAAAATAAGCACATATGGCCAGTATTTGAAGTTGTTGATTAGAGAGTGTAGTTTATGTTTCGAAAAATTGTGTAATATGGATACATATTGTAACTACTTTCTGGAAGGATCGTAGATTTAAAATAAGACAAAAGGGGGAGAAAGAAGATCAGAGAGAGAGAGAAGGTGGTCCTGGGTTGGTACAGTAAAAAGGCTTGTTCCACGGTCATAGAACGTAGTGCTTCGCCGTGAGCAGAAAATATTACCAAGTAGGAATAAAGATCTTCACATTGTTATTACATTTATGGCGAAAATTACAGAGTTTTCAGTTTCAAAAACCGAAATACAGTGTGATGTTTTAAGTATCCCCTGAAATCCGGCAATATCTCGCTTGTATGAGGCTTGAAATATTCTAAAGTGAATATTGAGAAGTATAAAAAAAAGCTCATCGTCAGCAAACGTTCAATGTTGAAGGATCAATAACAACTACATCCTATAATTTTACTCCAGGGCTAAGTTGGGGTTGTGCCAACCCAGGTCAGTGATCTTTCTCTATTGGTTCTCATCAGGTGGAAAATTGTATACTATAGTGCTTATTAAAAAAACTAATGTACATATGATAACATAGTTCAGGTATGATATGCAGCTGTTTTTCGATAACTTGGAATACGTTTGACAGAAGTAATAAAAAAGTACAAGGTATTGACTTGTTGGATAGTCAAGCAGAATTACTGTTATTCGAGTTTCGGCTTAGTACCAATTGACATACGCCAAGTACAATTGTGTCGTCATCGGTCTTTAGTGATATATGTTAATGTTCTTAGATTTGAAAGCATTATAGTTTGTTTAAGACTTCCTTGTGCAAAAGGAAAACTTGTAATAAGTTCCTTGAGTCGTTCAGCGGCCATGTCTGGCTTATATTTGTGTGTGCGAAACAGCAGGGCAGTGTCCTGTATGCCAAACATATCTGAGTTCTTAACTTTTTTCAGTCTTCGAAATATTTGGCACATTTCTAGTTTTCTTAAATCTTACATTTTAACCCCAAGAATTGTATTTAGAACTGCTATAAAGTGCTGTTGTGTTAAAAAAAAAAGAATATCATTATGTTCCAATTCTGGTTTTGGTTTCATCTTTTATTTGTCCCTGTTGATTTGTGAAGCGATGTTCTACTGTGATGTAGCAACAGATATTGAGTAAGTGTTTCCAAATGCTGATTTGAAATGGAGCCATTTAAACCAGATTTTCTTTTCTTGACTTGAAATTTGCTGTTTCCTTGACCCAAATGTATCTGGGTAACCGTCTTTTGTTGAACCAGTTTGTACTGAACGGAAAAGAACTCGATTGAAAATGAAGCCTTTTGTAAAAAGAAATTGTGACGTCTCTAAAATTTAAGTATTTGTTGTGGGATTGTGTTGTGTTGCATGAAAGGTTTAAATGATGTAAGCATTGATATCAAAATCTGGGCAGTCACAGGTATTACTACCTTTGACTTGTCGCTTTATCAGTTCTCAAAGTATTAGTTGTGTTTCTGGTTTTTTTTTTGGTTTTTTTTTTTTTAGAACCGTATGCAGTCGGGAATTATGTTGTTCATTTTCATTTTAATGAGCAGCATCTGTTTGCATGGTTGTTTCCGAGGGAGCACTTTTTTCTCCAAAGTTTTTACTTCCGGATTTGTGCGTGATTATGACATTGGATGTGACAGTACACTACAGTCGCGGGGCAATATTTTTTTACGTCAGCGCATTCAAGTGAAACAAAGAGAAAAATAATGGGTCCACCTGGTGTCGGTTACATAGATAATACCAACAGTTCGGCAAAAGTTTGAAGCTCTGACTTAGAAAGAAGTCAAAGAAAACTTTCGCGAGGCGTTGACATAAATCCACGCTATTTGAGTAAGGCGTAGATTTGCGCGCTAAGCCACGCACAAGGGTTAAGTATAGGCTCGTTATTGTAATTTCGAAGGTGTGTGTATACCGCAGTTAATAATATCTATGTTACTTGGTTATTGTAATCAAAATCAGTCTTTAGCGCTGGTGAAAAATGTACTTTATGTACGTTATGTATTTTTTACGGAAAGTATTTAAACACACAACCAAATGCGTTTCGTTCGTGAAATTGCGAGAAATTTTAGCTTTGACTTTCGTGACATAGCAAATTGAAAATATTCTGCGTTCTGAAAAGTGTACAGTGTGAAAGACTTGCAAAGTATACATACCTCAACAAATCCCAGCTAAAAAGTAAAAAAAAAAAGAAGTAGATATCAATACGATACATCAAAAGCATAATTGTAAATAACGAGTTGTTGAGTAACATTTGCCACTGGAAAGTTGTAGTAGAAAGGGCTCTATGTAAAGTAAGCAGCAGATTTGTTGCAAGAATTTATTTGTGTGTTCGGTAGTCGACATGTTAATTAATATTTAGGCAATGATCGTCTTTCATTGGTCAGAAGTGACTGCGACACGAAGTCCTTTTTACCCCACATTTGTGTGTGTTACATGTTTTGGAGAACGTAGAATGAATTTGATGGTGCGGTAATGAAATCACCCTGGCGAAAGTGTTTCAAATTTGATAGCAATTGATGACCAGATTAGGATCTTCGGGTGTTTCTTTGTTGACGCAAAAGCCGCGCCTTAAAGTTTTTAAAATGTGGTACTTCTAGGTACTTGCTTAAGTTATTCAATTATGTTGTGATTTTCTGTTCGGTTAAAACTAATGTTTTCTGACTTGTTTTTAGCTATCCAAATGGATGCATTTAATTGTTAACATAAAAACACGATGTTCTCTTGTCTGATTAATAAAATAAATTTTGAGCAAGCCCATATAATTTGTCGTTTAGAATCGTTTGTTCTTGTTTCTGTCCATTAACCATTTAGACGTTGTTAACTTCCAAGGAAATAATTAAGGATGCATTGTCAACAAATTATGAAACTGGATAACCGATAACTGCGCCTTTTCACTGAACGGAAAACGAATCGGAGCAAGATCTTTCATAGCGTAATAGTATAGATGAAACAGAGACAACTGAGCACTCATCTTTAAAATCGAGCAGGTGAATCATGTTAAGTATTTTTAAGTGTTTATAGTATGAACATTGCAATAAGAATTTTTTTGTGGGGATTGAAAAAAAGAAAGCCAAAGGACGAAATGTACATGCCGTTATTGCTTAATACAGGAGCCCCTCGTTAATACGTCCTCGATTAATTCGTGACCCCGGTTAATCGTACCAAATTCGTCGGCCCAAAGTTTAGGACCTATCGGTTCCTATGGAAAACTACGAATTAACGAGCTGTCGGATAATCCGTCCCAAATGCGAGACCTATTTTTTATTTTTTGCCAGTTTTTTGGAACAAAATCAAAGAAAATACATCTTGTAAAATATGAGATCGACAAACTCATCAAGCCTAGTTGATTGCACAATTAAAGAGTGTCATTATAGTATAAATACTATTTAATTGCCTATGTGTAGGGATTAGTACTACACGACCCATTCAGTAGTCATGTGTCGTGCCCTTGTCATTACCTACCCAGGAGTAGTATGTGGCTGCTGCTTCTATAGTTCAGAGTCTTATCTGTCACTTGCTACAAATCTACTACGAAGTTTGCTATAAAAACTGAACATTATTCAAATATTTACATCTCAACTGAGAAAATGGCATCGAAAATACAATGATTACTCAATGAATATAAAATTTAAAGCGTTGAAGCAAATAACGAGTGGTGGTAAAACTAGGACTCTTGCATCATGGATAAAAAACAAGGAAAAAGTTCAAGTGATGTAGAAAGTAGCAAATATGAGCCGGACAGAAAAAGGGCTAGGCTCGTCCAGCATGAGGATTTAGAAGAGGCTTTAAATAAATGGGTGGTTAATGCTAGATTACACAATATGCCAATTAGTGGGTCAATTTTGATAGCCAAAGCCGAAGAAATGGCTTCGTCGCTGGGATATTGTTACTGCAAGTGTAGTTCAGGCTGGCTTTATTACTTTCAGTCTCGCCACGGCATTGTTTTCAAACGTGTTTGTGGAAAATCAAAGTCTGTAGTCAAGGGTATTATACACGATTGGCACAGCACTGTGTATTCTGACATCTTGGATACATATGACTCAAAATACTTTTACAATTGTGATGAAACTGAGATATTTTACAAGTGTTCACCCGATAAGACATTGACCTTTAAAACAGACACTGCCCATGGTATTAAGTCGTCGAAAGAGCGTCTGTCTGTCTTAGTTGCCAGAAACATGGCTCCGATAAGCTACCTTTGCTAGTGATTGGCAAAAGTCGCAAACCACGATGTTTCAACAATAAGAAGTCATTTCCAACGAAATACGTAGAAAATAAAAACGCTTGGTTGACTAGTGAAATATTTACCAATTGGATACGAAAGCTTGATGAAAAGATTGAATCGCAAGGACGTACTGCGGGTATGTTATTGGATAACTGTTCGGCCCATCCAAAACTGCATGGACTTGCAGCTATCACTCTTTATTTTTTGCCGCCCAACACTACATCCGTCACGCAGCCCATGGACCAGGGCATTGCTCACAACCTGAAGTATCACTACCGACGATTGCTTGTTGATAGAATGTCTGACTGCGTCAGCAATTCTAGTGATTTCTATGTCAACGTGCTTGATGCATTGCATTTTCTGAAGAATGCATAGGATAACGTAACACTTCAAACGATCAGTAACTGTTTCTTCGAAACTGGTTGACGGTAATCCGAAAAGCGCAAACAACAATCCAGAACGCGACGCACAGTCCGAGATTACCAGCAACTTACCAGCAACTTGCAGTTTCCACCGAGCTTGTGACTGACGAAAGTATAATCGCATGGGTTAAAAATTCAGAAACGAACTGTATCGACCGTGTAGAACAAGTGGAGGACGACGAACCTGCCTGTGTTCCCTCAGTTGCTAGCGCTGTTCAAATGCTTACTGACATGCGTTTGACTCTTGGTACATGCGAGAATGCTATAGAGACTTAACAACGCCAATTTTCCTTTTGACCTTCTGGTTAGAAATCGTGCTAGTAAAACAAAGTAAACATCAATGAAGGCCCATTTCGGTGTTCAAAAGTGAACTGAAAAACATTGCCTTACATATCGAGAACGAAAGGCCGAAAATTTGACCCCCGGTGAATTCGTACTTTTTAGCTTGGTTCCGACAAGTACGAATTAACGAGGTTCTTCTGCAATGAAAATTCACGAAAGTGAAAAACGGGTGCGTCCAACTAAAATATAATTTTACGTAGTTTGTATGGTTTTACTGTTGGTTAAATTTTCAACTTGAGCCCTTATCCGTGATAATATACTGTCACCTGCCACTACCTCGTCCCCACATAAAACACACGTCATCTGATTGTCTCCATTAAACACAGAATAACTCACTGAAGTTGACAAAGAACTGCGCAATGCCATTTCTACAATCATTTTTTGTGCATCTCAGGAAAATAGGTAGTAATTAAACAGGAATAATTGCAGTACAAGTTCATTAATCCAAACAGTTTGGTGTTTAGCGTTCGGTTAGGCGACTGATGGCTGTATCAGGACCCTTTTGTTAAGTGAGAAAAAGAGTTATATGATTTCCTTAACGACAAGACCGACCCTTAGCGGGTTACATTGTGTCAAAACATGTCAATAATCAGTGACTAGAAAATCAATAAGAAAAAAAAAACAATAAAAAATCCTGGTTAGTTAAAAGCGTGTATATTGTAAAATCATAAAATAAGCAGCGTTTAGAAATTTAGGAGTAATTTCAAACAGCTTGTTATTCCTTTGTCTGGCCAATGTAGTTGCCAAAGATCCTTTGTATACCTTGAGATATGACATATGAAGTCTGAGTATGGGATAAGGAAATCGGAAAAGTTCTCATGTAGCGCCTCCTGGGCCACTCTATTAGCTATTTTGTTGCCACGAATTCCTACATGACTTGGAACCCAACAAAAATTACTTTTTTACCAGCCTTGATGGCGTCGTCGTGTGTTGCTAGGAGTTTAGGATTAAAACGTTCGATATTTGAACATTCTCAAATGCCTTTAGTACGACATCGAGTCAACGCAAATCATGGACTTCTTGTAACGGCTAATCTTGATGATTTTAGTGGCCAGCAGTGGCGCTCTAATTTCTGCAGAGAATATTGATGACTCATTTGGCAGTCTTGTTTTCAGAATATTGTGCTCTGTGACTACTGAAGCTGCTGCTTTATTGTCAAGTTAAAAGCCATCAATTATAAAATTATAACAATTATCATAAAATTATGCGATGATCTTTGTATTGATCTTTAAGTTCTGCACAAATTTGTTTGAAATACGCAGGGGTTTGTTGTCTCTTTCGGTAAGTATGAAAGGTTTTTAAAACTAAAGGCTTAGCTAGTGTCCATTTAGGGCGACAGGGAACCCTATACTTTGAAATAGACTCTACCATGACCGAGCTTCCTCTAGAAGAGGCAAAAATGGTGGGATGCATTAGGTTTTATATCTATAAGACCTGAAAAATCTGTTCCAAAGACTACTTCATGTGTAGGGTTTCTTCCCTTTGCATATACTTTTACTGCATATTGCATGGAATGGCTGTCAAACTGTTCAAAACTTCAAAAAGCATTTAGTCGTAGGCCTTGGTTTTTGTATGAATCTTCAGGTAGGATGATCTTGCTGATCCATAGACAATACTACCTTAGTCTAGCCAAGATTTTATGAGCGCTCTGTACAACATAAGTTTAGTGTCTGCTCCCCAATCGTGGGCAGAAACTACTCTTAGCAGGTTCAATGCCTTTTGGCATTTTCTTTTCAGCTCTTTGATATAGGGATACAAGTCCGTTTAGAGCAAACTATTTCAGTTATCAATAACTGAAATAAAATATTTATTTCTGCAAACATAACCATAATTCATTGTAAAAAAATCAAAATAAACAAAACGGATGGTGGTCACTAAAGCAGAAATAAGTAGGCGTCTCTGGAAGGTGGTCGCTAAAACGGGTTTTACTGTGGGCCCTTCTTATCCAGCTCTGAAGTTGGTCACTACAGTAGTCTTACTGTACGTTACATTTTTATCCGGGTCTGGAAGTTGGCCAAGGCAGGCAGGTTTTACCGTATGTCTTTTTACCCGAATCTGGAAGGGGTTCACGACAAACAGGTCTTACTTTACATCTTTTTATCCAAGTCTTGAAAGTGGTCCGGATTTTTTTTTTTTGCCAACCATCATCCTCCACATCCACCCCCTCCCTCCCCCCAGCTATTTAATGTAGGTCCGAATATACACACAACTCTAACCCTTTTAACCAAGGTAACGGTATGTACCCTAAGTGTGGTTATAGTCATGATATACTACTCTGTCTTCGCACCTCGGAGGGAGAAGGGGGTAGGCAATTCGGTGCAAAAATGGTGAGCTGCTTTTCATAACACAAGATGTCAAATGGCCCACTTTAATAGCCTGCAAAGCCTGCAAACAATGCTAAGCGATACAAAATAGCTCCTATATATAGAACACCTTGGCAACCGAATCAAGTATGCGGCGAAAAAAAATCAACAGCTAGACCTGCTTAGACCTATAAGCACGACAACAGCATTCCATGACCTCATAGATAACGACTTCATCATGCACGACAACTGACACTGACTCCTGACTGAGTGGCATGTTACATAACAGCCGTAGATGAGAAACGCACAAAAAGCTCAATTTCAGGCGATAACAAATAGCAATGGACCGACAGTAATGCTGTTACTGTTTTGAAGCTTTCTAAAGAATGCAGGAATACTCGACAGTCTTCTTGAAAACGTTGAAATCTACAGTTAACACCTATGCTTAGTTAACAAAGGAACCAGAAAATGGGGAGACGGGGGGGGGGGGGGGGGGCTGTTAACGTTATGCACCTTTCTTGATTTTCTTTACGAGTTTCTTAATGTTTAACCAAATCCGTGCGACTTATCCGAGGAATAACTACACCAAATTTAAAGTCGATCCGACTTTACTATGTCGAGATAGTTTGCTTGACATAACTTTTCACCCGTCAAAAGTTGAAACAGTCGTCTGACTGAACCAAGGATATCCATATAAAATTTTAAGTCGATAGGACTTTCCGTTATTGAGATATTATGCATACAAGATCTGGTTCAAAATATATAATACTTTATGCGATAACGTCATACGCCGCATTCGTTCGTTCTAATCGCGAAAAAAAAATTATAGTTTCTTTCGGACCTACCAAGCAACAATCCCACCAAGTTTCAACTTTTACCGATGTTCAGCAGCTGAGAAATTTCACACACAAGATTTTTACGTAATGATGTCATACACCTGCTCTTATTACGTGACATGCGTCAAAAGTTGACAGAACCGTCCGACTGACCCAAGGAATATCCATATAAAATTTTATTTCGATAGGACTTTCCGTTATCAAGATAGTTTGCACACAAGATCTTGCTTAAGCTATATACATATTTTACGTGATGACGTCATACGCCGCAGTCGTTCGCTCTACTCACGAAAAAATTTGTCAATTCTTACGGACCTACCAAGCAACAATCCCACAACTTTCAACTTTCTCCGATGTTCAGCGGCTGAGAAATTTCGCACACAAGATCTTGGACGTTATAGGCCTGCCCTCATCACGTGAGAAGCGTCAAAAGTTGATAGAACCGTCCGACCTAACCAAGGAATAAATCGATAAGTTTAAAGTCGATCCGACTTTTCGTTCTCGAGATGTCTTGCACACAATATTTTGTTTACAACAGACTGACACACACACAGAACGTACCCACAGTATATGTCTCCTCTTGGTCGGGGAGACATAAAAATAAACCTGAAAACTTGGTTTCTTATACAACAAGTATCTCGATATTAGAAATCTTTGAAATCGGATCATGATTGGATTTCCGTTTGTTGCAAAAGTGTATGCAAACTGATTTAGTTTCAGAAAATTTAAAACCGTTTTAATTTGTCCAAGTTTGAAGAGAGTGTATATTTTGCTGGAAACAGCGTTATGTCAGATTCATGCTTTTTCCTCTACAAGACATTGCAAAATCGTCTGCGAAGAGAGAGCCATGTATACCCTGTTTTATGGTATTTTTGATGCTATTGAAATTTATTAGGAAAAGAAGAATTGACAGAATACAACCCTGAGGTAAACTTTCTTTCTTGTTCAAAAATGTCTTCATCAGTACCGAAATATACACTTGGTAGCATAAATCATTGTATTGAAAGCCTAAAAATATAACATTTTGCTGAAAGAAATGCCACTATGCCAGATGTATGAACAAATAATCGGAAATACAAAACAGGAAAATCCCCCTGTGGGGTGGGGGAATCTTAAGAATACATCCACTGCGTTCTGTTTAAGAGGCGACTAATCGGAATTTCTTTCTTACTCGTCTTTTATTATTTCTTCATTCTTCCTTCTTTTTTCCCACTTGTGTCTTTAGCAAGTGCGTCCTAATATACCCATCCTAGCTGGTGAGCGGGACGTTAAACACCAAACAAACAAACAAACACTGGAAAAGCATTATTTCTCTTACCGCGACTATGCTCTGATAGATTATAGGAGGTTGCAAAAGAGGTTTCGTGTCTTTAAGCTGGGTCAAAATTGGTGAATTGCGAAACAAAATAATACCCCCCCCCCAACATACACACCTGAATGGGTAAAGCCCAGAGCAAGTTATACTCCAAGCGAATCAGAACCAAAGCAGTGAGGTTCAATACCTAAACGGTAATGTGAGTATTCTGTTATCTGCAGACTACGTATTAAATAAACGCATAAACGTTTTGTTTAATGGGCTTTGCAGTACTGTGGACAGAGGGATGGTATTAAGGGCCTGCCAGGGCATTTGTCCTAATTTCCCTCTAATATGAAATTTTCTGTATGAAATGAAGTTAAAATCAGCATTCGAAGTGCCAAAATAACAAAAATCAAACAAGTGACGTCCTAGTGACGCCACAGGTGACAAAGTGGGATATCAAATAATTCTTTGCGAAACATCTTTTGCGACTCACAGCGTATTTTACTCTGAAATTGTGAGTGCAACCGTTTTCGAGATACTTAGCTTCAAAAGCTTCATGACGTCATAAGACTGCGACGACGTCAGAGGTAAAAACATATCAAAAGAATCAAGATCCCATGGTCAGCTGTAATTGTGCCAGGTTTTATTTTGACGGTTTCAGTGATTTTGGATGAGTTGTGTTGACACCGACAGAAAATGACGTAAAAAAAAGAGAAATTCCACAATTTCCGGTAAAATATGAAAAAATAGAAAAAAGCAAGGAAGTCGCAACCCGGGTATTATGAAGTTGTCGGAACCGAACAAAAAACAAATCACCCATACATTCGGTAGGCACAGATTTATTGCTTATTTTGGAACGATTATTGTGTTTATTTCTATTGTGCGCTATTTACATTTAAAATCAAATTCAAAATACTGCCATTTTGACAATTTTTCTTGAATTCGAACAAAACTCTAGGCATAATTTCATACTACACACTTTCAATCAACACCTATTTAGTTAAGGTTTTGTAAACAAAAACAAATGGCTAAAACCATACTTCCTCAATAACCATTTCCCCTTTTTTCTTGTTACTAATGTAAGATTCAATTTTGCAGATAGAATCATAATTCATTGTCAAAAATTCGAAAAATAAACAAAACTAGATGGTGATGACTGAAACAGATTTTACTATACGTCTTTTTCCATGTTTCGGATGTTGGCAACTGAGCAGTTTTTCTGTGCAGTAAAATCCCGCTATTAAGGACAGTAACTGTCTACTAGATTCTGTCCCTAACAGTGGGGTTCTTAAAATGTGATGGTCACTGGACTTGGATTTTTACACACTTGTTACACGCACATGTTTGTCGTTTATTTACACAAATATATACACCAGACGGTATAATTTAGAATTTAATCAAGTTTTAATTGCTAAATTCTCATTTGCTTTAATTGGCGTACTTAAACAAAAAAGTCCACGTTTAAATAGACTTTAAATAGACTCCGGGTGTTGCAAGACAAAGGCACATTTTCCTGTCTACGACACAATTCACCACACTACTCCACACTGTGTGGGACAGATAGTACATCTTCTCATAAAAACTAACTGCAGCAATTTATACATGGTATACAAAAACGCGTCAAACAATAAGCCGTTAATGGCGTAGCAGTGTGTTGGTCCAGGTCATCATTTTATGTTATGTGACCGAAGGAAATGAAATTGTGAATATTCAATCACGCCAATATTTTCATTCAGTTTCGGTTTTCCGTTTACTTAAATCTTTTAAATCTACAGTCTAAATATACAGGACGTTCTGTACAAAAATACATTAACCACAAAGTAGCCAAAGATTTATTCAATAACTCGGTCTATTTTTTAGTGACATACCAAGTCGCCTGATAGTGTGGATAGGTGTAGAATAACACCTGACTCTGAGCGTTTTGGGGCCACAAAAATGTGATTCTGAACTCTTAAAATTCAGAATTGACCAAGAACAAGAAGGCGAGCGTCACTAAGGTTACCTTTCCCCTTACATCTTCTCTTTTAGGCCAAAACGGTCGACAATAAGCTTAAAATCACACCACCCATAACCGTTTTTGGACTGTTCTCTACTTTGACCATGACCGAGGAGGTCAAGGTCACCCAGACACCTCTTACATATGGTTTTTTTAGGCCCAAAGGATCGAAAATAAGCTCGAAATCGCTCTATCCCTAACCATTTTCGAGATAATAGTCAACTTCCGGTTTTTGGTTTTGACCATGGCCGAGGAGGTCAAAGTCACCGAGACACCTCTTACATGTCGTCTTTTAAGCCCAAAGGTTCGAAAATAAGCTCAAAATCGCTCTATCTCTAAACGTTTTCGAGATAATGGCCAACTTCCGGTTTTGACTTTGACCATGACCGAGGAGGACAAGGTCACAGGGTTGAGATTTCGCGGTCGCCCGGTCGCCCGTGGCGACCAACTTTTATGAGTTGGTCGCCCGAGTGGCGACTAACTTTTTTCTGAGTATTTTCAGGTAAATGCCGTTGATTATTTTAAACTTCTGAAAATGACTTTTGTATAAATTTGAAATAAATTTCGTCTGAAATAGTATTCAAAGTGAAAGGATATAAACAGTTAAGGATTATAAGTGCTTTCAAATTGGATAAAGCTATCTAAACAGATAAGGATTATAAGTGATTTCAAGTTGGATAAAAACACCAAAATGTATAGGTATATAAAAGGTGCGAAAAAAAACCAGATGTGAAAACAGAAGAGAAGTCGAGAGCAAAATTTGGATAGCAGGAAAGAATATGAGAAGTCCAAGCGACACAGATACACAGCGACTGGAAATCAAAACACATTTGGCTATGCGAAGAAAACGACAAAATGTACTGTTCATATTGCGTCGATTTTTTTTGGAAATATTCAAGTTGGACGGAAAAAGAATGCATTTGCACAAGAGGGTTGTTCCTCTGCAAAATTTGTTGTTGTTTTTTTCATGTGAAGCGGCCCAGACAAATTTTGCAAAAATTTTGCAATAACCTTTGTACCGGGCGACTAACTTTTTAAACTTTTACGAAGTCTCAACCCTGAGGTCACTGAGGTACCTCTTACATAGCAACTTTTAGGCCCAGATAATGGTCAACTTCCGGTTTTTTACATTGACCATGACCGAGGTTTTCAAGGTCACCGAGGTATCTCTAACCGTTTTCGCGATAATGGTCAACCCTTCTCTAAGGTCACGGTTAAAGAAACGCGGGTTTTCCGACGTCTAATCACCCTCTATCAGCGAGCCAAATTTCATCACTCTTTAGCAACTGGGAAAAACTGAAACGCTGCAGCCAACTTCAACTTGCACACGCATGTGATGGCGCTCACTGTAGACAGTTGAACGATCAATACGCCTAGAACTGCCAGTTCCTTTAGCGGCGAAATCAAAGCGTTAGCTTGCTTACAAAGAGCGTCAGTGGCAAAATTTCAATGTCCATTTTTACATATTAAATATTGATGAATTTCTAAAAAAAATAATTGAGCTGGACCAACTACACGCCCTACATTATGTCTCTGCCAAATGTGGTCGTCCTAGCCCTAGAAGTATCAGAGGAGTTCGCGTGACAAGTTTTTCAAATCTTAAATTTCAATGTCCATTTTTGCATATAAAACATTGATGAATATCTTAACAAATTGCGCTGGACCACCCAGACATGCTATACTATGTCTCTGCCAAACTTGGTCGTCCTAGCCCTAGCCGTTTCAGAGGAGTTCGCGTGACAAGGTTTTGGCGGAAAAAGGAAACATACGAAACATACACTTTTCCGAATCGTACGAAAGCAATAAACCACGGGATTGAAAATCCCAAAATGTAACAAATCCTTCTTCGAACCTATATGTTATTTAAAAAAACTCAAACCGGGTCCGACAACCCGCCACTTAGAACGTAGCCCTAAAACTGAAATATCTAGAAGTATTAAAATGCCCTTGTCATCGTTCGGATGCGAAATATCCTCAACGTCACTTATATAAATTACACATTTCAAAACTAATTTACATTCTCTCTACTTCTCTGGCAAGTGATTTTTTATCAATGCATCTTAGGGCTTCAACTAACTGATTGCTGCCGACATCACCATTTTTCTTTTCCGCCCACATATTTAGAGCTTCCAAAATTTGCGAACGCAAATCATGTGGGTGCTTTGTTGTAATCTGATCAATGTCTGAGTCACTCAAGTTCAAGTGTCTCGCTAACCGTCTCCAATCTCTGCCTAATTCTGACGCAACCTTTGTGAATTCCTTTTCAAGATGAGGAGCTGAGATGGAAAGGGATTTACCAGAATCTGGAAGTAAAAATATATAATATGGGCATTACATACTTGCTCCAGACAGAGAACAAAAAACACCCTTGTTTTAATCATTAGTTAACTAATAACTAATATAACTAATTAACCATTAGTTTTATGTGCAGGCTTCGTAAAAAGTTGAGACCAGGGATCGTTTTCGGGCTCGTTGAAATCGATGGAATATTGTGAGCCGGGAAATTTCTGATACTTTCGGCGCGAAGTCTATATAATATATCGTAACAACCACAGCTAAAGCAGAGCAAGAACTGCAGTGTGTTAATTCGCCAGCACCGAAGGCTCGAGCGCGTAAAATTAACACCTGATAACTTAAAAATCTCCAAAGAGTATCTGAAAGTACCGTGCCCCCCCCCCCCAACCCCCAGAGTGAAAAAAAATTTATTGCAGAATTCAGCTGATCTCGAGGATCATAAATTTCGGCTCAAAATCGAGATTTCCGTCGATAGACGGAAAAAAACGACCCCTGTTGAGACAGCAAATTCCCAGAGCTTTTCCAGGATTTTCTAGGACCATTTTCCAAGAAGTTTCCCGGACTGTTTACCATACACGTATTACATATAATTATACAGGCACCGATTACATGGATTATATAAAAAAGATGTTTTTCTGAATTATTCTATCATTAACCCTATGTAGGTCTGGAAAACATTTTTTCGGTGGATTTTCAATGTCCAGGACTTTTTCGTTGCTTTCCAGAACTTTTTTTCTTTTGACCGTCACATTTTCCAGTACCTTTCCAGAATTTTGCACTAACCCTGTATGTGTGTCCGTGAGAAAATGAATTACTATACCGTCCCTAGAATGTAGAAGTCTTAGTTCGTATTTTGCGAACAATAACATCACAGACCCATGACTATTTGGTTGCCAAATCTTAAAAAAAAATTTTAAAATAAACCAAAAAGGTAAATAAATATGATAACACTAGGCAACAAAACAGCAACAGCTACAGGTTTTGTTTGTAAAGAATTTTTGAAACAGTCCGTGAGGGTTTATCTTTAAGAATACCATGATAAGTGACCTGATCTACTGAGTTCGCTTAGCTGAGGCAATTGGACGAATGTCAATCCCCTGCTAAATACCCGAGCCGGATTTGAACCTGGACCTTCGGATTATCAAACCAACGCTCTGACAGATTACTACAATCATGACGCCTATCGAATCTTAGTTTTTGTATTTAATTTAAAATGTGAAATTCGGGAGCACAAAGCTGAGTTACGTTTTAGCATGCTTCATGTTTCAATGTACTGTCAAAAGGGAAACCACGATTTTTTAAAGAGAAATCTACAATACATTAGTACCGTAATGGGATAAAATTATCGGTTTTTTATGATTTTACGGAAATATGCCGTCAATTACATATACACATCACTGATACTGGAGGTAGAACCAAACATTGCCAATATTCACACAGCAAAGACAGTAAAAAACAGAGTATAAATTGCGTTTCTAGATAAACAATACACACACGTTTGGGAAATACAATGGTGGTCTGCACGTGAACCAATCACCAACAGCGATACAAAGGGTCTCCGCAGAATCAAGATGGCAACGTCAACAACAAAAAAAGTTGATCAGGTCAGTTTTAATAACTTTTTTGAATAACACATTATACGATACGCAGGCTTGCCGGAGGTTGTTTAAAAAAAAAAAAAGAACGCAAACTGCTAAAAAAAAAAAAAAAAGAAAAGAACGCTTGATGGCAAAAAAAGTACAAAAAAAAAAAAAAAGAACGCTTTAGAAAAAAGAACAAAAAAAATACGCCAAAAATGTTGAAAATAAAAAATGTAAAGATAAAAAGTGTCCTAAAAAAGCCTCAGAAATAGTTTGTATGCGTTTTTCTTCAATAAACAAGAACAGCTGTCAACGGCAATAATAACTGATGTACGTATTTCAAGAGGTGATAAAATCACCAAACCAAGCATGTCCAAGGACATGACCCAGCCGAGTTACCGAATAAGGAAAGAGAGAAAAACTCTGAAATGAATACTGTTAGGCCAAACAATGAAGTACTTTGTTTCTGACCGTAACTTTTTCATAATTTTAATACACAAAAACGTGTTTCCAGGGGGGGGGGAGGCTGCCCGAAAAGGGATGTTGGAGAGGTTGGGTTTTGAAGATTCATGTATTTACCGACATTTACACAATTTTAGAAAAAAATTATTTAAATTCCCCCATTTCGGCATCTTTTTTTTTTTTTTGTCATTTGCGAAAAAAGCAAAGACCAGGTGGAGAAGCACCTAAGAAACTTCTGATTAAAATTTTATAACTATTTGAAAAAGACTGAGAGAAATGAATAGTTTGACAATTCAGTTATTTACTACCATTTATTCCAGCTTTTGCCAAACTTCAAAGTTCCACCATTTCGGCAGTTTTTGGCGAGCCGCGAAAAAAAATAATAGTCTGGTAGGCGAGCCCCTGGGGAACATCCCTTCGTAACATCTAAACGATTGGAGTAAAACTGTAGGAGGAGTAGCATTTTAAAACTGGGTCAAAACGGGCACAAAAAGTGCCGCCATTTTGTCCGTTTTTCGTCACTCGTCAAAAAAAGAAATAGACAGGTGGGGGACCACCCAGGGAACATTCCCGCATAATATCAAAACGATTGAAGTAAAACTGTAGGAGGAGTAGCATTTTAAAGAAAAAGTTTAACATACGCCCATACATTCAAGCCCCCTACAGGGATACGACTAACCCAGTCCGACAAAGTCGGCTGGGTTAAAAAACCACAGAAGTACTAATTTCCGCTCCCATAATTCAAGATTTTAAGAAGGTAACATTATATTCCTAGCGCTAGTAACGATTTTAGTAAGAATTGGTTTTTCACCAATATTTCCACCATTTTTCCGAATAACGCAAAAAACAATAACTAGGCAAGTACCAATGACCACTATCTTTAACAAAATTTCAAGACAGTACCAAAGACTGTTTATGCTAGTAGTTTAGTCTTTGACAGCATCGCCATTCCTGTGGTATGAGTTTCATTTTTCGTCCATATCTGCGCCAATTTTTCCAAATTACGAAAACAGTAACAGCCAGTTAAGTACCAATGATGGCTATCTTTATCTAAAATTGGAAGACAGCAATAGCCAGTTAGGCAGTACTTTACGCTACTTTTACTTAAAATTACAATGCAATGAGGCTATTTTCCAGGAGTTCGTAAAGAATTTACTGAGATTTATTGGTTGTTCGCCAAAATTTTCGCCGATTTTTTGGCCAATCACCAAAAAAAAAAAGTAATAGCCAGTAAGCCAGTAATATTGCCTCCTACCTTTCAATGAAATTTCAAAAGAGTAAGACTATTTTCCTGGATTTTTTTTTTTCTTGGGGGGGGGGGAAGGGTTTCGCCAAAATTTTTGGGAATTTTTTAGCCAATCACCAAAAACGTAACAGTAGATACTAAGGCTTGCTACCGTCAGTTACAATTTCAAGACATTAATACTATTTTCTAGGAGTTAGTTAAGGTTTAGCAATTTTCAAAAAAAAAAAAAAAATAAATAAATAAATAAACAATTACGTTTTTTCTCCAATATTTCTGCTAATTTTTTGGTGAATCCCTTAAACAATAGATAGGTGGACATCGATGCACCCTACCTCCCACCAAAATTGTAGAATGTTTCCATGAAAACCCTAGGAGATACTGTTTACAGATAATTGTTTTTTTGGCCAATATTTCTGTCAAGTTTTGGCAAATTCCTAACAAGTTTGTCCAAGGACAAAGTCCCAGCTTACGAAAAGCAATAAGACCCAATTCCAGCGTGCATGAGTAAGGGAATTTTCCTGAAAAATTGGGCTTCAAAAGATGAGACGGCAAAGAGCTAGCCCAATAATTAATTTAGCACCGGACCAGAACATAGACCGATAAATGCATACAAAGATTTCTTTCTCAGAAAAATGGGAAACAGATTTTTTGTATCTCTGGTAGACTGATAAGTCTGCCATAGATACCTTCAAACAACGCTCGCATTTCGGACCAGTGCGCATATTTATGTAACTTGCCTTGATGCGCGGTTCTTATTCAGACAAGTGCGCATGTTTTTTAATTTTGCGTACATGCGCGGCTCCCATTTTGGAAAAGTGCACATGTTTATTTAACTTGCGTTGATGTGCGGTTCGCATTTCTGACGAGCGCCCATGTTTTTTTTTTACCTTTTGTGAATGTGCGGTTCTTATTTCGGATCATTGCGCACGTTTATTTACCTTGTGTTGATGTGCGGTTCTTATTTCGGATCAGTGCGCATGTTTATTTACCTTGCGTCGATGCGCGATTCTTATTCCAGACCAATACGCATGTTTATTGTACTTGTGTTGATGAGCGGTACTTATTTTGGACAAGTGCACAAGTTTCCATAGGTTGCCTTGATGTGCGGACCAGTTTGCATGTTTATTTAACTTGCGTTGATGCACGGTGCTTCTTTTGGACGTGTGCCTATGTTTATTTAACTTGCGTTGGTGAGCAGTTCGAATCTCGGATCATTACGCATGTTTATTTAACTTGCGTTAATGCGCGGTTCGAATTTCGGACCAGTGCGCATGTTTATTTAACTTGCGTTGATGCGCAGTGCTTATTTTGGACCACTGCAAATGTTTATTTAACTTGCGTTGGAGCGTAGTTCGCATTTCGAACCACTGCGCATGTTTATTTAACTTGCGTTGATGCGCGGTTCGAATTTCGGAGAAGTGCGCATGTTTATTTAACTTGCGTTGATGCGCGGTGCTTATTTTAGACCAGTGCAAATGTTTATTTAACTTACGTTGGCGCGTGGTTCGCATTTCGAACCACTGCGTATGTTTATTTAACGTGCGTCGATGCGCGGTTCTTATTTCAGGCCAATGCGCATATTTCTTTAACTTGAGTTGATGCGCGGTTCTTATTCTGGACCAGTGCGCATGTTTATTCAACTTGCGTTGATGCGCGGTTCTTATTCTTATTTTTAAGCTGCGTTAATTTGCAGTTCGCATTTCGAAATAGTGCGCATGTTCATTTAACTTGCGTTGATGCGATGTGCTTATTTTAGTCCAGTGTGCTTGCTTATTTAGCTTGTGTTGCTGTGCGGTTCGCATTTCGGACCAGCGCACGTTTTTTTTAACTTGTGTTGATGCGTGGTTCGCATTTTGGACCATTGCACATATTTATTTAACTTGTGTTGATGATCGGTACCTATTTTGGACCGGTGCAAATGTTTATTTAACTTATATGCGGTTCGCAATTCGGACCACTGTGCATGTTTATTTAATTTGCGTTGATATCCGGTTCGCATTTCGGACCAGTATACCTATTTCTTTAGGTTGCGTTGATGCACAGTTCGCATTTTGGGACAAGTGAGCAGGTTCATTTAACTTGCGTTGACGCGCGATTTGTGTTTCGGACCAGAACGCATGTTTATTTAAGTCCCGTCGATGCCCGACTCTTATGTCTATTCAATTTGCGTCGATTCATGGTTCTTTCTTCGGACCACTGCGCATGTTTGTTTAACTTGCGTTGATGTGCGGTGCTTATTTTGGACCGGATCGCATGTTTATTTAACTTCCGTCGATGCGCGGTTCGCATTTCAGGCCATTGCCCATGTTTATTTAACTTGTGTTGATGCGTGGTTCCATTTCGGACCACTGCGCATGTTTATTTAATTTTCCTCGATGTGCGGTTCGCATTTCGGACCAGTGCGCATGTTTCTTTAGGCTGCGTTGATGCGCGGTTCGCATTTCAGACCACTGCGCATGTATATTCAACTTACGTCGAAGCGTAGTTCTTTTTTTCGGACCAGTGCGCATGTTTATTTAACCTGCGTTGATGCGCGGTGCTTATTTTGGACCAGTTCGCATCTTTATTTATCTTCCGTCGATGCGCAGTTCACATTTCGGACCAACGCGCATGTTTATTTAACTTGCATCGATGCGGAGTACTTAATTCGGACTACTGCGAATGTCTATTTAACTTGCGTCGATGCGCAGTTGCTAAATCTGACTACTGCGCAAGTTCATTTAACTTGCGTTTATGCGCTGTAGGAGGAGATTCATTTAATTTTTTTTTCAAAAATTCCGAAAAAAATTCAAAAGTTTTCCAATTCACTCAAAAAGCACAAGCCGTATGCATGACCCCCTAGAGACGGCTCATATCGAAAATATATGAAATCTGATAAAAACTGTAGGAGGAAATGCATTTTGAATTTTTTTCTTCAAAAATTCTCTCATCGACTGAAAAAGACGGGCCATATTCACGACACCCTAAGCATGCCTCAGCCACAAAATAAATGATGTTTGATCAAAACTGCAGGAGAAAATGCATTTTGAGGTATTTTCATCAAAAATTCCCCCCGAAATCAAAAATTCCCAAGTCGAGTCAAACAGCACAAGCCGTATGCGAGACCTACCTAAGGATGCCTCATAGCAAAAAAATAAATGAAATCGGATAAAAACTGTAGGAGGAAATGCACTTTGAAGTTTTTCTAAAAAAATTCCCGAAAAAATCAGAAACTGTCGGATCGACTAAAAAGCGCAAGTCGTATTCTCAACCCCTTAGGGATGCCTCAAACCAAAAAAAAAAAAAAAAAAACTGTAGGGGGAAATGCATTTTGAAGTGTTTTTCTTCAAAAACTCCCTAAAAATACAAAAATTGTCCGACCGACTAAAAAGCACAAGCCGTATCCACTCACACCAAAAATAAATGACATCGAATCAAAATTGCATGGGTAGATGCATTTTGAATTATTTTCGAAATTTTTGCTTCAAAAGCACAAGCCGTATGCACGACCCTTTAGGAGTGCCTCATGCCAAAAATAAATGACATCGGGTCAAAAATGTAAGAGGAGATACATTTTAAAATTTCTTTAAAAATTCGCCAAAAATTCAAAAATCACCCGATCGACTAAAAAAGCACAAGCCGTATGCACGACCGCTTAGGAAATCCTCACACCAAAAATAAATGACATCGAATCAAAATTGTAGGAGTAGATGCATTTTTTTCAAAATTTTGATTAAAAAAATCCCCAAAAATACAAAAATTGTCCGATCGACTAAAAAAGCACAAGCCGTATGCACGACCCTTTAGGGGTGCCTCATACCAAAAATAAATGACATCGGGTCAAAAATGTAGGAGGAGATACATTTTTATTTTTTTTCTTTAAAAATTCGCCAAAAATTCAAAAATCACCCGATCAACTAGAAAAGCACAAGTCGTATGCACGACCCCTTAGGGATGCCTCACACCAAAAATAAATACATCGGATTAAAATTGTAGGAGGAGATGCATTTTGAAACAAAGTTTACAGCGAACTAACTAACTAACTAACTAACGGACGCCACCCGCAAACCGATAGGAATACCCCAGCTTACGTGTAGCGTAAGCTGGGCTAAAAAAAGTAACAACCACTTAGGTAGTAATGTGTGGTACTGCTATTTAAAATCACAAAGCGAGGAGACTATTTTCCTGGAGTTCTCCAAGATTTTACTGAAATTTCTTTGGTTTTTCGCCGCTTTTTGCCAACCAATAAAAATTCATAGCCAGTTAGGTAACATTGATTACTGCCCTTATGTAAAATTTCAAGGGAGTAACGTTACTTTCCTTGAAATGGTCAAGATTTTACGAAAAAAAGGTTTTTAGCCAATATTTTCGCTAATATTTTTTGCTTTGTGTCACAAGCTTAGCCAATGTTTGGCCAATCACCCAAAAAGTAATAACCAGGTAGGTAGTACCTCCCGCTACCTTCACTTTAAATGTCAACAGAGAACGACTATTTTTTTTTGTTTTTCGCCAAAATCTGCATCAGTTTTTGACCACTCGCCAAAACAAGAATGCCCAGGGACATTGTGACCAGCCGAGATCTAGTGAATCTATGAATAAGCTTGTCTGGTTGCCGAAAGTGGCAGTCACATTGTACAAGTTTGTCCAAGGACAAAGCCCCAGCTAACGAAAAGCGATAAAACCAAATCCGGCGTGCGTGAACAAGGCAATTTCCCTGAAAAATTGGGCTTCAAAGGACGAGATGGCAATGAGCCAGCTAAACAATTAATTTAGCAACGGACCCGAAATTACACCGATAAATACATACAAAGATTTTTTTCCCAGAAAAATAACTTCGAACAACGTATCGAAATTGTATCCACACATGTGTACTGTTGACATGTACTGTCGGACATACACAATAAGTTCAAGCAACAGAAATGATCAAAAACGACCAAACACATGTGCCTTTTCAAAAGAAGAAAACGCCGCGTCTAAAACATCATTACTTAAGTTTAATGTTTTGGTATGTATTATTTTGCTGGGTTTGCATTTCCGACCAGTGCGCATGTTTATTTAACTTGCATTGATAAGGGGTTCGCATTTCGGACAACTGCGCAAGTTTATTTAACTTGCGTTGATGCGCGGTTATTATTTCGGACCACTACGCATGTTTTATTTAACTTGCGTTGATAAGCGGTTCTTATTTTGGACCACTACGCATGTTTATTTAACTTGCATTGACGCGCTGTTTGAATTTTGGACCACTGCGCACATTTATTTAACTGCGCATGTTTACCAAACTTGCGTCGATGCGAGGTCCGTACTTCGGACCAATGCGCATGTTTATTCAAGTTTTGGCGGATCGCCTAAACATTAATTTTTCAAGGGGGGCCTAACTGGAGAAGAATCGTACAAAATTGGAAAGGAATTCAATAAAAATTGTGGGAGAAGAAGCATTTTCCAAATTAAACGCCAATAAATTGAAAAATATCCCTCATATCGCCAATTTTTGGCGGATCGCCAAAATGAGGAATTTTTCAAAATAGGAATACCTGGAGAATGATCGCACAAAATTTGAAGAAAATCTGATCAAAATTGTGTGAAAAAAAAATCATTTTGAAAATTGGTGACCATAAAATCACAAATGTCCCCTATTTGGCCAATTTTTGGCAGATCGCCAAAAAGAGTAAATATTCACGACACGCCTAGCTAGAGAACAATCGTAGAAAATTGGAAAGGAATACGATCAAAATTGTGGGAGAAGAATCCATTTCAAAATTAGATACCAAAAAATAAAAAAATGTCCCCCATTTGGCCAATTTTTGGCGGATGGCCAAAATGAGTGATTTTTGAAAAGAGGCCTACCTAAAGAATATTTGTGCAAAATATGAAGAAAATCTGATCAAAATTGTGGGAGAAGAATTTTGAAAATTGGCAACCGAAAAATTTCAAATGTCCCCCATTTAGCCAATTTTTGGCGGATCGCCAAAAAGAGTAATTTTTCAAGAGAGATATAATTAGGGAACAACTACCGAAAATTGGAAAGGACTCAAATCAAAAGTGTAGGAGAAGAAGCAATTTGAAAATTAGACACCAAAAATTTAAAAAATGTGCCCCATTTGGCCAATTTTTCAAAAGAGGCCTACCTAGGGAATATTCGTGCAAAATTTGAAGAAAATTTGATCAAAATTGTGAGACAAGAAGCATTTTGAAAATTGGCAACCACGAAATTACAAATGTCACCTATTTGACCAATTTTTCGCGGATCGCCAAAAACAGTAATTTTTCAAGAGAGGTCTGACTAGAGAACAACTATCCAAAATTGGAAAAGAATTCGATCGAAATTGTGGGAGAAGAAGCAATTTCAAAATTAGATACCAAAAAATTAAAAAATGTCCCCCATTTAGCCAATTTTTGACGGATCGCCAAAAGGAGTAATTTTTGAAAAGAGCCCTATCCAGGGAATATTTGTGCAAAATATGAAGAAAATCTGATCAAAATTGTGGAAAAAGAAGCATTTTGAAAATTGGCAACCGAAACATTTAAAATGTCCCCCATTTGGCCAATTTTTGGCGGATTGCCAAAAAAAATGTAAAGAGAGGCCTACCTAGAGAACATTTGAGAGGAATCCAATCAAAACTGAAGGAGAGAAAGCATTTTAAGTAAAAGTTTGCACACGTACATACGTACATACAGACGACGGATATACCTCTATTGATAGGATAAGAACAGCCCGACATAGTCGGCTGGTCTAAAAAGTAATAGCCAGGTAGGCAGTAACGCCTGGTACCTTCACTTAAAATTTCAAGACAGTTTGCTTTCCTGGAAATGGTTAAGACGTTACGAAAAAAGGTTTTTCACCAATATTTTCGACAATTTTTGGCGCATCGCCAAAAAAGTTACAGCCAGGTAGGTGGTAACTCTTGCTACCTTTACTTTAATTCAAACACGGCAAGACTATTTTTCAGCAGTTAGTTAAGATTTTACTGAAAAATTTCGCCAGCTGGCCAATCACCAAGATTAAGATTTTATTGAAAATTTTAGCCCGTTGGTCAATCACTAAAAAAAGTAATAGCTAGGTAGTAGTAAAGCCTGCTGACTTCACTGAAAATTTCAAAACAGTAAGATTAATTTCCCACAAGGAAAAGATCTGGTTTTTCGCTTATATATTTTTTCGCCAATTTTTGGCGACTTGCCAAGAAAGCAATAGCCAGCTGGAAACTTATATGCGCCCTACCTTCCACCAAAATTTCAAGACATTAAAGCAAGACAATCCTGGGAAAATATACGATTTTTCAACTTAAAAGCGTTTATTCGCACATACAGTGAAATCTCGTTAAACCGACATCGCCGGGACTGAGCAAAAAATTTCGGTTAAAAGGTACTGGGGTCAATGGGGTAAATCCTTCGGGACCGTGAAAACATGTCGGTTAAAACAATATGTCGGTTAAAGCAATGTCGGTTTAAATGGATTCGACTGTACTTTCAACTGTTATATTCCTGCTTCTGAAAAAAAGCTGGGGCTAAAAAAAAAAAAAAGAACAATAAAGTACGCTTGTGGAAAAAAAGGTACGTTTTGAGGCAAAAAAAGAACGATGCAAAAATAAAGACTAAATCTTTTAAAAAAAAGTACGCGCCGGCAAGCCTGGATAAGCTACATTATTATGATACACTTTGCTGCTAACAGATGGTGCTAAGGATATTCAAAAGTAAAATGAGTAAAGTAAGTTTCGATCTATCTACATCAGATTTCCCAGTCTACCATCCATCCCAATCTACGATCTGGGACTTTAATAACTGAATCAGGGCAAAATGGTAAATTATAGGTTCTACAAAATATTTCGTCATTGGTACAGTTTATAGTGTTGGCTATCGATCAGACAGTACAAGCTTTATAAACAGATTGATATTCTCACTTGCGCACACAGTTTGGTTTGCGATGTTTCCATATCCCGGCGTGAGTTTCTCCGTACGCAGTGTGTGCTCATAATCTTCGATCGTTTTCACAAAGTATCTTTTCTGACCGTAGCTTTTTGACAATAAGTCTTTAAGAAATGAAACATCGTCTTCACTTATTTTTAACTCTTCCTCAAGCCTCTGACAAAGTTGACGAAAATCAGATATTTGTTCGCTCCGCCGCTTTGGCAAAAAAGTGCATAAATCTTTTATATTTTTCAAGTTACTTTTGTCAATTCCACTGCCGTCAAATTTCCACGAAATGTTACCGAGCATCTTCGCATAACGTTCTTTCTTCGAATGTTCCATGTTAAAGAATGTTACGGAGGTACACCTCCTGCTCAGCTGTGATTGTCCTTTCAAGAAGCTCAGTTCCTTATAACCACATGTGATTTTGACGGTAATTTTCTCATTTATGGGTACATTCTTTTGGACCTCTCAGGAAATTCAGAATCCACTCTCCAAACAGAGCAGAGCACTCTCGCTGGAGGTCTGCATTAGGGTAAGAACGTTCTTACTCCGTTTGAACGCACCTCCAGCGAAAAGAGACACCACTCAAAAGAACATCTGCCACGTTCTTTAGACGGTCTCGAAAAATCAAGAGTTATCGGAAAATCGAGAGGTGTTATTTTGGATAATTTCTAGTTATCTAGAGACAGTTTTTGTCTCGGAAAATTCTCTTGAGAAGGTCAGAGTGTGAGAACCCTAGGGTTGTCGCCGTCTTTCTTTTATAAATATTTTGGTTTGAATTTTTAAGAGATGTTTTAGAATACGGACCTGGCTCGGTTTCTGGACGCGATCCTCGAAAAATACGGTCCCATTGGTTTGGCAGCATAAAAAATAGGCCCCAAAACTGTGGCGGCTGCCAACGACCCGAGACCCATTCCCTTTTTAGGCAATGTTTTTTCGGAAAGAGCTCCGCCACTATCTTCGTATTTTGAATATTTTCTTATGATTTCTTTATAACTGATTAGCAATGTTGTCATGTCCAGATTCCCCCGCGGGTCAATTCGATTTCTCATTGGCTGTTTGGGGATTCCCTCTCTGGATAGCCGGGGAATAAAAACTCCCCGACGAGGCTGGAGAGGGCAGACAGACAGTAGGAGACTTACAGAGATTGAGCAAGAGAGAGAGAGAGCCTTACCTGACAGCCATTGAGAAAACCGAGAATAAAGATAGCAAGGTAGCAATCTGTGAAAGAAAAACTGTTAAGAAATAATGAAATAAATTTAAACATCACCGATAAAAGTAATGTCTTTTTATTGAAGTTTATTTTTGGATTAAACAAGCTGTTTTTGACAGAAACAGCTCCAAAGAGTCGCACTTTTTAACCTGGCAAAAAGTGCACCTTTTCCAACTCTTCTTTACATCATTTAAGGCTGGAAGAGTCGCGCTTTTCACTAGCTGAAAAGTACATCTTTGCCACTCTTCGGATAGTAAGAGAACGAGGGTCGTGTTGCTAGCTGGGGTGGCAACGCACAGTAAATCAACCCTTTATCGACCTCCCCAAGCGACACCGTCGTCGTACTGTCGGTTCTCTAATTGGCAGTATTACGAGGGTGGAGACACTGGCGCAGTCAGCAGGATCTTTTCTGGATTAAATTCTTTTTATTTTTAGTACGGAAAAGACGAACCCCAAAAAAAGAAAAAAACGGATAGTGAGTAAAGGCTTCCTAGGTTCTGTCGTTTCAGTAGATGACCGAGCAGAACAACAGTTCCAGCACCATACCGAGCGACCTGCCGTCCCGCTTCTATTGTTGCGAGTGTGGCAAGATTCGTTCGTCAGCGTTCTGGGCCGACAAAGCCAACAACTAGGCGTATCAGCCGTGTCTGTGGTGCAACTCAGTGCTACGGTGTCACGCGGGATCTTACCACAGTTTCAAGTGCCCGGAGCGGCCCTACCGAGACAGTAGGCATTGGGATCAGATCCGTTGTCTCTGCCGATATCCGTTTTAATCGTGAGTATTCTTTTCATCATTTGAGGTAACAATCAGGTTCTAATATCCGTTCGCGAGAAAATCGAATGCAGTCATTCTCGGTCTGGCAACCTGTTTTTCCTCGAACTGAGAAAGTAATATAAACGTGGTGAAAATTTGTGATTTTAGAAAAGTTTGGGTTCTATCCTCGAAAATTGAGGATAGAATCTCTATTCGGCATATTCATTGTGTTTTCTGATACCGATAAATTGTTTCAAGCTCGAGAAAGTAAAGTTTGGCGTACGTAAACTATGGATAAAAGCTTTGATCAAAAACCGGAGGTAAGCGAGGAGGTCTGGCCGGATGGTCAAGATTGGGAGTATAGTGAAGTAGTTTTAGGGGCTTGTAAGAGGCTTAACAGCTACGAAGATTTGCCCGATACGGTTAAATGGGAGCCCAAACCAAAAATCAAGAGGGAAGATGGGGGATTTTATCGTTCAGTTTCTAAGAGTTCCGTGAAGTCTGCCTATGAGTTTGAAGAAAAAGAACGTGAAATTGAGAGAAGGGAGCGTATGCTTGAGAGAAAAGAGAAAGAGTATGAGCGGGAGATGAGATAGTAAGAGAAACAGTCCGGTGATAGGGAAAAGCAGCTTGAGGAAATGTAAGATAGGACAATTTCTGCGTTGGATGAAAGGGATAATTATATCGAGAGTAGGGAAGAAAGTGTTAGGGAATTGCAGGAAACTGTGAACTCTCTACGCGTGTTCATTGAGAAATTGCCTATTCCCCGTAGTCAAGAATATCACGGACCTACTCCCGAAGATCCCGTTAAAAAACGTTTTTCTTTTTCTCAGCCTGCCCAACAGGCAGACGAATTAGACGAGCCGTTGCATTCGGCAGCCAAATCTTCATTTCTAGGAAAAGGTGGGGATTATGGGGTTGAACAGCCGTGCAAACTCCGGGGATCGGGTATCCATAGCCAAGAAAGGACGGGTTTTGAATATGGGTATGAAGCTGATGCAGAGGAGAAAGACAATAGGGAAGAACAATATCTTTCTGACGCCAAAGTGCACGCAAAAAGTCCTAGGTTTCAGCATTTGTCAAGTCCCCGTGGTCCTGTTTTCTCTCGCTGTAGTACGCCCAAAGTCCCTGGTATAGATTTGCCTCCCATATTTCCGGAAGAAAAGGTCTCAGGTTTCGGGTGCCGGCCTCCCAGTGAGAGATCAAAGCTGCAAGAATTTGTAAATCCAAGATCCGTTCGTGAAGAAGAAAGGCATAGGTCAGAACCATCCCCTACTCGTTACAAAAGTCAAGGTGCTTTTAAACCTGATCATGAGGTTGCACCTGAATACGAGGGAAATGTAAATGTCATGAACGGAGAAGTGCTAAGAAAATTTACTTCTCAGTCATATAGCCGAAAAGACAACGTGGAACAAAAATTCACGAGTCCACAGGCAACAAATAGCATGACCAGAGCGTTTACGGTAGAGACAATCAGGAAACAAATAATTCTTCCCGATAAATATCAGGGAAACACACCGATCTCTGACTATTTAGTCCATTTTGAGATGTGTGCTGAATTAAATGGTTGGTCTGAACAAGAAATGCGAAGTACCTAGCGTTTAGTTTGAGGGATTCTGCTCAGAAATTGCTGGGTACATTGCATGGTGAGCAGGTAAGAGATTATTTCTCGCTGAAAGCAGTTTTGGAGGAACAATTTGGTACCGACGGACAGACAGCAATGTTCCTGGCACAGCTGCAAGGACGTATTAAAAAGGACAAGAGTCCTGCCAGAAGCTGTCAGGCGGCATATCCAGGTTAGTTGCGAAGGCATATCCCACGGCTCCAAGTGACATGTTCAAAATTTTTACCCTGCAATACTTTATCGAAACCCTACCCAATCGGGAGTTGCGCATGCGCATTAAACCCGAAAGACTGGGAAGTGTGCGTGAAGTGTTTTACTTGCGATTGAGTATGATGCGATCGAGAAGGCTGAACAACAGAAAACTCCAGGTAAGAAATCGGTTAGAGAAATAAATACCGAAACCGAGAGTTCCGCTAGCCAGCAGAGAGGTAAGAAAAAGGCTAAAGACAAAAGCAAGGTGCAATCCGAGCAAGAAGATAAAGGGGACAAGTCCAAAGGTTCGGGAAGTAGTGACATGAAAGCAGTAGCAGGTCAGTTGACCAAACTTTTAAAGCAACTTGACCAGCAGATGTCTAAATTGTCCAGCGAAAAAGCCCAAAAACCTAAGAAGAAAGTTCCCCTTGATCAGGTAAAGTGCTATAATTGCAACAAAATGGGACATTACGCGTCGTTTTGCCCAGAAGAAAAACGTAAAGATAGCAAGAAGCGTGCAGAATCCAAAACTGATCAGGAAAACTAAGCGAGACTGGAAGCGAGGTCCGTAGTCCAGTCTCTGAAAGTGATATAGGACCTGTAAAGGAGCATTTCATAAACTCAAGCGTGCTTCAGACTGGTTTGTCAGGTTTATATGTTAAGGGTACAGTGATAGGGACCGAGGGAGATTTTGTAATTGATACTGGGTCGTCTGTCACAATTTTATCAAGAAGAATTTTTGACAAGATACCCAAATAAAAACGGGCCTGAAGAATATCGAGATAAGCTGACTTATGTTGATGGCAGTAATTTGCCAGTTATTGGGGGTAGTTGATTTGCCTATAATTCTTGAAACTACTGAAGTTGTTCATTCGACAGTTATTGCCGAAATCGAATCGAATGCCTTGTTAGGGATTGATTTCATGAAGGAAAAATAATGTGAATTAAATTACGGGGATGGATCATTCGTGGTGCAAGGTAGCTCTCTGAGTTTCCGAGAAGAAACCGGAAAGAAAATGTAGGGTGACAGCGAGTGAAACTGTCGTTATTCCGGCACTTAGTGAGGGTATTGTACCAGGCTTAGTTCACCAGAGGGGTGAAATGGCTAAGTGTGCAATGGCGGAACCTGTATCGTCGTTGAGTAGTCATAGAGTGTTGCTGAGCAAGAGTTTGGTAGATCCCAGCAAAGTTTAGTTCCACTGAGAGTAATGAATTCCTATAACGAACCGGTAGTTTTGAACAAAAACACCAACATTGCTATTGTTCACCCTGTCATTGATATTCATGGGACGGAAAAGATAATGCTTCCGCCGTTAACCAAGTTTCTCACGGGATCTCGGACGAGAATAGTGATAACGAGGTCAGGGGCAATGTACAGGGTCCTTTACCAAAGCATTTGCAAGAAATATTTGACCATAGTTGTGGAGTTGTAGAGTAACCAGGTTAGGAACACATTGTTTAAGTTCCAAGGTGTGTTCTCTTCCGGTTCGACTGATATAGGGAGAACTGGTATAGTCAAACATAAAATTGACACTGGGGATAACAAACCGGTCAGATTGCCCCCTAGAAAAGTTCCCATCCATTTACGAAATTGATAGGCTGTTAGAAATGAAAGTTATTCGGCCCTCCCCATCGCCGTGGCCCTCGTGTGTGGTGGTCGTTAGAAAGGCAAACGGAGAAATAAGAATTTGTCTAGACGCTAGGGCTGTGAATGCAAGATCAAAGCACGATAGCTTCCTTTTGCCCCGTATAGCTACTTGTCTTGAGAGTATGCATGGTTCCAAGTTCTACAATGAGTTAGATTTAGCCAGTGGCTTCCATTAGATAGAGCTTGACCCGAGAGATGCATGTAAAACAAGCTTTGTTGTGCCGGGTAGGGGGGCTTTTGAGTTTGAAACCCTTCCATTTGGCTTGCACTCAGGTCCTAGTACATGTCAGCGTTTAATGGAACTGATAACGACTGGCCTTAGCTGGAAAATAGTCCTCATTTATATGGATGACTTAACAGTGTACGGCAAAACGTTTGAAAAAACTTTGGAAAATCTCGAACAAGTCCTTGACAGACTGCTTTGGCTAACTTGAAAGTCAAAACGTCCAAATGCATCTTATTCCAGCGTTCAGTATCGTTCCTAGGTCACATTGTGTCCGAAGAAGGTATTTCCACTTGCCCTGAGAAAATTAGAAAGGTATGAGAGTGGCCAGTACCAAAGAACCTTACAGAAGTAAAAGGGTTTCTTGGTCTTTGTTCATGCTACAAGAGCTTTATTAAGAAGTATGGAGACGTTGCTAAACCCTTGAATGATCTGTCTAGAAAAGACCAAGAATTCGCGTGGTCAGAGAAAAGTCAGAGTAGTTTTGATGCACTGAAAGACTTGCTGACCACAGCACCTATTTTGGCATATCCAAACGATGAAGGTCAATTTATCTTAGATACGGATGCGAGCAATCACAGTATTTCCGGTATTCTAAGTCAGGTGCAAGACGGCGTCGAGAAACTCATCATTTATGGGTCCCGTACTTTAAATAAATCGGAGGTTAATTACTGTACGACGAGACGTGAATTGTTGGCAGTTGTGTATTTTGTACCGTATTACAAACACTTCTTGCTGGCTAGAAAGTTTCTCCTAAGAACAGACCATTCCTCTCTTCTCTACCTATTTAGATGGCATTCGCCAGAGGGGCAAAACGCCAGATGGTTAGAGATATTGGGTCCCTTTGATTTTAATATCAAACACAGGGCTGGGAAATTACATCAGAAATGCTGATTCCTTGTCTCGGATTCCATGTGCGCAGTGTAGGGAGGGAGTGGATTCTGAAGAATTTGAGTATGTTGAAGACAGGAGACAGAAAGCTAAAGAGATCTTGAAAAAGATCAAGAAAAACCGACCAAAATCTACGAAAAATGCAATCAGGAAAAATAATTTGGCACAGGGACACCAAACCAGATGGGTTAGGGGTGTTTTAGGATCATCAGAAAGCCAAAATGCTATTGAGAATTGCGTTCAAAGAATTGATCATTTATCCAATGGTATTGATACAGTGGCTCAGACCAATGTAAAGTCTGGGGATGATCAGAGCCAAAATTGGAACTGGTTGAAAGGTTATTCTCCCGAGGATTTGCGAAAAATGCAAATGGAGGATAATAAAATTTCCTACATTTTGGAAAAGTTTGAGAAAAATGAACCTAAAGTTTGAGAAAGATGAAATATCTCCCGTGACTGTTTTACAAAGTTTATAGAGGCATTTCCAATTCCCAATATGGAAGCTGTTACGGTGGCAAATGTCTTGGTTAAAGAATTTATACTTAGATACGGCACCCCTCGTATGATTCTGAGTGACTAGAGTTCAGAGTTCATGTCCGGTTTGTACCGAGAAATGTGTCAGTTGTTGCAAATTGACCAGGTTCGTACAACTATTTACAGGCCGCAGACTGATGGGTATATCGAACGGGCAGATGCCTCGATTGAAAGTCTACTTTCCCTTCTTGTGGATGAAAATCAGAGAAATTGTGACGAAAAACTAAGTTTCGTAATGTCTGCGTACAGAAACACGCCCCAAAAGTCCACAGGTCTTACCCCCAATATGCTCATGTTTGGCCGTGCCACAGAAATGCTCCTTGATTTCCCTGATGAACATGCGTACGTCAAAGATTTGAGGGAAAAATTTGCGCAAGCCCATGAAATAGCGAGGAAGAACATTAAGGTGGCTGCAGAGAGACAGAAACGTGATTATGACGCCAGGGCAAAAGCCAGTTCTTTCAGCGTAGGGACCAGAACGTGGGTACATATCCCTCGCAAAAAGTCCGGGCTATCGCCCCTAACTTATGTGCAAATGGCAGGGTCCTTTTACAATTATTGAGAGGATAGGGGATGTAAACTATAAAGTACACTTAAATCCCCGTATTAAGCCCAAAATAATGCACAGGGATAGGTTAAGACCTTATTTCGGTCCTAATCCCAACGTCAGTCTGCCTGTGGATAAAAGCGAATCTTCCAAGGGACAGAGACAGAATTCTGATTCTGAAACCCTTACGGCAGACGAACACACAGACGAACGTAAAACTGTTGGAAGTGATCCAAACTGTGATCAGAATCTAGGTCTGGGAAAAGGTTCTAAGAGTGAGATCTCACAAGCTGATGACAGTTCGTCCAGCAGTGACTCAATTCCCTCCGGGCGTAATTTGTGAAAGTGAAATGGACAGACCCAAGTTCTGATGAGAAGAGTTTGCCAATTTCGGGTGCGGGTGATCGCTCAGATAAAGCAAATTCGGACGAAATAGAAAAATCTGACGATAAACCTAAAGTGACGACCGATCCGAATAAAAATCGACCGATTGCGGGCGGTTCGGACAAGTTGCAATCGCCAGTTAAAGCGCCACAACGCTCGAAACGATTGCGAAAAGCCCCGAAAAGATTTGCTTATTCTGATTAAAATGTAAATATTGCACATAAAATATAGGGAGATAGATAAAGTTGCTTAAAAACCCATCTGCCACAAGAAGAAAGAGTATGTTATTGCATTGTTTGTTAGTTTAGTTGTTTGGACAGTCAGTGACTTCACATAAACAAGTGATACAGGAGTGTAACTGATTAACTTTAGTAATAAGTAATAAGTAGTAAAATTTGATGATTGTTGTCATTCTCTAAGTTATCAGGTACACGATGGTGATAGAAAATTGTTTATTGTTGGCACAAACACTTATCAGCTCCGTTTGGTAAACAGGTTGCCAGATGTTTCGTGAAAATAACGACTTTTAAATGAAAATGTCGAAACATTAAAGAGAAAGTTACTGAGCACAAACATCGTTAAACTCTCAAGTAATGGTTATCGAAGTTGACTCTAAAGTAGATGCTACCATAAGTAATGATGCGTCACCCAGGCATGCATGGATCATAAGAAAAAAAAGTAGTCCGTCGTGGGATTTGTGTAAACTGGGAAAGCTATTATTTTTTTATGTTTGACAGATGCCTCGCTTGGCTTGTGGCACGTGCAAGTTTAAGTTCATTTGCTACGATGGGGAGACATTACTAAGGCATAAAAAAGAATTGCATGCTCTCAGGCACGCCCCTGTCCTTTCTGCCACAAAACATTGAAAATTGAAGAATCCCTCTTGCGGCACCTTCTAACATGCAAGAAAAATAAATAATAATTTTATGTGGTTGCAGAATCCAACCAAGTCAACCATTCCAAAGCCAACCATCCCCGACCGTGCGTCCTTTTAATCAGCCTGTATCATGTCGTGTGTGTGGCTTTACATGCAAAAGTTTGAAGGAACTCGAGGCACATCGGGAGAAGAAACACCCAATTACGGAATCAAATTTCTTCTGTCCGTTCTGTGAGTTATGGGCCTCGAGTCGCTTTCACATGTTTGGCCACTTGACGTCATGCCATGGGACCCAGACTCTGAAGGAGGGTCTGACTAGGGAAAGCCTGCGCCGAGGAAAGCCTTCGTGTCGTCCATCGACACAAGCCGAGACAAAAGCCCCGGAAAGAAGGGTTGAGATTTCACGGGAGTCAGTTCTCAAGTCAGGGGAAACTAAAGAAAACCGCGATGATATGGATGATGATCTCGGCCCGAACCCCGTGTACTCGGTGGACGAACCGGAGGAAATCCCCAAACGCCCGGAAACTCCCCATATGGATTTGGAGACGGACCGGGAAAAGCGCGAGGCAAAATCAACAGACCCGAAGGTGGAGATCCCCCGAGAAAGAGGCTGAGTCGGGCGGCGCTGTTCGAGGATGACGAAGCACACACAAAGCGCCGGATAAAACACGCCGATGGCTCAGTCGAGGTAGTTGAGGAGATGAAGTTAGTCAATCCGGCCAAAAGAGATTATTTCCCTTGCTGCAGCACAGAAAATCATGTTTAATTTTTTTCCAAATTCACCCCCTTTCACCAATTTTAACCCCTGCGCCAAGTTTTCTCGCCAAATCCGCTAAGAAGAGGATGTCAAGATAACATCATGCCCCGGTCCTTATACGCAAGGCAAAAGAGTATATAGTTGACGGGCGAAGATCTAAACACGATTACCCTGTTTGAAATTAAGTTTTAAACAGGAAGACGTGGCTTTAACTGCCTCGTAACAGTGATCTGGTTGAGAAAAGAAGAGGAGGCTGAGGAAACAGTTTGGGACATTTAAAAAGAAAAAAACGTGTGATTAATACATGGTGTTTCGAAAAAATATAATATGTGAGTATGTTAATGTATTTTATAATGTGTTTAAATATTATATAATGTTCCCCGCCCACCCCCCCCCCCCCCGAGGTGTTTTTAAGGGAAGGAGAGTGTAAAAAAATGCATAATGTATGTATAAGTGAGTGGTTGTGGAGGTTGGTTGGTTGAATGGCTGGCTCGTTGGTTGCCGCTTTATAGCATACGAGAAGTGGCTTGGTGACAGTGAAAAGCCCCTGGACTTCGATTTTTGACTACTGATTAAAAAAAAGAGAAACAGATATGCCTGGCTCTTTAAGAGTATTGTAAGCGACCACGCTTACGGGTTTCTAGCGAGTGTGTAAATGTACATTTGCGTAAAGAGTAAGGCAGTTTAGGCTTTAGTGAAAAAAACGAAGAAAAGGGTGATGGTAAACGTTGCGAGTTACGCATTCTTTGCTAACTCGTTCAAAAAAAAAGAATAAAAAGAAGTTTTATATACTTTGTTGATTTGATGGGCTTTTGCTAACGCGTCTTCGTTTTAAACATGGTAGGATATGCATTCTTCCCTCTCGAAAAAAACAGTGTTTTACACAGTATTTGCTCACTTGTTTAAAAGAAACTAGTTTCGACTTCAGGTGCAACAAAGTCTAACGCTTGATAAGGGTTTACAAGCAAAGAATGCGTCTGATCGCATCGATACATTGAAAAAAAAACAAACAAACTAAAGAGTTTCTCTTTTAAGTATAAGAAAGCCTGATGCTTGATTTTGATGGCTTTACGGATAAAGAATGCGTTTGATCCATTCCAAGCAATAGAGAAAAAAGACGGGGTTGACGCCCATCACTTTTGGCTAAATAAACTATGATAAAACATATGTATTTATGTAACTGGGAAAGAAAAATGTAGATTTATGTATTTCAGGCTTAGTCTGCAAGTTTGAAGTCAATTCGCCAAATATCAAATCAGAAAATTGAGTTTTAGTGAAGCCCCTTTAAATCATTTCTGGTTTGGTTTGCCATTTTAACATTTATATGAGGTTAAGACAGGCTTTAAATTGGTTCAATTTCTTGTTTATAGGCCCACAAGTTTAAATTAGTTGCTGTTGAATGTTTCTTTATAGCGGTAATTCCAAATGTATGTCTAAAAGTGTTAGGTGTGAATGTATCTAGAGAAAATCGAGTCCTAATAATGCCACTTTCCCTGGTGTTTGGCCAGGTGCAACATTTTCACATTTATTTTTTTTAGTTGTAGTTTGCTAAAAATGACTTGAATTTTCCCCGTGAGGACTCATAAATTTAAGTTGAATAAGTGTGAAAACAATGGGAAGTAGAAATGGCAGGAATAGTGTATTTTATGGAAAAAAGCATTTTAGAAGTCACAAAATGTTATGCACTGGTGCTTGTATAATGGCCGGATGGCTGTGATACATTTATACGGAGAGATAGTGAGAATACTCGCTTTGTTAGAGTAAATAATCACGTAGAAGTTTCATAATGTTCTTATTGGCAAGTACAAACTTTATGTGTGTGTACTGTAGTATGTTCGCTAGATATTTTGGTTAAAAAAATGTATTTTTTAATCGTTTGGCGACCCACAGTACTGGGCAGCAAGTGAGTGAAAAGATGGCCGTAGCTTGCGGTATAGAAGCATGATAAGAATAACCCTAGCTCGTTGTAGTAGTCGATTTGTGTTAAAGAACAGAAGAAAATGCATGTATAATTATATGTCTTTGACCAAGCATAAGTGTTTGAATTCTAGCGAGAAAGACAGCTCGTAGTGTTAGCTTTGGCTTAAGTGATGACAGAGCCTGGGGATTTGCATATGAAAGTGCTGATAGGGTCAATAAGTGGGCCGCTGTGTCAACTGTTGTGTTGGATTTCTGCCAAATTGCCTCCTACAACAAGAAAGAAATTGGGATTTTGGCCTGTTTTAAAGTTTAACTTTTTGGCATTTTCAGTAAAGATTATAGTAAACTAGTATGAAAATAGAATAGAAGAAGGGGATGAAATGGTTTTGGTTGAGTACTATAATTTGACCACAAACGTAGATCAATTTACTGGGTTTTGGCATAGCTTTTCCGTAAAGGGCTCGTATGTGTCACTTATATGTTATTTATTTGCATCTTTTACTCGCTAGGGGTTCCAGTGTTGCTGCCCGGAAATTTCCGGAAGTTTTTATATTTAATTTTTATATATAAATTAGTCAAAGTCCTCCCTTATTAGTACGATAATGTTTATCTAATCGAAACTAAGGTTTCTTGGGGCTGAAGAATGATAGGTCTTTGAAAAGTATTGTCAGAAATATAGTTGCTTAAAATTCGTAGATTTCTATGAGTTCTTCCGGTCCGCTCATTTTGTAAACAAAACAGCGGAAAAGTTGAAAGTTTTGATAATCTTATAATTTTGATAGTTTATTAGGGTTTAGGTACTGGTTTAAGACAGAGTGCTTGTTACTTATTACTTTTGTATACGGAAAACTATGGTGGTTGAGTGGTAATGGGTAAATAGCACTCAACCACATGATACACGATCTCTGACCGCTATCACAGCTAAGTTCGCCATGAAAAAATACTAATTTTTGGCTATTTCACAATTTTTCGGTAGTCAGTTCATGGGCGACAATAGGAGAATCATTAAAATTGGAAGAATCTCGCTTTTCATATTTTAACCGCAACCAGCATTCATTCGTAGTACTGGCTCCAAGACAGCTCTTCTTGTTAACTGGTATTCCTCTATTAGGACCGCTTCATGGAGCTAGTATAGTACGGGGTTGGCAATACAAATTGAGATGAATGTAGATTAGTGCTTGAAATATGCGGTTCGTATTTGAAGTTTTAAGAAGAGGAGAGTGTGAGAACCCTAGGGCTGTCGCCGTCTTTCTTTTATAAATATTTTGGTTTGAATTTTTAAGAGATGATTTAGAATACCGACCTGGCTCGGTTTCTGGACGCGACCCTCGAAAAATACGGCCCCATTGGCTTGGCAGCATAAAAAATAGGCCCCAAAACTGTCCCGGCTGCCAACGACCCGAGACCCATTCCCTTTTTAGGCAATGTTTTTTCGGAAAGAGCACCGCCACTATCTTCGTATTCTGAATATTTTCTTATGATTTCTTTATAACTGATTAGCAATGTTGTCATGTCCAGATTCCTCCGCGGGTCAATTCAGTTTCTTATTGGCTGTTTGGAGAGACCCTCTCTGGATAGCCGGGGAGAAAAATTCCCCGACGAGGCTGGAGAGGGCAGACAGGCAGAAAGAGACTGACAGAGATTGAGCAAAAGAGAGAGAGAGAGAGAGAGAGAGAGAGAGAGAGAGAGAGAGAGAGAGAGAGAGAGAGAGAGAGAGAGAGAGAGAGAGAGAGAGAGAGAGAGCCTTACCTGACAGCCATTGAGAAAACCGAGAATAAAGATAGCAAGGTAGAAATCTGTGAAAGAAAATCTGTTAAGAAATAGTGAAATAAATTTAAACATCACCGATAAAAGTTATGTCTCTTTATTGAATTTTATTTTTCGATTAAACAAGCTGTTTTTGACAGAAACAGCTCCAAAGAGTCGCACTTTTTAACCTGGCAAAAAGGTGCACCTTTTCCAACTCTTCTTTACATCATTTAAGGCTGGAAGAGTCGCGCTTTTCACTAGCTGAAAAGTACATCTTTGCCACTCTTCGGATAGTAAGAGAACGAGGGTCGTGTTGCAAGCTGGGGTGGCAACACATAGTAAATCAACCCTTTATCGACCTCCCCAAGCGACACCGTCGTCGTACTGTCGGTTCTCTAATTGGCAGTATTACGAGGATGGTGACAAGATACAAGATGGCGGAAATGTAAACAAAGGCAGTTCTACAACTTATTTGCTTAAACGAATGAGAAATAAAGATATTAAAGAGTAAAACGTTGGTTCAATGAAGATTTTAGACGTGATTGCACTATGTATAGTGAAATACAAGGGGACCAAAAGGTTTAACCTCAATAACTATTGGTTGAAGTCGAATCTGTATCACCGATGGAACTGCTGCATTGGTAGGGACTTTATTAGGCAAAACAGATCACATTTCAACCAATGCCCAAACAAACGATGCTCACAGGATATATTTCTGGGCATATAAATTACATATTTATCTGTAATCTGCACCAAATAACTAGATTTGTGTTTTCTATTTCTCAGGGTACATTCCTTTGGGCCTCCCAGGAAACTGAGACTCCACTCTCCAAACAGACCGGAGAAGCTTCAGAGACACCGTGCAAAAGAACAAGTCTGCAAAAATCAAGAAATAAAAAAATCAATCACGTCTAAAATCTTCCTTGAACTTTTCTACTCTTGAATATCTATATTTTATATCATTTTGGCAAATAATTTGTAGACATGCCCTTGTTTGCATTTCCGCCATCTTGTATCTAACTAACTAGCTGAACCTGGCAGACAAGAAGCCAGCAGACAATAAGAAGTAAGTTAAATGATGTGTAAATTTGATTTGTATGTTGTTATTTCATTGTAAGTGGAGACAAACAAAGAAACACGCTCTTATGGCAGAGTTGTTTTATTTCAAATAAAAGAATAATTTGAAATAGAAGAGTTGTTTTATTTCTGTTGTGTATACGTGTACTCAGTGCGAGACTTCCGGTTTTAACTAAAACATATGGCGGCAAATTAGCGTCTGTTCAGTTTCATGAAGTGTTTCCACGTAACCACCTTGTATACAGAACAAGCGACGTGCAAATTGTGTTGCAGTGTACCAAGAAGGTTATGAAGATCTGGTGGAGAAGTAAGACGCAGGGGATAGTGCCGAAGATAACGGGAAAGTCTGAGTGCTTGCCAAAGTTGACTGCTGAATTATGGCATCACTGATCGGACGCCTGGAGCCCTTTGACGAGACTGCTGGCGACTGGGAGCTGTACAAAGAGAGGTTAGAGGAGTATTTCATTGCCAAAGAAATTGCTGTGACTCTGAGTTTGATTGGCGGGAAAACCTATTTCTTGCTGCATGGCCTGGGTTCACCGGACAAGCCATCGACAAAGACGTTCGAGCAAATTGGTGAGTTGCTGCAGGAGCATCTCGGTCCCAATTCCAACGTGATCGCAGAGAGATGCCGGTTCTACCAGAATCAACAACGGGTGGGTGAGTCGATGACAGATTACGTGGGTGTCCTCCAGAAGTTGAGTGAGCATTGTGAATTCGGCGAGCGTCTGGCAGAACATTTCAGAGATCAATGGTATGTGGTATAAAGAACGAAAATGAAAAGATTGTTATCGGAGAAGAATTTGACCAACCAGAAGGCCAAGGAGATAGTTATCGTCATTGAAATGGCTATGAAAGATGTATCAGAAATCCAAGCAGAATCGGAAAGTGTAAACAAGTTGCAGAGGACAGCTGGAAATCGTTGCTTCAGGTGCGGTGGGAATGGCAATGGTCCAGAGGATCGCCTTTTTAAGGACGAGAAATGCCACAACTGCGGTAAGAAAGGCCATTTAACATTAAGAGAAGATGCAAGATGAAGAAATCCGGTAAGTCATCTTCCGAAGGCAAAAAGACCGGAACAGACCAGTTTAAGAAGCGAAAACCAAAGAAGAAAGTTTTTTATGCTGACGACGATGAAGTGACCACTGATGGTGAGGAATCTAATGGCGACAGCACTTTCTTCCTATGCGGAAGTTGTTTGCGATGAAGAAAGGTGCATCCATTACGATCAGTCCTAAGATAAACGGTAAAGCTATCAAAATGGAGCTTGATACAGGATCCGTGCTTTCGATAATATCTAAAAGAGATTATCAGCGCCATCTTGGTAAATTACGGCTGCGGAGAACAAATGTTGTTTTAAAAACCTATACTGGAAAATGTGTAAGGCCAGACGGATACGTGAACGTTCTGGTGAAACATGAAGGTAAGGAACATCGTTTGCGGCTGTATATTCTTCACAGGGGAGATCCACCTTTGTTCGGAAGAGATTGGCTCCGACACATCAAGTTAAACTGGCACGAAACCAAGTCCATACGGATGACTCAAAGTAAGAAGAAATTAGACCATCTTCTGAAAAAGTACAGTGAGTGTTTCGGCAAAGACCTAACTGAGCTGAAGGGAATAGCTGCACCTCAAGGAAGTAGTTACCCCTAAATTTTCAAACCCAGACAGGTCCCATTTGCAATGAAGGACAAGGTCGACAAGGAATTGGACAACATGGTGAGTAAAGGAATCCTTTCACCTGTAGAATGGAGTGATTGGGCCGCACCCATTGTCCCAATTCTGAAGAAAGACTTTATGTGAGGATATGTGGCAATATTAAGGTCATTGTCAATTCACAGCTCAACGTTGACTCGTACTCATTGCCTACGATTGAGCGCATGTTAGCAACATTGGCAGGTGGAGAGAAATGTTCAAAGATGGACCTCAAACAGCGTATTTTCAATGGTAGTGAACGAGGAATCGAGAAAAAATCTGACTATCAACACCCAGAAAGTTTTCAAAGGTATCAAAAACGTGCAGTATATTTTTAACAATATGATAATCACCGGTTCAGACAATGACAATCACCTCTGTACCCTTGAAAAAGTCTTTCAGCGATTAATAGAATACGGCCTCAAAGTCAACCCCAAAAAATGTTTTTCAAAGATTCCATTGAATTTTGTGCACATATCGTCGACAAAGACGGAACCCACAGGACCGGTTCAAAATTCAAGGCAGTTACAGATGCGCCAGCTCCAAGAAATGTTTCTGAATTACGAAGCTGAGCCGCTCTGGTAAACTACTACCACCGCTTCCTACCCATCTTGTCTAAAACACTACATCTATTGCACCAGTGGCTCCATAAAAATCAGAAGTCCCTATGGATAGACACATACAAAACGGCCTTCAAAAAACGAAAGATCTCATCAGATCTGATCTCGTTTAAGCTCATTATGATCCAAAGTTGCGTCATCAAAAAGGTATTTCTGGTGTTATTTTACATATCTACCTAGATGAAAGCGAACGCCCTATTAGTTTTGCATCCCAGACACTGTCGAAAGCTGAACAAAATTATTCTCAAATCGATCGAGAGGTCCTCAGCATTGTTTGGAGCATCAAGAAATTCAACATGTACCTGTTTGCTAGAAAATTTTCTCTGGTTGCCGACTGCAAAGTTTTGGTTTCTATCTTCAATCGCAAGAAAGGCATTTCACCAACTACGGCTTCGCGGATGTAAAGGTACAGCATTTTCCTTACTGGCTCTAATTACGAAATCGAATACCAAAAGACAAGTGAACACTCTAATTCTGACGGCTTAAGTAGACTACCCCTTGCGATAAGCCAGAAAAAAATTCATCAGAAGAAAGAGCAATATTCTACGCCAACCTACTGGACAATTTCACGATTTCATTCAAGCGAATTGCCCAGGCAACATCAAAAGACCAGATATTACGAGTTTATAATATATGGCTGGCCCTCAAAAGCTGAAGAAAACCCTTCCCCTTGTCATTCACACGAATCAGAATTATCCATTTCAAAAGAGTTTTTGCTGATTGGAAACAGTTGTTAATCCGGAAAAGTTCCAGAGAACCTTCCTACAAGAACTCCATAGTGCCCATCCTAGTTTGGTGAAAAAATGGCCAGATCGTGCATTTGGTGGCCCAATATCGACAGAGATATCGAACCGCAAGCGAAAATACGCCCAAGTTGCTTAGATATAAGCAAAACTCTAGCAAGAGCTAGAGTTTACCCCTGGAAATGGCCAAGTCATTAATGAAAAAGGATCCACATTGATTTCACAATAGTCCATATGTGCATCACAATAGTCGACGCACACTCCAGATGGCCAGAGGTACGGATCATGGAAAAAAAAATCACTGCCCCGGAAATTGTCGAAGTACTTCAAGAACTGTTTAAGGCCTACAGGATTTGTGATGTTATCTGTACAATGGTACCATATTCCATTCAGAAGCCTTCCTGAAATTTCTGAAACTCCATGAAATCATTTACCAAACTACGAGCCCTTTTAAACCCTCGCGAAACGGTTAAGCAGAGCGTATGGTTCAGAGTCTCAAATCTAGTCTCAAATCGATGAAGCACGAAATTCGTTCCATGCACGAGAAAGTGGCCAAATTTCTACTGATGTATCTCTTAACTAAAAACGTAACTACCAACCAGACCCCGGCATCGTTATTCCCATTATTACATTGAAAAAAGACTGGATTTGGCAAAACACAACTTACGTGAAATCATTTACAGAAATATAAACACAAAAGAGGAATTTCGTTCTTTTAGTGTGGGAGATGAAGTGCTTGTGAGGTACAAATAAGTACAAATAAATATTAACATAAAATAATCACATTTCAAAACGCAAACAATTTGGTATTCACTATGAAACAATTCGCATGCAATCGTTTCTCTGGCAAGGTGTGGGTCAAATTTCATTAGCATATTATAAATTAAACACTTTGCCATGAAACAAACGGAAGGACTACAGCTCACTGAATCTTTCTGTGACAAAAAATCTTTTCTTTCACTGAAATATCGAACTTTCTAAGCTTTTATACCTTCACATATTTGTTTCTGAATTGAACTTGCCTGAAAAATGAATTGAAGAAGCAAGCTGACGATATTATCATGACCAGTTGAATCTGCACGACAGTTGAATCACAAACTGTTATAATTTTATCTTTCATTTGGATAACCGCCAATACCCAATACTTGTTAGCTATGTTAATAGGTAACAGCAAAATTTCATGTATGAACATTGATTCTGGTGCAAATAAATGAAACTTGTACATTTTTTAAACTTAATTTGCAATAAAGTTTGTAATCTTGAAGTGGTGTCTCAGTAAAAGATTTCTGGGCTTCTAGGCGAAAAAAATTACTTACAGCTGACGGAATTTTATTTCTTTTCTACTTTGTTGATGTCAAAGCAACTTTGTGTAACATTAACAGACTTTTTAGCACCGTTTACTTCGGACAACTCTATTGGTGATACACATGGTAAAAACTTTGGCGTTTCATTCATTTTATGGGGTGTTGATGTTTGAAGCTGCTTAATATTTTGCTGGATAATTTTTATCAGAATCAGAATGGTTAGGTGAATTTTTTGATGAAATTATTTGCTTTGCCCATTGTCTTCTTTTGACCCATCCTTTGCCTGCATAGGCTTATAAGCTGTGTAGAGTTTTTTTATTTGTTTCGTTGTTTGGCCAACCTAATTCGAGGAGAATGATTCTTCTCGGCTTTCACTGCTGCGCCAAGATAGAGATTCTTTTTGATTCTATTATTTCCAACACTTTACCCAAAACAAAATCACTTACGTCGTGAACAACCGGCCTTGAGCGCTTGTATTGGGAACCACCACCACAAGAAGCCAGCACTTCATTTTTATACTAAAATCCCACATTCTGTCCAATAAAATCACTTACCTCGGTATCAACCGGCTTTGAGTGCTTGTCTCTGGGAGCATGCCCACTAGAAACCTGTACTGTATTCTTATAATAAACCCTATATTATTACCAGCTGAAACCTTTGAACTACTATTTTTACTACCTGGCCAGTGAGCACTACTTTCCTTTCAAATAACGGTTGTACGAAATTTCTCGGAAGCTATAGATCAATTTTTTCTGTTTTTGTGAATACTCCCCCGAAAAGAATCTGGTGCTGAATTACGCAAACGATATCCTATACTGTCTATTAAACTCCTTCTAAAAGGCATACACTGTTCCCAATTCAACCGAAATATTTCTTTCATAATAACTGCTTTCTGTCTATTCCAACTAAAACTGTACCTAAAAACATTGTTATTTGCTACAACTTTTGCATCGTAGGCAAAATCTGTTCTGCAAGCGTGTAACAATGGAAATGTAATGCCTTCTTGTATTGATCAAGGTGTTCTGAACTCGAGAATGACCTGTCTTCATACTGAATAATCGCAGGAAAAAATTTACTCAAGGGGTCAATGTCTCTTAATTACACGAACCTGATCTGTATTCGGTACGATGACAGAGGTCAGTGAGCTAAATTTTTACTCGAAAGTATGTATATCTCATTTGCATTTTGTAGAAATACCTTTGTTTACATTTTCACCATCTTGTATAAGACTTTCTCTACAGAAAGTTTCCGGGATGAAAACCGTCATTGTTATAAAACAGTTGAAATCTGAAGAGATCAATCTGTTATGTATAAACACAGAGCGGATTGATATTTCTATCCACCTAGCCGTACTGCGCATCCCGTGGTGTTTAGTATTCTTGCACATTAGTGAAAAAATGCATATGGGTGCCCAAGTCACTAAAATCTATATTTCAGTGACTTTTTGCGCCTAATCCCCATTGGGCCTGCGGAGTAAAAAGGTGCTATACACAAAAGACCGAACCGCGTAGAGGTTGGCTGTTGGACAACAACGCAAAAACCGTCTCTAGATAAATAGAAAGTTTTTTCCAAAAGAACAAATCCCGCTTTTCTCTTGTTTTTCCGAGACGGTCCAAAAGAATGTACCCAATAGCTTAACGCGTTGTTATAAAATAGCCGACCTCTGATGGAATCTGTCTGTTTTATATATATAAATCGCGCATAAAGGAAACAATTTGTAAAATATTCTAGCCCTTAAGTAGACCCAAAATTAAAGGGGACCAAAAGTAGATCTCCTTTATTTTTGGGCTTTAAAAAAGTATTAAATTTTTTTTGATGTTCTGTATATTTTTCTGTGTTGTGTGATGTGATTGTTTCAGAGCATCGCCTCTTTATGCCTAAAGTTAGGAATATATATATATAACCCATGCGTCCTTCACCATTACACTGTACCAACAGACATTTGTGTGTTTCGAAACTTTTCGGCTTCCATGTCGACTGTTAACAGTTGAAAATAAACATATAAATGGTGTTTTATTTAAAATTAAAATGAATTTAATTATGAAGTTATCAGTAGAGCTAGTAAAAGTGGTGTCTAAGCTCTTTGTTTATGCACCGTTGAAAATTAATCTTGTACAGATTTTTCACCATGCCTGGTTATTGTATTATCGCCAAAGCAACGATCATAATTGTTAATCCTGAGCCACCTAGTCCATCCATCCTACTACCCAGACTCTGTGGAAAAGGGGCTCGTTCAGAACAACATAACTATTTACGATTTAACGCACCGGATAACGCTGTGCCATTTCCGCGTGTGTCGATTTAAGAGAGGATTGATGTACGATGCCCAACGATAAACCAGTACATAATTTAGGATTTTTTCGATGGAATTGTCGTTTTAACTGTATCTTTTTGCAATCAAAAATGAGAAACACAAGTGCAGTTTCATTTTCTAAATCAGAATAGCAACTAGAATAAGCCTAATCGCACTTAGTGTTTCGAATAAAATGCTCAAGAATTTTGAATTTCGACTGCAAGGGACCCTTCTGAAAAATGACAGAAATGATAGAAGAAATATAGCAAAAACAGCTTATAAAAGAAAACTAAAAATTGAAATAAAAAACTATTTGTTCAAACTTTTAATAATTTTTTGAAATGACATACGGGTTGTTAAAACCACGATTAATGGTGCAAGAGAATTTGACATTTAACAGAAATCTCTCCTTAATTTCTTTTATTTTTTAGTTTGTATTCGAAACGCAGAGTTTTTTCGCGTTTTATTCGGAACGCTCAAAGTATGATGGGCGATAAAATTAGCGTTTTTGGCGATACATAAAAATCGCGTCATATGAAAAATAGCAAATGAAAAGAAAATGAAAATGAATGTATTGGACCAGAACATAATACCAGCAAACTGGTTACAAATACCACCAACATTTCCTCACAGGATAGAAAGAGTATCAAGAGAATTGCTACATACTGGTGATAAGGAGTTGCGATATAATTTTCTGGTTCAGTGTCGTTAGCAGTGTATGCGTGCTTTAAAAGTGCCGATGCTAATTGTTTATAAATGCTTCTCCACCTGTAGTTTAGGTGGAATCATGCGAAATGGATAAATTTTCTGATCTTAATACAAGATTTCCAGGGACATTGTGGCCAGCTGGGATCTAGTGAAAGAAGTACAAAAGGCCAGTAACATCGTTAAAAAGTAAGACTGGTTAGTGAAAAGGATTTTTGAAGGCCGGTATTTGTCTGACTTCTGACAAAAAAGACGGTAGAAAACAAAAAGATTAAAATGCCTTAAATTGACCATTTTTGCAGAATCGTCAATTATTATTACCAGCTGAAACCTTTGAACTACTATTTTTACTACCTGGCCAGTGAGCACTACTTTCCTTTCAAATAACGGTTGTACGAAATTTCTCGGAAGCTATAGATCAATTTTTTTCTGTTTTTGTGAATACTCCCCCGAAAAGAATCTGGTGCTGAATTACGCAAACGATATCCTATACTGTCTATAAACTCCTTCTAAAAGGCATACACTGTTCCCAATTCAACCGAAATATTTCTTTCATAATAACTGCTTTCTGTCTATTCCAACTAAAACTGTACCTAAAAACATTGTTATTTGCTACAACTTTTGCATCGTAGGCAAAATCTGTTCTGCAAGCGTGTAACAATGGAAATGTAATGCCTTCTTGTATTGATCAAGGTGTTCTGAACTCGAGAATGACCTGTCTTCATACTGAATAATCGCAGGAAAAAATTTACTCAAGGGGTCAATGTCTCTTAATTACACGAACCTGATCTGTATTCGGTACGATGACAGAGGTCAGTGAGCTAAATTTTTACTCGAAAGTATGTATATCTCATTTGCATTTTGTAGAAATACCTTTGTTTACATTTTCACCATCTTGTATAAGACTTTCTCTACAGAAAGTTTCCGGGATGAAAACCGTCATTGTTATAAAACAGTTGAAATCTGAAGAGATCAATCTGTTATGTATAAACACAGAGCGGATTGATATTTCTATCCACCTAGCCGTACTGCGCATCCCGTGGTGTTTAGTATTCTTGCACATTAGTGAAAAAATGCATATGGGTGCCCAAGTCACTAAAATCTATATTTCAGTGACTTTTTGCGCCTAATCCCCATTGGGCCTGCGGAGTAAAAAGGTGCTATACACAAAAGACCGAACCGCGTAGAGGTTGGCTGTTGGACAACAACGCAAAAACCGTCTCTAGATAAATAGAAAGTTTTTCCAAAAGAACAAATCCCGCTTTTCTCTTGTTTTTCCGAGACGGTCCAAAAGAATGTACCCAATAGCTTAACGCGTTGTTATAAAATAGCCGACCTCTGATGGAATCTGTCTGTTTTATATATATAAATCGCGCATAAAGGAAACAATTTGTAAAATATTCTAGCCCTTAAGTAGACCCAAAATTAAAGGGGACCAAAAGTAGATCTCCTTTATTTTTGGGCTTTAAAAAAGTATTAAATTTTTTTTGATGTTCTGTATATTTTTCTGTGTTGTGTGATGTGATTGTTTCAGAGCATCGCCTCTTTATGCCTAAAGTTAGGAATATATATATATAACCCATGCGTCCTTCACCATTACACTGTACCAACAGACATTTGTGTGTTTCGAAACTTTTCGGCTTCCATGTCGACTGTTAACAGTTGAAAATAAACATATAAATGGTGTTTTATTTAAAATTAAAATGAATTTAATTATGAAGTTATCAGTAGAGCTAGTAAAAGTGGTGTCTAAGCTCTTTGTTTATGCACCGTTGAAAATTAATCTTGTACAGATTTTTCACCATGCCTGGTTATTGTATTATCGCCAAAGCAACGATCATAATTGTTAATCCTGAGCCACCTAGTCCATCCATCCTACTACCCAGACTCTGTGGAAAAGGGGCTCGTTCAGAACAACATAACTATTTACGATTTAACGCACCGGATAACGCTGTGCCATTTCCTCATGTGTCGATTTAAGAGAGGATTGATGTACGATGCCCAACGATAAACCAGTACATAATTTAGGATTTTTTCGATGGAATTGTCGTTTTAACTGTATCTTTTTGCAATCAAAAATGAGAAACACAAGTGCAGTTTCATTTTCTAAATCAGAATAGCAACTAGAATAAGCCTAATCGCACTTAGTGTTTCGAATAAAATGCTCAAGAATTTTGAATTTCGACTGCAAGGGACCCTTCTGAAAAATAACAGAAATGATAGAAGAAATATAGCAAAAACAGCTTATAAAAGAAAACTAAAAATTGAAATAAAAAACTATTTGTTCAAACTTTTAATAATTTTTTGAAATGACATACGGGTTGTTAAAACCACGATTAATGGTGCAAGAGAATTTGACATTTAACAGAAATCTCTCCTTAATTTCTTTTATTTTTTAGTTTGTATTCGAAACGCAGAGTTTTTTCGCGTTTTATTCGGAACGCTCAAAGTATGATGGGCGATAAAATTAGCGTTTTTGGCGATACATAAAAATCGCGTCATATGAAAAATAGCAAATGAAAAGAAAATGAAAATGAATGTATTGGACCAGAACATAATACCAGCAAACTGGTTACAAATACCACCAACATTTCCTCACAGGATAGAAAGAGTATCAAGAGAATTGCTACATACTGGTGATAAGGAGTTGCGATATAATTTTCTGGTTCAGTGTCGTTAGCAGTGTATGCGTGCTTTAAAAGTGCCGATGCTAATTGTTTATAAATGCTTCTCCACCTGTAGTTTAGGTGGAATCATGCGAAATGGATAAATTTTCTGATCTTAATACAAGATTTCCAGGGACATTGTGGCCAGCTGGGATCTAGTGAAAGAAGTACAAAAGGCCAGTAACATCGTTAAAAAGTAAGACTGGTTAGTGAAAAGGATTTTTGAAGGCCGGTATTTGTCTGACTTCTGACGGATCCCAAAAAAGACGGTAGAAAACAAAAAGATTAAAATGCCTTAAATTGACCATTTTTGCAGAATCGTCAAAAAGCAATGTTCCAAGACAGACCTACCTATAGAACATTCGTGCAACATTTGAAAGAAATCCGATCAAAACTGACTAAGAAAAAGCATTTTAACTAAAAGTTTACATACGCACATACATACAGATGACAGATACCTCCTCTGCTAATCGTGCTGATAATTATCTCGAAACATTTAGAGATTTGTTTTTGACCACATATATTGTATCCCTGACCTTCTACTGTTGCAAGTGGGTGGCATTCCGCTACCGTGTCGTGAAATTAGATCTAGTTTGGAAACTGCTTTTACTGTTACATCTTGCAGTTTTACAATCGTTATAAGCATTAACTAGATATCTATTGCTTATGACATAAATGAGCATAAATGCGCTTTGCTACCACCAGATAGCGCCTATTCGCTGCATAAAAAATCGTTATACAAGAGCTCTGTGTGAGTCCAACCCACAATAGCAAAGAACGATGAGCACTGGAATGTTATGCAAATATTTCGCTACTTGTATTATCTTAAGCACCAGTTTGATTCGAGTAACAAACACAACAAATATGTTACGTGTCCGATTAAAAATTTAAGAGCAGTAACATTTTAAAATAGAGATTCAAAATAAGAATAAAAATGTTCAATTTTGTTTAGTTTTGGCTACTGGGACAAAAATATTGTTGTACCTACCTACCTACCCACCTACATACATACATACCTACCTACCTATATTTCTTTATCAGATACGCCGAACAGCTGAACCTCAGTAGTGGGCCGCTTCTTGTAGCTAACTAGGACCCTTCCCTGAAAAAGCCTCTCGTATAAGCGGTTTTGTACTCAGAATGTTGCCGATTTTTTGGCTTCGACTGAATTCAGTTGGGGTACGAGGCAAAGAATTTTCAAATTGAACAGCACATCTAATTGGTTAAATTTCAAGTTGGTCTGTTGGCTGCAAAAGATTGTCATGACTTATAATAACAATTTCATGGGAATTGCGTGGCTCCTCGTTTGTCAATAAACATGGAATAGGCGGAGCAAACGTTGTTTTCGTATTAAAAGAACACATTTTCAGTTTGGCCAATTACGATTTGTTGTTCAGTGTCATGTTTCTCTCCTTTCTGTAAGGATATAAAGAGATGATAGAAGAAAAACTTTCAAAAACATACAAAATTCAATTTTGTCAGGTAGATAAGTAAAAAAGAAATATACCAAGTATAAATAATGAAGAGCTGACTTGGAGTTGCGCACTCGTAGGTCCTAGGAAACGTACATTTGAGTTATAACCGAAATCACACTTTAAGCATTCTCAATGAAAATGCGCAAAATTCCGTGTTACGAAAAGATAACCGGAAAAAATGAAAGAAATGATAGAGATTCGTCTAGATGTCAAATTTCTCGCTCACTAAAGAGCAATCGGGTTTTTAATAACCCGTGTGCTATTTTTAGAATTTTTTTAAAATTACAAGTTTTAACAAATAGTTTCAATTTTCAATATCTTTTACGTTCCAAGTATCAGGTGTTTTTGTCGTATTTCATGATTTTTGTGTTTTATGTGCTTTTAGATTTTTATTTTCTTGCAGAATAAGGTACATAGGGAAATCTTTTGCAGATGATATTTCCAGTAACCTGTCTAGTTCCTTTTCGCCGTCTTCCAAGAGCATTTGAACGTCATCGCGTTTCGTCTTGAACTCCTTAGCATCTTCACAATCCACCAAGATCGTTCTACGATTGCCATATTTATTCATGTAACGTTTTATTTTGAAATCATTTTCAATACAGTGCTTTATTAGTGAATTTTTAATACAAGGGGTAGGGTTGGCTAGGTTACTTGAACTCACGACGCACATAGAGCCAAGTGCACAACTATGGACTTCAGCTCTTCAAAAAGGAGAAATTTAAGCTACAACTTTAATAAAACAATTAATGTTTTAGTATTAGCCATCACAAACTGATTGTTATGCACCGAAAAGTACATTTTTATTGAGTTCATATTCTTTCGAAATATTTATTTTACCGTGTCTTTATCATTTAAACCTTTTGTACAAAAGATACTTATCACAGCGTTCAATAACTGTCAATAAGACATAAAGAATCAACTTCATCTGCATTCAAAAACTTTAGTTTTGACAATTTAAAATGGAAATTCCCCATTAAAACCCATTAAATACAAACTCCCAACAAGAACAAGCTTTCCTTTTTGTTGAACCTTACATTTGTTATTGCCCAGAAAGGATACTCCAAAAAATCTCTGGATGTTTCCTTTCAAGTGACGATCGTTGAATGTTCTTATGCTTCAGCCCTTTTACAATTGCAACCAAATAGGCGTGATGGTTTTCTTGGGTTCTCATTGCGGTGCGGTAAATGTGGAAAGTTCAGCGCTCAAAGTTAAATGATAGTCTTGTTATTTTATTTTTTCCTTTTCGTATGAGGGCTGCGGTGGCAACATCAGCTGCTGTCTCAGGGGCCAGCGCTGTAGCATGTTTCCATGACCGCCGCTGTAAACGAAGCCAGGGTCGAGGTCACTGCAGAGCGCACACAGCAAACGGACGAGGTGACCAAGTTTAGCAGCTAATGGCTGCCACGTTTCTGCATCCCCACTCAACTCTTCTTTGTAATAACTCGGCAAGTAACTATATTCTAAAGTAAAATGGGTATGTCTGCTTGGCTCCGTAGATGTACAGTTCATCCTTGCTAGGATGTTAACAGGATATCTCGATTCTGGATGTTTCGACACGGCAAATTGGTTGATTGATTTTATTTATTTGCAGTCATATAACGAAAAAAAAAACAATATGAAAAGTACAGCATAGCAATTAAAATCATCCAAGTGTATTGCTAAAAATATTACCGGTATATACTATTTTTGTTGTAAAGCAGTGTAAATTGCAAAAGATAGCACTTAAAGTCGCATTTCTTCATAACAAATTTCCTGGAAACAGTCAATTTTGACAAAGCGTAGTTTGAGAATTTTTGACCAAGTTATAACTTAATACGACATTGTACAACTTCATTATACGTTCTATTCGTATGCCATGGGAAAGGCTATACGATAAATACTTTCCGAGATATAGCCCGGACACGATGCCACACGAAAGCGGACATAGAAAGGACAAGCTGAAATCTATATCCCCTCGTTACACGGGGGATAATTAGGGTTGCAAAAGAGTGGAACATAACATTTTTCTATCTTCGGTTCGAAGTAAATTTTGTTTTCTGTATAAAAACTCCAAGTCTGCATTAACCCTTTGAATAACATTTTAACTGTGGTTTTACCTGAAAGATCTTGATCTAACACTGAGTCGATTTATTTGACCAAGTATTTCGATTCTATTGATATCGATTTTTTCTTAATGTTAACTCTATATCAGGAATATTTTTATCAGAAACAAGAAGAGCGGAATCATCGGCATACAAAAATAAATGACAATCAACTGCATCAAATATATGCTGGGCCTAATATTGATCCTTGAGGACCACCACAAGTGACATGACCATGAGAAGAATAATTACAATTCATGACAACAAACAGCATTCTATCATTTAGGTAAGATCGAAACCAGAAAGAAAGCTTAAAGAAAGAGTGGTACAACACGAGCAATATTAAAATCATTAGTTACAGTACTTGGCATCAGCGATAGATTTATTATGTGTGTAAGCAGAGATACTATCTCAGCAGCACTATCAGAGATTTAGCTGGCAATTTATCACAGCCTGTCGCTTTGTTAAAATTTAAAGATGATAATATTTTTAACGTTATTTCACTGTAGCGTTTGTGTTGGGATAAAAGATGATTGCATTCTACTGATGTTTATTGATTTCTAAGCAATCCTATTAAATAATTCCAGCCAGATAAACACCGTGAAATTACTGAAACATAAATCCAAAAACAGGCCATTGCTCTTGAAACTCAGGCCTTACATATTGACAGACATAGCAGCCATAAAATACACATATGCCGTCTTAAAAAGAATCGACTGTGACATATTTTTCTGTAATAAAATAGCCAAGAATCTCTTACAATTATTACTGGAATATAGGGTTGTTTATCATGCAAAAAATTAGGCTTCTAGATTATGTAAACCTTGTTGTTATCACATAATAAGTCATACCTTTTCGCCTTCTCCTTACAGAAAAATATCTGCCTTTCACACCTTTCAAAATCCCATCTAAAATTTCTGGATCCTTCTTTTGTTTGGTCAAAATTAGTTATTTATATTTATCGGTCAATGCATAAGACGTCCAATGAAGTACTGTAGAATTTCAGTATGTTGTATTTATTGTAGGGGTCATGTGCAATTCGGTGAATATTGCAATAGTTTTTGAATACCGTACCGTGGAAGTATTCAATTTAACATGCAATGTTCGTAATCGAACAATTAAATGAAAGAACAATTTATTGAGAGGTACTCTCGTTATTGGTGGCATAACCATTGAAAAAAATAAAATAAATATATAAAAAGAAATCACCATAATTGTAAGTTATTATTTTATTCTTTTGTTTTCTAATTGATGAATCAGTTAAAGAGATATTATCCACAATTTGGCGAATCAAATAAAAAACATCATTAACATAATTAAAATATCTCAACTGAATGTCGCTGGTGTGAATTTCGGCTAAATGCCCTTTGGCTAGGTGAGGACCTGAGTAAAGACTTGCATTGTTGTTATAAACAGCCCACCTCTGATGAGATATATTATAAAGTAGTGTCTCTCTTTATGAGTACTGTTTCCGAGAAATCCCCAAGGGGCCTATAGATTTAATAGGTGTTTTACACAACAGACCGAGCAACAGTAGAGGCTGACTGTTGGACAACAACGAGAGGTGCATGCCAGAGATCTTAATTCTTTTTTATACCGCTGTGTTACGTGTAGTTATTTCGAAAGAAATGGGCGAAAATATAAGATCTTTTAGCATGCACATCCTTTTGGTGTTGTTCACAGTTCTTGTAGCGGATGCAGAACAAAATAAATATTCTAAAGCATCCAACACCGAAACGGTCAAGCCGACGGAAGATATCACCACAAAGTTCGGATCAAAGCTGACACACCATCAGAGAAATGACAAACCGTTTCGAACAAACAAGTTGAATTTACTATGGCAAAAGGCACAGAAGGTACTTAATGTTATTCAATCTTAGAAACAAGAAATTTCTTCTGGTTCATTGCAATAAATTATGCATTATGTGGCGGATGTTGACTGATAATTATAACGTAACTAATTTTGACCAAACAAAAGAAGGATCCAGAAATTTTAGATGGGATTTTGAAAGGTGCGGGCGAGTTCTTTTTGGCGATGGCCTGAAAGAACTCACCCACCTGACATACATCGACTGCGCATGACTGAACTTTGTTTGTTTTGATTGCGCGATCACCCAAAAAGAACATACCCTATGAAAGGTGGATACTTTTCTATAAGGAGAAGGCGAAAAGGAATGACTTATATGTGATAACAACAAAGTTCACATAATCTAGAGGCCTAATTTTTTGCACGATAAACAACCCTATATTCCAGTAATAATTGTAAGAGGTTGTTGCCCATTCACTGTAGAAAAATATGTCACAGTCGACTCTTTTTGAGACAGCATATGTGTATTCTGTCCAAGAATTTTCCGTATTTCGGGAGAAAGGAAAACATGAGAGAACCTCGATTTACTTACATAATGTCATTACCGAAGTTTACTTCCGGCGTTTGGTAAACACATAAATGTGCGTCCATTGAATCGTTTAATATCTACATGGATCTTGTGGATCGTAAGATCGTAACATAACAGAAAGTTCATGAATATTATCAAGAGTTTTTTGTAATTTTTATAATTTCGCCCGGGTAGTGTCTACCCTTTTTACGGGCTTTGGTGGTATCCACCGATTTTTCGGATCCAATTAAACTGATACTTAGCGGGTAGTGTCTACTACTTTGGGATCCATTTTACGACAGTTTTTGGTGTGTTTCGGTGGTGTCCACCGGTTTTCATTCGGCAGTTTTTGGTGTGTTTCGGTGGTGTCCACCGGTTTTCATTCGGCAGTGTCTGTCGGGTTATATTGAGTTTTCTCCATCTACATTGTTAACATGGGATCGGAAAAATCTCATGAAAGACACAGATCCTCGGATTCTGGACACAGATCGCACAAGTCTAAATCCAGCAAACACAAATCATCTCACCGTTCCCTTTCTCACAAAGGGTCACGACATCGCTCGTCCTCTTCTCACAGGGAAGCTACGACCTCAAAATCACACCGCTCTTTTTCGATTTCAAAGGGGCATAGCAAAGAGCTTTCTCCTGTAAGCAAACCCAAAGGGCCTAGCACATCAAGGGCGGTGGAAAATTCGGCGGTTACATCTGTGTCGCAGAAAGAGCGAGCTCATTCATCAACGAGCTCTCACATTGACGCTGAAACAGTCGTCTCTAAAACACAAAAACAGAGTGTTTCTGTCCACTCTTCAGATAATACAACTAAGCGCTCATCTCGTACAGGTGATAACCAGTCAACTTGTCCTTATGGGGAAGGTTCATGGAATTCAAGCAAAGAAAATGAACTAAGGGAGTTAAGGGAAAAATTAAAAGAAAAAGGCAGAGCTATGAGCACAGCCTATACTTTCCCTGGGTCCGAAATAAGTAGCTTAATGAAGCACACTGAAGATGATTCTATCTCGGAAATGACTCCCTCGGATGTCAACAATAACCTAATTGATGGCGAAAAAGCTTCAAAGCAAGCTAAAGAACCTAAAGAAGTTTTTTCAGACATTGAGAAAATAATGTTTGAAGGTGTTGCTGGTGAGCAGAAAAGGCCCCCAGTGGGAGCCACTTCTCTCAAGTTGATTAATGAATGGTATGGCAAAGACATCGATTCTGACTTTATCAAATCATTACGGGAATTATATTTAGAAACGGAAAATACAGAACACCTCTCACCCAAAAGCATGAACGCTGAAATCTTCCGTACTTTGCATGAAGCTGTCAAAACGCGCGATTTTGTTCTCAAAGCTGTGCAACATAACATTTTATGTGCTTCGGTTGCTAACTTCAAGCTTATTGACGTCTTGGTTCAGAATCAAGAAAAACTCCCTGATAAGGTGGCTAAGGTTCTAGCTCAACACAGCTCGGCAGCAACTAAGTTGCTTGCAAAAGCAAGCTCTGATCTCTCGGTTGCTAGGAAAATGCTGTTAAAGAATCACCTTCACCCCAAGTTTGGGCTGTTGTGTTCGCAGAAATGCTACACGAAGAATCTTTTTGGGGATGACTTTAATAAAGCATTTAAAGAAGCAGACGAAATGTCGAAGATGGTGAGATTGATTCCGAGGGCAACATCATCAAACAAAAGTGACCGGGGCAATTTTTACGGTCAAAGTTTCAATCCCATGAATCCTCAACGAAGACAAAACAACCGTTTTTTAAAGCCTCAACGTCGAGAACAGAATCATTATCAACAGAAGAACCCCAAGAGAAACCCGAAGATGAAGCAGCACCACGCTTCCAAAATGTAGACAGATCTACAGAAGATAGCCACAGGTCAAAATTTCCTCTGATTTTTGTCGAGTTAGATAAAATTTTTCAAAAGAACGAGCGAAGTGTAGCCTCTTTTCAAGGTGGCAGATTAAAGCATTTCCAAATGTTTTGGAATTTCATTACTGATGATAAATGGATTTTGAAATCTGTAAAAGGGCTTGAAATTCCTTTTGATGGATGTGTGCCAAAAAATTTTCCACACCAAATAATTTTCAATAAGGACGAGCGGGAAAAAATATCAACAGAAATTCAAAAAATGCTCACTAAGAAAGTTATTGTTCCTGTTGAAAATGACCAAAACCAGGATGAATTTATTTCCCCTATTTTCTGTAGACCCAAAAAATCGGGAGGTGTGCGAATTATTCTAAATCTAAAAGAGTTCAACAAAGGGGTAGAAAAGAAACATTTTAAAATGCACACACTGAATTCAGCAATCCAGCTTATGCAGAAAGACGCCTTTATGGCAAGCATTGATTTTAAGGATGCTTATTACTCAATTCCCATTAGAGAAACTGATCAAAAATATTTGCGTTTCGTCTGGGATGGTGTTAAATATCAATATTTGTGCTTGCCGAATGGGATGTCTAATGGGCCAAGGGATTACACGAAGATAACTAAGGTGTTGCTCAGGGCATTGAGGAAAAGAGGCTACACTTTAACTAACTATATCGACGACAATTTCTCCAGTGAGGTTAAAATGAAGAAATGTTTTGAAAATATCATTGAAACAGCAAAAACAAGCCTTAAAGCAGGTTTTGTTATTAACTGGGAAAAGTCAGTGCTGATTCCAACGCAAATAATAGTTTATCTTGGCTTTATTTTGAACACAAGGGAAAAGACTGTAAAGCTCACGAATGAAAAAATTATAGAGCTAAAATCCTTGATTGAGGATGTTTTGCAATCTAGCACAATTTCTCTTGAAAAACTGGCAAAGCTTGTAGGGAAATTAGTGGCCACTTTTCCAGGAGTTACTTTTGGGAAGTTGTACTACAGACAGTTGGATATAGACAAAAACAAAGGCTTGAAAAAGCATCATGGAAATTTTAAGAAAACAATTGTTCTATCCAATAAGGCTGTAAGAGACTTAAACTGGTGGCTTGAAAATCTAAACTTGGAATTTGTTAAAGTTGAAGAGAAAATACCTAATTTTCAAATAACCTGTGATGCGTCAAACCATGGTTGGGGCGGTTGGTCCCAAACTAATGCTACCAAAGGTCAATGGACACACGAGGAGAGATCAATGCATATAAATCAAAAAGAATTATGTGCAGTGCTGTTCACGCTCCAAAGTATTTGTAAAAACGTTGAAAATAAGATCATAAAGATCTCCTCGGACAATTCTGTTACAGTATCATACATAAATAACATGGGGGGAAAAATGCAATCTTGTTTCAATATTACGAGAAGGATTTGGAGTTGGGCTAAGGAGCACAATTGTTGGTTGGTAGCAACGCATATTCCAGGGAAAATGAACGAGAAAGCTGACAAGCTTAGTAGGTCCCTTACTGTGAATACAGAATGGACATTAAACCAAAAGGTTTTTGGGAAAATATGTGCTTGTTATCCTTCGTTGCGAGTCGATTTATTTGCATCAAGGATGAATTACAAGTTTGAAACCTACGCGTCTTGGTTTCCCGATCCAAAAGCGGCTTTCTGTGATGCTTTTTCATTTACCTGGAAAGGACTGGGAGGATATGCTTTTCCTCCGTTTTCATTGGTTGGCAAAGTAGTTAAAAACTTAATGAGGAAAAATCAAAAATTGTCATAGTCGCACCTGATTGGCCCACTAGCTTCTGGTATTCCAGATTATTACAAATGGCGACTGACAAACCGTATTATGTTCCAGGGAGCATGTTTCTGCTGACAAATCCAATGGGACAAGTTCAACCAATCAAACGCGGCCTAATAGTTTGCTGTATAGAAGCATTACAAGACGGGACTTTTCTTCAGGAGTAACAGATATGATTTATGATTCCTGGAGGCCTAGTACTAAAAAGCAGTACATAGCGTACTTAAGTAAATGGGAAAAATTTTGCAGCAGAAAAGGTGACAATCCTTTTGATTCAGCTGTGGGTGTTGTACTCGAATTTTTATTCGAACTTTTTACTTCGGGATTAGGATATAGTGCACTTAATACGGCAAGGAGTGCTTTAAGTTCTGTTGTTCACTCTCAAAGTGGTCCAATAGGTGAACATCACATGGTAAAGAGATTCATGAGAGGGGTTTTTAATGTTAAGCCTACGCTTCCCAGATACATTGACACATGGGACACTACTCCAGTCTTGCATAAACTGGAAAGCTATCATCCTGCTAACACTTTAACTCTTAAGGTATTGACATTAAAACTGGTGTTATTGCTTGCCCTTGTATCTTTTCAAAGGGCTCAGTCCTTACATAAGCTGAAAATTCAGGACATTAATGTTTCGAATGATGAGCTCCAGATTCAGTGGTCTAGCCTTCTGAAGCAGTCAAGACCGAGATATCATCTTGAGCCTTTGATTTTACGCGAATTTAGTGAGAATAAGAAGTTATGCGTTGTTTCGTATCTTAAGCACTATTTAAGTAGAACGAAATATTTAAGAGGTTTATCGAGTCAGTTCTTTATTTCGTACAAACAGCCACATATGCCAGTCTCTAAGGAAACTGTTTCCAGGTGGCTAAGAACGATTATGTGTATGTGTGGGGTTGATGTTGGACAGTTTAAACCACATAGTATTCGAATGGCTAGTACTAGTAAAGTAGTTAAATTTGCACCGATTGAGAATGTGTTGAAAGCTGCGGGATGGTCAAAAGAGTCTACTTTTACAAAGTTTTACAAGCGACCTATAAGAAGTGATAACATGGCGGACAATATGTTAAGAGAAGTAGCGAAGCAAGTTTGAAGAAGGGGATGGAGGTGCGCAATATGCACCTAGATTACCATGTAGACATTGATAAAATGGTCTCTATAATGTTTGAATGCATTGTTACTTGCGCATTTTATTGTGCTTTGGAATAGTTAAGATTAGCATTGTTCGGTTGGCAGGGCAGAAGCTTGCCCAATAAAAATTTTGCAAGAAAGAACTAGTTTGAATTCTTTCATATAAACCAACAACATTTTGGGTTGAAGTCTCATGTTTTCCTTTCTCCCGAAATACGGAAAACTCTTGGACAGAATTTAAAAATTAAACGAATATTTACCTATATGAGGTTTGATTAGAACTCTGTCCTTGAGTTTTCCTGAGGGAGAAAGGGAAACTTACCCGCCCAACCGATACCCCAGTATATATTGAGATATAGTTATCTGTGAATATAGAACTATATTCTAAACGTCGCTCAAAATGTTGTTGGTAGGTTAAAAATGCCATTATGTAAGTAAATCGAGGTTCTCTCAAGTTTCCCTTTCTCCCTCAGGAAAACTCAAGGACAGAATTCTAATCAAACCTCATATAGGTAAATATTCGTTTAATTTTTAAATTATCGTCCCAGCGGACCCTTTCTATCTTCCTAGGACAGAAAGGGTCACAGTTCCTTCAATAGAAATGGCCATTGATCTCAATTTTCGAGGCTCTGGATCTTTTAGTGGACGTTCAAGGACATCGAGGCTCGAACCGGCAGGCTTTTTCTGCAAAAACACACTGAGAAGTACCCTGGCGCATTATTTTCGACCTCAGCGAAAATCCCAAACTAGAGTATAGCGTGGTTTTGCAACTATGGATTCACTGTTGTGGGCAATAATGAAGGATTCGATATCTTGATCTCAAGAAAACACTTATTTTTCTCAGTAAAAAATTGTTATCTGACCAGAAAACTTGTGCCCCATAATTTATAATTGGGCAATTTATGTGATGCACCCTTTAAAATAACACCGTTGGCCCCACTCGTGCGCCGAGATTTGAAAATTGACATCAGTGACATTTCCCATTCTAGGAACTATGACTCTTGCTGTCATAGGCAGACCGCAAGAGTCATCTAGGACTAATGTGTATTCCAGTGTTGCCACATCATCCTTTTTTAAAAGGATTATCCTTTTTTTAAAAAAGCCCAATTTTATCCTTTTTTATCCTTAAATACTTTTTTTATACTTTAAAAAAAATTTCCGTCCTTTTTTATCCTTTTTTTTTTTTTGCTTTTCATCCTTTTTTTTTTTTTTTTTTTTTTTTAATTTTGACACTTTTTTCAGTTTTTTTCGTTCAAAATACTATTTTTTCCTAATTAGATATATGTTTTTTTTATGCTAGAATTTTTTCTCACTCTAGTCATAATCCTTGATTAGGCCATAATATTAACCGCTCTTACACTCTATGTATATGTAATTTGTAACTTTTTTTGCAGCGTCTATTGTTAAAATCAATACATCTGTAGAAAAAGGGTATTTTTTCATGGAACTGAAACGTATTCTTCGTAAACGTAATCAATATCTTATCACACTGTAAAATATCCAGTATTCTAAATGATGTTAAGTAGTTTTTATTTCTTGAATGATTTTCAGTAACTTCAATCTATAATTTTGAGTTGCATGTCCCTAGGGACCATCGATAAAGTACGTACGCACCTTTTTTAGACCACCCGACTATGTTCGGGCTGGTCTTATCACATAAATAGAGGGGTATCCGTCGTCTGTATGTACGTATGTACGTGTGTGAACTTGTACTTAAAATGCTTCTTCTTCCTCAGTTTTGATCGGTTTCCTCTCAAATTTTATGCGAATGTTCTCTAGGTAGGCCTCTCTTTGAAAAAGTGTTTTGGTGTTCCGCCAAAAATTGGCTAAATAGGGGGGGGGGGTAATTAAAATTTGTCGTTTGCCAGTTTTCAAAATGCTTCTCTCACAATTTTGATCAGATTTTCTTCAAAGTTTGTACGAATCTTCTCTAGGTAGGCCTCTTTTGAAAAATTATTTATTTTGGCGATCAGCTAAAAATTGGCGAAATGGAGGCATTTAAAAAATATAGTAGCCTATTTTCAAGACTTTCTTTTGGCACAATTTGACCGGATTCCTTTATAAATTTGAACGAATTTTCATCAACCGTGTGTAACAATATGACAACCACTGTTTGGCGACCAAGCAAGCCTATTCACAGGTGATTTACTAGATCTCGGCTGGTTACAATGTCCGTGGTCATTCTTGTTGTAAGTTTCAAACACTACTTTTTGTTTGCACTAAATTGTGACGTCATCATGGAATTTGACTTTACAAGTACAATCAGGTATGCAAATATTTTTAATCGCTGTGAAAACGAGCATTATAAATTACAGAAAAAAAAAATGATACAATATGATTAACATTGTAGTGAAGTAAATACGAACCCCCATTTATTTAACTAAACAACAGTCTGCTAGCAAGCTGAAAAGGTCCCGGACTAAGTGTTTCCAATGCTAATAAATACTAGCTCCTTAAATATGAAAAGTTTATTCACACTTTATACACATAAAAAAATACCATATAAATACCGATACTCAGATGCCAACACAAAAGCCCCCTATTATTTTTCACACTAATTGTTTGTCCAAGCTAAACAATCCAACACACAGTGACCTCGGTTAGGTCACAACAGACGAACGATGTTAAGCAGTCCCACACAGGCGAATGGCGTCATCACCAAGTCCCAAGCAGACTAGTGATGGCATCAGAAGAAGTCACACGCAGACGAGTAATGTCATCAAAAAGGTCACACGCAGACGGGTGACATCATCAAGAAAGTCACATGCAGACGGGTGACGTCATCAAAAAGATCCTGCCAAACTCCCGTACATATGATTGACGTCAAACAGGACACGTAACCTGTAACTTTATCAACGGTCAGACGGCGAATGGCTTAAATGTGCGACGTCCATTACATCCCGTAATGTCACACCAGATGGAGATATTCATAAGATCACACAGGCGACTATATCAATCGAATCTTGTTCCCAGTCCCACTCAAAAGACCGCCATCATGAGGTCACACAGACAAACTCAGATGACCGACCTCACGAAGTCACAGAGATGACCGACATCACGAGGTCACACAGACGAACTCAGATGACTGACATCACAAGATCACATAGACGACATCGGTCAAATCTTGTTCTCGGCCCCACTCATCAACACGGTGCAAAAAACTGTGGGAATAACTATACACCATAAATATTCACTTACAATTGAATTCTATCAAGCCTTGTTTTACACATGTCCAAAAGTTACCCATTTTCTTAGTTTAGAAATAATTAGATCCTCCTCCCCTTCTAGCAGATATTTACTTATCACATGCACGAAAAAAACTATTACACTCCCTCACAAAATACTCATATTTATATAAAAAAATACATTACTAAATGGCATACCTAAATTAAATGAACTCGATATAAAATTAAGTTAACCCGATATCAAATTAACTTAACCCAATATAAAGTCAACTCACCCAGTGAATCGTATACACGTCCGTAAATTACCAACCAGCGATCAACACATATTTACTTGAGACTTTTTCCGTAGCCAATATACATTTTATTTAATACAACAGGCATTTAGCCCAACACATCTCAAAAGGCTGCTTTGACCAGCACATCATAAAGAGCTGCCTTAGCACAACAAGCCACACCGGCATGTCTTATGCCTTTGCCATCGCTGCACAGACTGAAATCAAAATGACCGCGCCCCGCGAAAGAAAAAATAACATTTGACCAATGCTTAATAAAATGTTCAACACAGGTCAAACATTGAGCCCTCGTGTGCCTTTCAAACATTAGTCACACTGTTTTTCAAACATTGGAACAATGGGTACACGTATTGAATGTACACATGCACTATGGGACACAAGCAGTGTATTGTTGCACATCAAATCAATTCATAGAAATTTCAGCTAAAACATTTAAATGCATAGAATTCATAGGCCCGGTCAACAAAGGTGACCTCACGCGTCAACTGGTGACCCACAGCCCATCCCATACCTGTACATTAATTGCCATCACAACATATATCCCCCTTCCAAGGCAATTAATGTAATGACATAACTATTCAAGTACATTTTTTTTAGTTTAAACACTTATATACATAGACTAGCTTCATACTTCTTAAACATTCCGGCTCAAGAAATCAGTACCCAGATTGTCCTCACCCTTTATATACTCAACTCTGTATCTGTAGGGTTGAAGGGCCAGGGCCCAACGCATCACACGGTGGTTGTTGAACTTAGCCTTGTTCAGGTAAGCTAAAGACTGATGGTCAGTTTGTAACACAAACTCTTTGCCATACAGGTAAACTCTGAATTTGTTGATTGCCCACACGATTGCTAAGCACTCCTTCTCCATAACAGAGTAATTGCTTTCGCGTGGCAACAATTTCTTGCTTATATATGCTATTGGAAATAGCATGTCCTGGTGTTTTTGCAGGAGCACAGCCCCAAGTCCAGTATCGGATGCATCTGTTCGCAACACGAACGGTTTTTGTACATCAGAGAGCTTGAGTACTGGGTCTTGACTAAGTTCTGTTTTAAGATCTACAAAGGCTTTCTCCTGTTCAGCCGTCCACTTCAGGCGATGTGGTTGATTCTTTCTTGTTAGATCGGTAAGGGCTTGAATTTGGTTGCGTAGTTTGGAATACATTTCCGATAATATCCAGTCAGTCCCAACAGGGATCTCAATTGTTTCTTGGTTTGAGGTGCATTTACCTCCTGAATCTTCTGAACTTTGTCTTCTTGTGTCACCAGTAAGACTTCTTTGATACCATGGCCAGTGAATTCAATGTCACTGTATCCGAAGAGACACTTGGAGGGTTTCACTGTAAGTCGAGCAGCTCTAATCCTTTCAAACAAGGCTCTGAGAGAACTAAGTTGTTCTTTCCAGGTAACTGTATGACTGAGAACATCGTCGACAAAATTGTTTATGTTTTTCAAATACCGAATGAGCTCTCTCATCACTCTAGAGTAGGTTGCACCAGAATTTATGAGTCCAAATGTCATCATGCAGTACTGGTAATGTCCAAACGGTGTTGAGAATGTGGTGATCTCCTTCGAGCTATCTTCCAGTGTGGTTTGCCAATATCCTTTGCAGAAGTCAAGCTTTGAAAAGTATTTGTCGTTTGCGCATTTTGCGTATATTGCATCAATGTCTGGCATAGGTTCGCAATCGAACTTTGTCACTTTGTTAACCTGTCGCATGTCTTGACAGTAACGCACGGATCCATCTTTCTTTTTAACGATCACTATTGGAGAGCAATACGGAGAATCTGAAGTCTCAATAATCCCCATCTCTAACATTCCTCTTATTTCTTTCTCCATGTCGTTGTACATAGCGTATGGCACAGGGTATGGTTTACATCGGATTGGCTCTTTATCTGTAAGAGTTATTTTGTGTTCACCCAAGTTGGTTACTCCTGGTCTTGAAGAAAATATATCGCTGAATTCTTTGATGAGGGCTGAGATTTCTTGCTTTTGTTTTGTCGTGAGATCAGGACGTCCTTATAAGTTTCCTCTTGTTTGCTGTTGCTGATACCAACGATGTCAGGATGTTCACTGTCCACCTGGTCGTCTTCAAAAGTAATAGCTGCAACTGAAACCACCTTTGTTTCTGGCGTTGGTCGTAAGTATTGCTTGAGCATGTTGATGTGAAAAATGTTCACTCTTTCAGGCAGCTGTATGGCGTAGTTGTTAATTCCATCTCGATCCTTGACGACGTAAGGTCCCTTCCATTTCATAAGAAGTTTGTTGTTATCGGTTGGAAGTAAGATGAGAACTTCATCACCAGTCTTGAGTACTCGCGGTGTAGCCTTCTTGTCGAAGTAGCCTTTCTGTTTGATTTGCGATTTCCGAAGTTCTTCGGCTGCAAGTTTGCAAGTGTCTTGAAGTCGTTCGCGTAGATCAAGCACATACTCATAAGTGTCTTTGACCTCCTCTTCTATCTGTTCCTTTGACCAGATTTCCTTTAGAATGGACATTGGACCGCGCACTGTTCTCCCATATAACAACTCAAAGGGCGAAAATCCTGCTAAACTGTCCAGAGGTGCTTCGCGATATGCAAATAGCAGTGGTTCAATGAAGCGATCCCATTCCTTTGGTTGATCTTGTATCATTCTCTTTATCATTTGTTTTAATGTGCCATTATATTTCAAGCAAAGACCGTTACACTGAGCATGATATGATGTTGTATTAATGGCTTTGCCTGACAGTAGGCGGTGGACTTCTTTCATCACATCTGATGTAAACTGTAGAACTTTCTGAGGAATTCCTATGTCACTGAACATCTTCAGCAATGCTTCAGCTACTGTAACCGTGTCGATATTTGTCAATGGTATTGCCTTTGGATACCTTGTTGCCATGCCAACCATAGTTAGAATGTACCTATGCTTTCTTGCAGAAGGTGGAAAAATGGTCCTACTAAGTCGATCGCTACTCGCTGAAAAGGCGTTGTAATGATTGGCAAATTCACTAGTGGCGCTTTTGGTATCATACCACGAGGTACTGTAAGTTGGCAAATGTCACAAGATTTACAAAATCTAGAAATGTCGTCATACATATTTGGCCAGTAAAAGTTCGACTGTATCCTTTCAGTTGTTTTATGAATACCCATATGTCCTGCCATGATTGATTCGTGACCACATTTCATCACGGTTTGTCTGTACTTCTTTGGTACAACGAGTTGTTTTCCCCTCACGTCGTTGCCGGTTTCTATGGAATACGTTGTGCGATACAACACTCCTTGAAACTTCTTAAAGGTTGTGGCTTCCTTTGTCTCTTCATTCACTTTTGACTTGTTGATCTCACACCATTTCCTTGCTTGGTGTAGTGTTGGATCTTTGTCTTGACATGTCTTGAATTGATGATTATCACCCAGTTCTGGAAGAATAGGAATCTTCAATAACTTTGGTGGCTTGTTTTGCTCCGCAGCTTGGCTCCTTGTTATGACAGCTAGTGTGCATTCATCATTTTTAGTTGTAGATTGACTGTCTGTTTTTACCATTGAATGTTTGTCTATTTGTTGTGCTTTGTTGAACATGAAGTCGTTAGGCTGCTCTATAATCTTTGGAAGATTTCCAAGAATCACATCACAAAGCGGTTCATCCAGACACAAAAATTCCAAAACACCTGTGTCAAATGCAGACTCGATATGCAATTCAGCAAACTGTGCGATGCGAGCTGTTTGATTTACTGAAATATATCGTCCCTTTTTGTTAATAAACTGCTGTGGTTCCACTAAATCTTTACGGATGATAGCGGTAGTGCAACCTGTATCACGCAGAATTTGAACCTCTGTATTGTTGACTGTGCCTTTAACAATTGGTAGAAGTTGCATGGAGTGTTTATCTTCCGGTAAAGCGTTAGCACATCCCATGCTTGGTAATCGGTCCAATGGTTTTCTCTTCCAACTCTTACACTGGTGGCCGTTCGACGTTACTATGCAAGTTGATAGTGTGTGATTCTCTAGTTCTGGCTCCGAAGACCAGCCTCGGTGGCCTAGTGGTTAGAGTGTCCGCCTCGAGACTGGAAGATCGTGGGTTCAAACCCCGGTCGGGTCATACCTAAGACTTTTAAATTGGGACTCCTCCTTGCTACCCTGTGAGGCACTCCACATGTAAGGGTTAGAAGGAGGGCTGGAATGCCCCATTTCAGTATAATGTGGCAGGGGGATCCCGATATGACCACAGCAGTTGAAAGGGATCTAAAGAACAATACAATCAATCAATTACAATCTGGCTCCGAACTGTCATCTTCTTGCACGTTAACAGCGGCTGAGGCATTCATGGCTTTTTGCTTTGCACGACATTCATTTGCTTTATGTCCCTTTTGCAGGCAGTAAAAGCAAGTGATATATTGATTTTTGATACTGTCGTTGGTTTGTGCCTTTGACGAATTGTTGTCTTTGCCAAATGTCTCCTTTGGTTTTCTTTGTATCTTCTTATCTGCTGGTTTGGGTTGAATCCGATGGGCTTCCATGTATACTTCTGCAGCATGAGATATTTCACTCAAGTCGTGAAGCTCCTCCTCTCTGATGTACATTGAAACTTCAGTAGGACAAGCGTGTAAAAATTTCTCAGCTATCATGAAGTTCCTCAATCCCTCAAAATTCTTTGGAATTCCAGCAAGCTCAATCCAATTGTCGAGGCAGTCAGACAGCTGTGCTATAAACTGGCTTGCATTTTCTCCACGTTCCATTTTTGTCGAATGAAAACGTTTTCTGTATCCTTCTTCTGTCATTTGATACTTCTTTAAAAGTTCGCTTTAAGCTTTTGGTAATTGTTGACGTCACAAGCGGGCGTCTGAGCGTACACTTCCAAAGCTTTTCCTCGTAATAAAGCGCTGAGGTATGTCGCTAAGTGTTCTTCTTGCCATTCATTAGATGTGGCGAAGCGCTCAAATCGTCGAATGTATGCATCCATGTTGTCTTTGTTTTCATCAAAGTATGGAAGCTTAGGTCCCTTTTGCCCGTGATTGTGTCCAGTAGACATCAACGACTGATTCTGTTCACCATCGCCCTTTTTACTTTATAATTCCAGTTGCAATTTCATCATTTGTAATTCGTGTTCCTGTTCTTCTTTCTTCATGCGTAATTCTCTTTCAAATTTTTCTTGTTCAAGTTGTCGATTTCTTTCAAAGTTTTCACGTTCCATTTGGGCCTGAAGTTGTAACTTTTCCTTTTCCAGTAGTTCTTTCTTTTCTTTTCGAGCCATTGATCTCTCATCTCGTTCGATGTCTTTCTGTTCCCGGTTGTATGCAAAATCCCACAGATCTTTGTCCTTTAATCCAAGCTTCTGTCCCATCTCGAGATATTTTGCAAAATCCTTGACGCTGCTGTAAATTTATCCGCGTCCAAATTGTAAGTTTTTCAAATAAAATGAATGGTTATATAAACGTTTGTGCTTTGTAACTGATGTAAAATTTAAATGTGCATTTTTTTTTAATGTAGATCTATGAATTTATAGAAAGAAATAATTTAATAGACGGACAATGGAACCAATAACAGACGGACCGTATAACTGTACTTCATGCTGTTTTATTTTAGATTTCCTGTGGTTTAGAATAATGATAAGATATGAGGCAGTTGCTTCTTTAAGTAACTGGAAGAAGTTCAGTTGCGACCCTAGCAATACCTTTTCTGTCTTATATAACTAACCATAAGACACTTCACGTTGAAAAGACTTGTATGGGTGCACTGTATATTGAAGACTGTAATCATGAGTCGACGGACCGACAGACAGACTCACATTATGGTACCTGTTTACTTATTGTAAAGAGGTAACGAACTGATATACCGACGGACTGACAACGGACAAACAGGACACACTCTGCACTCGTTCTCTTGTCTTAATAACTAACCTAAGACACTTCACGGCAAGAACAGTACAGTCTCCACGGACTTTACGATACTAAGCAACTTAAATGCTATGCAACTTCTACATGTATCTTTCCTTCAGATACCTGTCAAAATCCAACTTTTCTTAGATTCTACAGATATGAATTTGAATTCTGCAAATCGAATTCAACACACGATTCCAACTGGTTTTTCACACAAGACAAAACAAGATATATCTCCTCAATAAGTATTTCTTGTCACTCGATTTACCCAACGAGTTTGTTTCATTAGACAAGCAAATATCTTATTGAATGCAAAAACTGACGACAAAACCGGGTACCTGCGGTCACACTTTGTCTTTCAATCTATGCAGAGAACTTGCTATCTTAAGTGCAACTCACTAATGCGATGGAGACACACTATTGAGATACTAAGACAGTCCTGTTAAAGTGCTGATGAGTACCTTTCTTTCCTTGATTCGACCCTTTACAATTATGAAGCAATTTTGTAACACCTCATCATAATTTACAAATGAAAATTAAGAATACACTTTTTTGATTTAAAGACTACATCACATCCCGTTTCACATCGATAATATATAATACGATATTAAATCAGTTTAACGAATTACTAAATTATTTACTCAATCCATATTAGAACAATTTACCTTCCCATCCAATCCCTATCAAAACCATTTAACTTTCCATCCAATCCATATCAGAACAAGTTATCTTCCCATCCCGGACGAGCCCCCAAAATTGTACTGAAGTAAATACGAACCCCCATTTATTTAACTAAACAACAGTCTGCTAGCAAGCTGAAAAGGTCCGGGATTATGTGTTTCCAATGCTAATAAATACTAGCTCCTTAATTATGAAAAGTTTATTCACACTTTATACACATAAAAAATACAATAAAAATATCGATACTCAGATGCCAACACAAAAGCCCCTTATTATTTTTCACACTAATTGTTTGTCCAAGCTAAACAATCCAACACACAGTGACCTCGATTAGGTCACAACAGACGAACGATGTTAAGCAGGTCCCACACAGGCGAATGACGTCATCACCAAGTCCCAAGCAGACTAGTGACGGCATCAGAAGAAGTCACACGCAGACGAGTAATGTCATCAAAAAGGTCACACGCAGACGGGTGACGTCATCAAGAAAGTCACATGCAGACGGGTGACGTCATCAAAAAGATCCTGCCAAACTCCCGTACATATGATTGACGTCAAACAGGACACGTAACCTGTAACTTTATCAACGGTCAGACGGCGAATGGCTTAAATGTGCGACGTCCATTACATCCCGTAATGTCACACCAGATGGAGATATTCATAAGATCACACAGGCGACTATATCAATCGAATCTTGTTCCCAGTCCCACTCAAAAGACCGCCATCATGAGGTCACACAGACAAACTCAGATGACCGACCTCACGAAGTCACAGAGATGACCGACATCACGAGGTCACACAGACGAACTCAGATGACTGACATCACAAGATCACATAGACGACATCGGTCAAATCTTGTTCTCGGCCCCACTCATCAACACGGTGCAAAAAACTGTGGGAATAACTATACACCATAAATATTCACTTACAATTAAATTCTATCAAGCCTTGTTTTACACATGTCCAAAAGTTACCCATTTTCTTAGTTTATGAATAATTAGATCCTCCTCCCCTTCTAGCAGATATTTACTTATCACATGCACGAAAAAATCTATTACACTCCCTCACAAAATACTCATATTTATATAAAAAATACATTACTAAATGGCATACCTAAATTAAATGAACTCAATATAAAATTAAGTTAACCCGATATCAAATTAACTTAACCCAATATAAAGTCAACTCACCCAGTGAATCGTATACACGTCCGTAAATTACCAACCAGCGATCAACACATATTTACTTGAGGCTTTTTCCGTAGCCAATATACATTTTATTTAATACAACAGGCATTTAGCCCAACACATCTCAAAAGGCTGCTTTGACCAGCACATCATAAAGAGCTGCCTTAGCACAACAAGCCACACCGGCACGTCTTATGCCTTTGCCATCGCTGCACAGACTGAAATCAAAATGACCGCGCCCCGCGAAAGAAAAAATAACATTTGACCAATGCTCAATAAAATGTTCAACACAGGTCAAACATTGAACCCACGTGTGCCTTTCAAACATTAGTCACAATGTTTTTCAAACATTGGAACAATGGGTACACGTATTGAATGTACACATGCACTATGGGACACAAGCAGTATATTGTTGCACATCAAATCAATTCATAGAAATTTCAGCTAAAACATTTAAATGCATAGAATTCATAGGCCCGGTCAACAAAGATGACCTCACGCGTCAACTGGTAACCCACAGCCCATCCCATACCTGTACATTAGTTGCCATCACAACAAACATTAATGTTTTCTCGATTTTCAGCAAAATATGAATTATCCTTTTTTTCATACTTTCTTCCCCAAATTTATCCTTTTTTATCCTTTTTTTTTATCCTTTTTTTTTCTTGATGACTCCGTGGCAACACTGGTATTTTATGACTGCTATGTCTGTCACTGTGTAAGGCCTGAGTTTCAAGAGCAATGGCCTGCCTCATGTTTTATGTTTCAGTAATTTCACGGTGTTTATCTGGCTCGAATTATTTAATAAAATTGTTTAGAAATCAATAAACATCAGTAGAATGCAAAAACAACTAATATTAAAAGAAAAAAGTATACCAAAATGCCGAACATTAACTGGTTTTGGTAGTCCTACCATTTAAAGGGGTATTGTTTTATTTAGCCGACCTCTCGAGTGTTAATTGGCGAGACAAAAATGACATTTCCGGGATAAATGTTGTTTTTCTTTGATGGTGAACTTGCATGAACACTGGCGAATGACCTAGGTTACTTGGAGAATACAATCATTTTCTATTCCAACACAAACGCTACAGTGAAATAACTTTAAAAATGTTATCAACCTTAAATTTTAGCAAAGCAACAGGTTTTGATAAACTGCCAGATATATTTCTGAAAGATAGTGCTGCCTAGGTAGCATCTCCGTTTACATACATAATAAATCTATCGCAGGTGTCAACTACTGTACCCGATGATTTTAATATTGCTCGTGTTGTAACACTCTTTTAGGGTTGGAACGGGCCTCTGGTCCAAAATCACTTTTCGGGACCAAAATTCAGACCCGTGGGCCCGACGAAATAAAGTATTATTATCAGATCTGGTATGAAATATTTCATGAAATATTTCACTGTAAAAATTTCAAAAATTTCACAAGTTTTGAAATTTTTAAATAAGAAATAAGTTGTACATCAATAATACCATATACTGACGGATACCTATCAACGGAAATTCATCTTAAGTTGTCAGTTAACACACTGCGTTGGCATAACTCTACCAGTAACCAATACAGCCACAGAAATCCTGTGCAGTCTGTGACTTTTCAATAACAAAGCTAGCAATTGCTGGCCTATAGCACCGTTGACACATCTACTCTGGGTATCTGAGCGGGTGTTTCTAAGGGGTGGGGAGGGAGACAGGAGGGTTTATAGCAACTGCTGAAAGGGGTTCACTGTTAACGGCACAGGGGAAAGAGGTCCGATATGTACATAATAGGTCAAAAATATAGCAGGAAATATGTTAGCTAAACAAACACGGAGCAACTCGCGCCGATGGGTGAGTTTGCTTCAAGTTTAGCACTGTTTGAATAGTCATTCCTAACTCTGCAAATAAGCGGTGTTTCCCGTTTGAATAGAAAAAGCTTTGCCTTAATCCGGTTTTACGATAAAGCAGTGTGCAATTATCCCGGTTAAAATACATAATTTTATGTAATCATCCGATTTATGTGTTTAATCGGTATGCCATTCAGTCATTTTGTCTGTCTGTGCATTTTTGACGGTGGTATTTGTTAAATTAAACGAACAGGTATTACACACAGCCTGGAAATGTGTGTTTTTTTCTAAGTACTTTGGAAGATTTCAAAAATTTCAATATTTCTGAAATATTTAAAAAATTTCAAATTTCATGAAATTTTAAAAAATTTTGAAATGTTTAATAGCCCTGATTATTAGTTTTTCATTTATTATTTATATGATTTCGTAACTTGTTCAATTTGAATTCATCCCGTCACGGGTGGTTCTGCTGTACGGTCCCTTTTTCACGGATTTATATCACACACCATCTTTTGTGATAATGGAAGCAGTTTAATTACAGCCAGCGATTGACGATGTGTCAACGTACCCATTTTTTTCTTTTGGTAAGCAAATCAGGTATTACACACAGCCTGGAAATGTGTGTTTTTTCTAAGTGCTTTGGAAGATTTCAAAAATTTCCATATTTCTGAAATATTTAAAAAATTTCAAATTTCATGAAATTTTTAAAAATTTCGAAATGTTTAATAGCCCTGATTATTATTAGTTTTTCATTTATTTTTTATATGTTTTCGCAACTTGTTCAGTTTGAATTCATCCCGTCACGGGTGGTTCTGCTGCACGGTCCCTTTTTCACGGATTTATATCACACACCATATTTTGTGATCATGGAAGCAGTTTAATTACAGCCAGCGGTTGACGATGTGTCAACTTACCCATTTTTTCTTTTGGTAAGCAAATCCTCTTATTGGAGCCTACACCCTGGTCGATGGGTTGTGGCCTCAATTTTTAAGAGGTCCGGCAGTACCTGGGGATGGTTTACCATCTGGCGTCATCGAGTGTATCTCTATACTTGTGGATTCCATGGGGAGTATGGGACCGACACACGCCTATTGCCGAGTAGCGTGTGTGACAAGTCGAGACGATCGACCATGCTGATCATTGAGTGGTTGTATTAACCACACATTGACGGGTACAATCGACGATGACAGACAGGTAGACAAACAGACGGACTACATGACAGTTAAAATTGACATTTACACACGCTTGACAAACTGGACCTAACTTTCAGATTTTTTTACAATAGAAGAAAATGGTAGAATTAACAATTACAATACAACAATAAAAGTTGAATTTGTACTGAGTATGTTAATTCAGTTGTGCCCAGGACGTTGGCTTGGCAATTATTCCCCTCCGCCCTAGCAGGGGGCGGGGGATATAGAAACGCCTCGTGTCCATCCGTCCGTCCGTCCATCAGCAGCGATTTCTCAGTAACGAGGCAGCGATTGCAAACATATTTTACACACGTCTACAACCTACAGATAATGCCCATATATTTATTTTTCATATTGGAATATTTTTAGATTTTTGGCGAATGTTTAAAAATTTTGACTTCAACATTTCGCGATGTGTCGTCGTCTGTCAGCAGCGATTTATCAATAACGAGGAGGGCGATCCCAAACAAATTTTACACACGGGTTGCCTATGACATACAAATAATGCCCATACATTGTTTTTCATATGCGGCCATTTTTCGACTTTTGGCGATTTTTTTAGATTTGTTGCATAAGGTAGAATTGTTTCAAGCTAGAAGTGTATCCATTTGACAGACTGTGGCGCTGCGGGAGACATATCCGTTTTTTGAGCTTTAGCAAAAACATAGACTTTCCAGTTTCAGTTTTGTACAATTTAAAAAAAAAACATTTCTTCCAGTATGACGCTCAACCGTCGTGCTATGGACTCACACACGGCTGTTCAGTTTACTCTTACTGCACGTTACGATTTCTTCTCCAAAACTGCTTTAGTTATCGCCCAGATTTTAGGTAATACCCGCCCCTCATATTTTCTTACTATTTTAAGTGCTATACGGAGTGAATGTTGTTTTGGTTTTATGCTGTTTGAATAATTCGCTTTTTAATTTAAAATGTGCATTTGAAATAACTCGTTTAACTTTTTCTACAGCAAGAAGAATTTTGCTTTAGGATAATTCAGTGAACGGATGCGTCTACATTGCTAAAGTTTAAAGTCTATAGCTGTATGTCGTGAAGTGATTTTAATAGGTTGTGCATGTCTTAAGTTTTTTGTTACTGTTTCTTTGCAGAGATTTGACCAGGAGGATCCTGCTTTGAAGAAACTTTTCAAGGACTTTATTTCTCACGACAAACTTGAATTGGATTTGAAAAAGAAGAAAAGTGAAGGACATGACGAATCAGGAGAGCACGAGGCCATTGTCAGAGAAAAACTTCTAGGTCGTGAAAAATAAGGCTTGCCTTTTCTTGCATTTATAGTCCATATCGTGGTAGAAGACTGGGGGGAGGGTGTTGGCTGTCGTATGCACAAAGTTAACTTCGCAGACTGGGGGAGGCTGCTGGCTATCATATACACAAAGTTAACCACATAGGCTGGGGGAGGGTGCTGGCTATCATATACACAAAGTTAACCACATAGGCTGGGGGGGGGGGGTGTTGGCTATCGTATACACAAAGTTAACTTCGCAGACTGGGGGAGGGTGCTGGCTATCATATACACAAAGTTAACCACATAGGCTGGGGGAGGGTGCTGGCTATCATATACACAAAGTTAACCACATAGGCTGGGGGACGGTGTTGGCTATCATATACACAAAGTTAACCTCGCAGACTGGGAAGGCTGTTGGCTGTCCTATGCACAAAATTAACCTCGAAGAATAGGGGAGGCTTTTGGCTATCATTGAGATAAAGCTTATCATACAGATTTGGGGAGGCATTTTGAATGAAAAGAGAGAAATAAAGTGAATGGATTTAGCCTTATTAACGAAATAAATTAAAATTGTATTGGAAAAAAGTGCACCATTTGACATGATAAAATGATCCATACAATATCTGGATTTACGACATACGGTCTTGCAGTGCCCAGTGGGCATGATGCTTTTGTTGATACGAGTTCTGGGGGCTCATCACTGCAGTCAAAGTATGTAGCATTTGCACAAGACGCAATAGAAAACGTTTTTTAGCGTTCTGTAAAGTTGCAACACATGGTCTATATTCTCGATGCGTAACTGGCGAAGTTATTCATGTTGTACTGAAGTTATTCATGTTATACTGCTTCTTGAACTGCTTTTTCAGGAAATCATACAGAGACTAATGTCAGTATTTTGCGACTGAGGGATAAAGATGTTTCTTCTCTATTTTAAGGTATACTGGAGTCGTACGGTTTGGCAGATTATGCAGCAGATACAGGCTCACCAGGCTACGTAAACACGAGAAACGAAAGTCCAGGCAGGGGTGATTTTAAGAAAGATACAGCATATGCTTTGAAGGATAAGCGGCTCGCTAAAATGTGGCAAAAAGCCGTCTCCCTTGGTTTCTCAGGTAGATACAGTGGTCATTTTGGCCACTTACTAGTGTTCAACTTAACAACAGTCACTTTTTTAGCTCAGAGTGCGGCGGGACCCCAATTTTGTACTTAAGGCCTGGCGCATATGCAAAGCACATGCAGGTTTCTTTATCTCCACCTGTTGATATATAGCGCCTGTTGTAGAGTTAACGGCTGTCTGGTTTCTTGGAGTTATAAATTTGCAGAATAAGAAGGGAAAAGAAAGCATGGATATTTTCTTTGTACTTGTTCTGTGAGATTGACACGATTGAATATGAAAACTTCACAGCGTGAAAGTCTTCTAGTACGAAGCAGCCGAACTTAAAATCTAGGCTTATCATTTATTTCTAGGTCGCATGAGGCAAGTATGAAATTTTGTTGGCTGTTAATTTACACATAGCCTAAGATAATAGTAATTATTTTTTACGCTAAGTTCCAGTGTTTGTTATGTGAAAGGTGAAGAACTGGTAGAGTTAAAGACAGAATTGATCCACCAACAGAAAAAGATTGACGAGTATAACATCTTAAAGAATGAGGTGACCAACATGGACAGTAAGCATAACAATCCTTAGCTGTGCATTTTAAGTTCTTCATTCCAGAGTATCGCTTTATTTGAAATATGATCTCAGACGGACTAGTCTTGTCAGAGAGGAAAGATCCAAGAAGATAAGTGGCTTCACAGATTGAGCATTCCCGACAACTCAACGTAACGTGTGGTCATTTTAATGAATTGCTGTGTTTTCGGGACCTTGATTTCTTACTATTAATGTTTATTTGGTGTTGTAGACTTTCATGAAAATTCGGTGGATCGGATAAAAAATTCGGAAGAATTCCAGAAAGATCTTCAGCAGAAGAAAATGGATTTGAAAAGAAGGCATCGCGAAATGCAGGTTATAATTTTATCCCCCCCCCCCCCCCCAAATAAACAAACAGTCAACAACTATGAAACATTCATCATTAAGGAAGACCATTCGTCTCGGTTAATTTTTTTTTTTTTCATTTTTCTTGAAAAATGTTTTTTTTTTCACGAAATTTTAAAAGTTTCTGTAAATAGCACCATTCCAAATTTTTATTTCATTGATTTTAGCGGTCTTCAGTATATCATTCACGGACATACTGAAATATATTTTTTTTAACCTAGCACGTCTTCTGCGTTTCTGTTAAAAACCCCTCTGAATAGTGAATAGACACTTTCCGCAACATGTGTGTCTCGCCACCTGTTTCAGGCTGTCCGCAGATTTTAAGAAGCGGAGAAACGCCAATCGTATTATTTCTGTAACATTCTTCTATTGATGGGAGTAGTAGGGCTTGTGACTCGGAAGTTCTGGTTATTGTTCAGAAGCAATGTAAGGCTGTTTGTGGTTTTTCACTTTAATCTGTACGACGATGCCGTTGTTTACAGGATGGGCTGCAGTTCCTTGAGGCATCCGCCACGAAAGTGTCCGAAACGAGTCCCGACTTCGACGACCCACGAGTTGTTGACTTATGGCTTCAAATAAAAAATGGAAACTTTTCAGATGAAGAACTAGAAGGGTTTAAGGTATGTCATATATTAATACATTCATGCAGATCTTTTAGCGAGGTGCTTTTTTATGGCACGTAGTAATGCTTTATTATGATATGAAAATAAAAATTCCATTAATATGCATAAGATCAAATAAGGTCCCCTCCATTAAATGCATTCTGCAGAAGGTTAAGCTTTAAAGTCGAGACGTGATGAAGACGGATATTTGGGATTTATTGGGTTGGTGATGCAGGAGGGGAAGGAGGCTTTAATGGTAAGGGAAGGGAATGGGGCCTTGAAATTGCGGGGTTTACTTGTACAAAACTGATTATTAGATATAAAAAGAGGCTAACAAAAAAATGTCTTCTATGCCATGGATTTCGACCGCGATTATGGTGACCGCAATCAACTTGAACAATGAAGTGTGTAAATCTGTATTTTTAATCTGAAACCTAAAGAATTAGTTAATTTATCGCTGAAGGTACGATCTGCGGATCTCTCATTAAAACGTAGTTAAAAAGCATGAAGTGAAGTCGGTATATTTTGTTCCGGTTAAAAATTTATCGAGGGAGCGTGATTCCCACCTCCCCCCCCCCTCCCCCAGTCGTACAACCATTCGAATCAGTCGTGTTATTTCTGCAGGAAGAACTCAAGCATTTCGAGAGAAAAATCGAGAAACATCAGTACTTGAAGACGGAAATGTCTGCCTCACAAGACGAGAAGATGAACGCGGACATGGGCCGCTTGAAGTTGCAGAAGGACGAGAAAATGGAGCGGAAACTTGACGAATACGACAGAAAGGCAAGTCCGCATTCGCTTTTGTTATCAAGTTACAAGTAATCGTGGAATCGTTCTGGGTTAAATTCTAGACTTATTTTCGAAATGTTTCGCATGAAATATTAGACGAGATAAAAATTTTAGTACTCTTCTCATTGTAGTAAACGCGGTAAAATTCTAGAGTATTTCTCTGTTATATTAAAAAAGAGAAACATAGTGTCTGTCTTTTTAATATCTTCGTACTCTGTGATTAAAAAAAACGTAAGAACTGCTGTAAATTTCAGAAATAATTTTGAAAAAAAGATACCGAAGTGTATTCAGTTCTGTGTTTCATATTTTTCAGATAAAGAAAACATACAGCGATTTGAAGCACAGAATAAACAAGGCATTGAAACACACGGAGCTTTGATTGTGTTGTACACGTGTACATTTATGGCTGTGATTTTCTCGGGTGTCTTACCGTGTCTTTCTTGTTTGGAGCAGCATGCCATGTGAAAAAAAGAAAATAGAGTCCATTTTTTTCACGTTCGAAGTCGTAAAAAGGGGAGGTCATTTCTCCCTTAGGAATGGTGCTTGTGGCGGATCAGCCGTTTTGAAAACGAACGTTGCAGCCACAGTACACATCATGAAAATGTGACAGTGAAAGTGGCTGGCGCTTCCCAGTCTCTCTGTACTTCGCATTTAGGACATTTGTTGGTTTTGTTTCGAGTGCGCTGTGCTTATTTTCTTGCAATCAGCAATTCCAGAGATTCGAAACGCCTTAAACCTGAATCATGGCGTCTTGGGTTCCGTCTACATTTTTGAGGAGAGTAAAATTGACTTGTGCCTTTGTATGAAAATTAATTATATGTCTCCCCCTAAGGGAGACATATATAGCATTTGGTGTGTCCGTCCATCTGTCTTGCCGTCTGTCCTCAGTGAGTTCTTATGAAATGAATGAGTCGATTTTTCTCAAAACATACATACATATTGGGGTACATGTCTAGATGATGCCCGTGTTATTTTTATTTTATTTTTTTTTTTGTTTCTTGAAAAATTGTATTTTTGGCAAATTTTTGAACATAGAGGGGGTTTTCGTGCATTTTTTCACTTTGGCAGGCTGTATCTCCAAAACAGTTCGTCGGATAAGGCTCAGATGTCACAAGAAGAACACACATGTAGCGCAAATGTATAGTGCCAAGTTTTTTTTCATTTCCGTTGAAAATGTATTTTGGCGAATTTTTAAATTTTTGATTTTCAACTTTTTTGGGTCATATTGTTGCGATATCTCCGAAACAGTTTGTTGGATTAGGCTGAAACGTGGCAAGAACAACACACATATAGTGCAAATGTTTACTGCGAAGTTTTTCTTCATTTCCGCTAAAAATGTATTTTTGGCGAATTTTTAAATTTTTGATTTTTAACTTTTTTGGCCATATTGTTGCGATATCTCTGAAACGGTTGGTTGGATTAGGCTGAAACTTGGCAAGAAGAGCTCACAAAAAGTGTAAATGTTTACTGCGAAGTTTTTGTCATTTCCGTTGAAAATATATTTTTGGCGAATTTTTAAATTTTTGATTTTTAACTTTTTTTAACCATATTGTTTCGATATCTCCGAAACGGTTTGTTGGATTAGGTTGAAACATGGCAAGAAGAACCTACATATAGTGCAAATGTTTACGACGAAGTTTTTCATTTCCGTTGAAAATGTATTTTTGGCGATTTTTTTAATTTTTGAATCTTAACTTTTTTGGCCATATTGTTGCGATATCTCCCAAACAGTTTGTTCCATTAGGCGGAAACATGGCAAGAAGAACCCATATGTAGTAGAAATGTTTACTGCGAAGTTTTTATTCATTTTCTGTAAAAATGTATTTTTGGCGATTTTTTCAATTTTTTGGACTCGCCAATATGGTACTTTTAAGCTAGAAATTTTTTCCACGTGACTGATTGGGGGCGGGGGAGACATATCCGTTTTTGTTTTAACAAAAACACTGGCCAGTCTAGTTGTTATACGAGATCTGGTAATTTCGTCCAAGAAGTTGATAGTTTTTGTGTTTCGAGTTCAGTTCGCAGTTGAATTTTACGGATGTTGTGTGTCAAATACATATTAAGCTGGTGGTGATTTTTGTTGACGGGAGATCTGATGTTCTGTGTCATTTAAATTAAATTTAGAGTTGATTTCCGCAGGTACCGGGGGTTTCCGAAAAAAAGCCCAGGGCTTCTATTTGGAAACTGGCCAATTTCAGGCGCTCATTTAGAAACCAAATAGAAGCCCCGGGGCTTCTATTAGGAAACAGTTTCCTAATTAGAGCCCCGGGGCTTATATTTTTCAGATGGGGGGTTGGGGTTGTCGAAAAGTTTTTATTGGAAAAAAAAAGAAAATTTACCATCAATCTTTTATTAAAGCGCTAGATGCTGCGGATATCCGCACAAAAAATAACAAAATACACAAAAAAACAACAGTAACTAAAAAAGTCTGGTTAAGTGGGGGGTGCCAAACACAGGATTAAGCAACGATACAGAACGTGTCTAGGGGTTTACCTCACATCAAAGGATTAAGTGCACCGTGTCTGCATTGCGAGTAAACACGAGTTCTAAAAAGACTTGCGGGGATGAAGGGGCAACATCACGCCGCCCGATTCAGTACTCGGCCCCAGTAATACTCCTGAGTACAGGTGGCAGTGGGGAGGGGGGTTGTCTGTTCGCCTTGTGCAAAGCACAGGATTAAGCAACGACGCAGAACATATCAAAGGATTAAGTGCACCGTGTCTGCACTGCGAGTAAACACGAGTTCTAAAAAGACTTGCAGGGAAGGAAGGGGCTTTTATTAGGAAACGATTTTTTCAGGTCTTTATTTTAACTCCAAATAGAAGCCCCGGGGCTTCTACTGGGAAACAGTTTCCTAATAAGAGCCCCGGGGCTTTTATATGGGGGGAGCTTCTTTTCGGAAACTCCCGGTACTGCCCGGAAACAACGATCGGTTTATTGCGAATAATCGACATTATGAAAATATGTCACTTTGTTAAATATATATAAGTGTCAAATGTACATCGTTTATATATTTACAATAAAGAGAACAAACCTTTAGACGGGATTTATTATGAATTAAAATTTTGCTTCACAGCCTTTTGCATATTTACATATTGAAGACAAAATGTTAGACATACATAAACAGTAAATACTCTCAGCCCCATATTTCACTTTTTTGTTCAGTGGATATCATATGTTTGGACATTTTTGTCTGTAAATATAAAATGAACATATTCAATCTCGATTGCCTGCCTAACTGAATGAATTGTGTAAAAAGGTTAGAATTTTCTTCGCTGCCACAATCAATCAATCAATCTATGAATCAATCTGCCCGCTCTCGGACGTAATCTTTTTTTTTTTTTTGTATGTGATGGAGTTCAGGACAGGCTGAGACTGAGATAAAGCTATTCCCTGGCATTTGACAGTTTGAAAAGTGAAGCCATGCTACAAATGTGCAATGCGTTATTTTTGAAATCAGTTAAAACTGTTCAAACGTTTATAAATTCGTGGCAACCAAAGTACTTAGAGCGTTAGCATTTCTACATATTTATTTGCATATCTCCAAGAAAGTTATATCCTGAGAATGGAGAAGGAGCACCGTGCCGATACCACAATACAAGACGAAACAAAAGCCGAAAAAGTGAGTTTCAACAAAGAAGTAATGTCAAATTTTGTTTCGATCTGCGAAACATGGGATTCAATATCAAAGCAGTGAGCTGTATATTACACAGGTGAGACTTCTGACTGTCATCTATAAAACAATTGTATCATCATCATATAGCCTGTTCATGAGATATAATGCAAAACAACCATATGGTAGTGCTCTAATGTACTTTATTGAAACAAACAAGTACACAACCATTAACATAAAACTGCAGTGGACAAAAGGTATTTGGAAATAGCATTTGTGCCCACTTCAAATCCGTTAACGTGAAAATGTCACACATAACCCCTACAAATTTGAGATCCCAACGGGTTTCACCCTCAGGCACACTGTCATTCAAACAAAAAACAAAACTTATCAGGGGTAATTTCTCAGTGGCATTAGAATTACCCACTGAAACCTGTGACCTTTGTCCATTCAAACAAATGAAATAATCTGAGCATTTTGTCGAAAGTGCTAAAACGACCTAAGGACATCACAGATTAACAACTGCACATAGAAATGAGTACCAAATTCGTATATACACACAAGGAGCGAGCAGTTCACAATCGGCGTCACTTGCAGTAACTGGCAGCTGATCATACTAGAGCAGTGTGCACAGCCCACATATTCCCCACAGGCCCCCCATCAGTTACACACATCAATAGTCAATCAAGAGCTGAAATTTTCCAAGTCCATCTGGTCCATTTTCCTTGGACGAACCTGGCCCATTTACAATACCGATCTGTGTTTGTTACCATAGGAGCTACATACCAAGTTTCAATAAAATCCTTGCAGCAGTTTTTAAGTTATCGTGTTGACAAGCTCTTGATGACAGACTGACACACGGTCGGTCGCATACATTCCCCCTTTGGGGAACAAAAAAAAAATAGCACCCTGAAACAGTCAAGTGCCAGTTTTCTACCAAAATTAACGTCGATTGCTTTAAAACTTTTACACGCGTGAAAACTCAGAACGACGTGAAAACAAGGATATCCGTTTTGAGTTCATGGACTAGCGTTCACTCCACTTTATATAACATACAAACGTACTATTGCGCATACACCGCATACAGTTCTTCACACAACGAAGTCAGTGACGTCTTCACGTCTTCTTATTGTTCTTTAATTGTTCTTCAAACTCTTGAAAAACTTGCTTGGATATGTCATCCACTTCATCTTCAACCTGGTTATAAAACACAGAAAACAAACGCCATGTAGCGATATTTCTTGAAATAAATCACTTATACCAGACGATTTCTTTCTCGACCCTCCAAAGGTTACAGATAATCATCTATATGTTGTCCTCAATCATTTTTATACTGGTTTTCCAGTTTTCAAAAACAAAAAAAAAATAAATAAATAAAACGAACGGCATCATATCAACAACCAGTTACTTCAAGATTTTTGTGTCTTAAGTTACCATGGCAATCTTACCTCTTCAACTCCTAATACTTCTGGTATGTAAAACTGCAGCATATTTTGCACACCACTTTTTAAAGTCACAACAGAGCTTGGGCAATTCGTGCACGATCCCTGCAGTTTCAGTTTCACAATACCATCTTCAAATCCCTAGACAGCAGAAACAACGATGTTAGTCATAATAAAATACAATAAGTTATAAAGGTACAGGATTAACACTTTTAGAAGCTCGACACCAATTTTGCTTGTGGTTAGTTCATTTTAATAATGAGGGCATTTAAGTGGTAAATTCCTTCCAATTCCTAGAAGAAAATTCTTTCTTGATTACATGCAACAAAATTTGTGTTGTTTTCGTTGCTGCTGCTTTCACAAAGCAGTCTTTTACACGTGACATCAAATAGTCAGCTTCCAGATCGTTGGTAAATTCTCCTCCAGGGCTCACTCCAAATCAAACACCAGGTTACGGGTGTTTAATCGCCTCCTTAATGCGATCATTTCTGTTATAAAATGAGAAGAAAACTTGATCTACCACATAAACTATGTCGCCTCCATCCTCTTGAACCGTAGGCCTTATTCTTGTATCGAGAAGCTCTTTAATCATAGCGACTGTTTCATCATCATCTTCGAGAATTTCTACGTAAAAGTTATTATTTTTTAACAAAAAAGTTTAAATAACATTTTTTCTCAGACAAAACAAGCTGTTTCTAGTAGTGATTTTTATTACGACGCTTTTATCGACTGAGAGGGGAATGCTGAGCATTTTACGCTTATGTTAAATAAGAATGTCCATAGACATTGTGCTCAGCCGTAAAAGCGAAAACATTACAAAGGTGGAAGGAGAAACCGACGAATTTTGATAAGAGTTAGACTTGGTTAAGCGCCTCATGATAACCAACAACGTTGTCACAGTAATCAGACTGGATCTGTGGGACGAACGACATTGTTTTGTTTCACTCAAAGCCCTGCGTTTATTTGGCCAGTTTGGATATATACGATTCCATCGTTAAAAAAACCTTGTGAAAATGCAAGCGAAACAAAGACGAAGAAAAATGTCTTATAAAGAAACATCTAAACAATATGTACCAGGATCATAAGCTCTTTTAATCCCTTAGCAGCACTTAATGTAAATGACGGGGGGGGGGGGGGGGGGGTGGTAGGGGCTTCAATGTAATACGCGTTAATATTTAAATCACACCGCATACACCCGTCCTCAGTGTGTCATTCAGGTTTAAGAGCTGGAACTCCGGAGCACGTTGTTAAGAGCTTGTTACCAGCGTGTCTCACAGGAGCATGCTGTGGAAAGACTAGCTTCTAAGTATGGAATTAGCATTTCAAAATTGTACTATCTGAGTTGAGTGCAAAAATGTACTAAAATATTATCAACGGCGGAATGTACCGTAAATATTCATATTTCTTTTGGGCACGACTAGTCCGCTGATGGTACGACTTGTCCATAAAAATTAAGGTACAACTTGATGCTGGTTCGATTTGATCATGAACCTTCGCCAACACAATAATTTTCGATGAACGGTCATCTGCCTCCCACCCCTTGCCATTTATAAGCAAATGGATCGTTTCCGATTTGAACGGCTATGGTTTTAATCTAATGCCGCTACACTTCTTCCTGCCCAGTCTGGAATTTGACAGTTTTGTTCAAAAATTGCCAAACCAAACATAAGCCTGATACAGCATCTTGAGGGACAGAGTTCTGTCAAATTTCAACGCAATCGGGCCGGATTTGCAGGAAGAGCAACATCTTTTGTGATTTTTGAAATTTCGCCAATATTTTGGGAAAATCGAAAAAAAAAAACAGGCTGGAACAGTCCCGCCAAACTTCAAAATAATCGAACTAGAAATTTAGAAAGAGTTGCATTTCAAAAAAAAAAAAAGTTACACATGCACACATAACAAGCAACAAATTCGCCACATGTGATGAGTATCAGCCAGCGACCATAGTCGGCTGGCCTCAAAACTCGACCCTTTCTGTTTTCACATACCTGTGTCTGAAGACGGCCGTTCCTCCGTTAGCAATGGCAGACCAGATGCGAAAAAATCCATGACCGTAGCAAATACTTCAGGTTTTATCACTTGCCAGTCGTAATCTTCGTCAACCTGAAAATTAAATCACAGTAACGTTTGATTGACAATAAAAAAACCTTTAACATTTTAGGAGAAACAAGAGGTAATTATAATACCTTAAAAATACATATGCGAAATATACCACAGCATAAATTATGCTGGTTTGCATGAACACTTCAGACAGAACATTACACACACGCATGCAGTATTTAAAGCTTTTACAAAAAGTTTTTACTTACTAAAATTTATTTACCTTTGTCACCGTTATAAAATCTGGACCAAAGAACACACCGCGCACGCCCTCAATACGAAACAGAAGCCTACAAAAAAGCCAAATTTCATCTTTTTTGAAACACAAATATGCAGTAATGTACCGACTGACGTAACAAGCTACAAGAGGTTTACTTTGAGAGTTTGGTATTCTTCATTTCTCCGAAAATAAATGCCTATATACCAAGAAGACGTTTACTTTGCTAATGGGGAACAGGCAGCTTCTTTCAGATTCGGGAAATCCATCGTGCCGGACTCTAACACGGTCCTTCCAGGCAAGAATTTCAAGCTGTTAGGATTCGGTGTCTCTTGTGTGCGGATGAACATCGTTCTTTCTGATCAGAAATAATATATCTAAACATAGACACTTTTGTGCTGTACACTTTGCTGGAACGTTAAATAGCTTAAACTGACGAAATGTGTCCACAAGCGCATCTTAGATTGAAGAAAGCACTAAACTCAAAAATATATGGATGCGCTCGACAAAGGCGGCATCCACTGGCTATGCAACCACAGTTTCTTCAGCTGTATAGCAACAGATGTGTAATGCTTAATTTATTGTTCATTCTTTTCTCCTCTCCTACAAGCGTCCAGTGTAACACATAACTTTGTAGTGCAATAAATTCAACTTGCATCATAATACTCTGCCTTGCAGTGTGGTATTTTATCTTGTAGTATGACATATAACCTTGCGGTGTAAAGCATCCGCTTACACTGTAAAACCTTTACTTGCAGTGTAATACACCTAATTGCAGTGTAAAACATCACCTTGTAGGGAGACAGAGCACCAAATCCTATCCTTTGTAAGACCATAGGTGCTGCTGAAAATGACTTTCCTGCTGTTGCGAAGTGTTGAAAAGAAAATGGCTTCTTTGCCAACACATAGTGACCTGGATAAGAAAACGGTGACAATTAATGAAACTAGATACGGGAACCCCCGTGAAACTCATTGTCACAATAAATTAATAACTATGAAACAATAAAAGTTCTTACATGATTCCTTAATAGAGAAGTGGACTCCACAAGGTACCCTCGAAAATGTCAATTTAGGCAATTTTCAGAGGGCTGTAATTTTGACAATTTTTCATCGATCAAACTGAAACTTTGACGTTGTACACCTACATTCCCTCGTTATCAGCTATATGAATGATAACAAGCCATCGTCGAAGGCGCAGACCCAACCAGTCGCCATTTTGGCAATTTTTACCGATTCGAAAAATAACACGACGTTGCACAACTTCAATATATACATAATCACTGTGCAAGGTAGCATATGCCTAGGATAAATAGTTTCGGAGAACTCGCGTGGAAAGCACCCAAGTCTAACATTGCAGTTATCTAAAAAAAATCATATTTTTGACAAGTTGCCATTTTAGCAATTTTTTATAGATTTGAAAAATAACATGACGTTGCACATCTTCAATATATATATATTTTGACTGTGCAAGGTAGCATATGCCTAGGATAAATATTTTCGGAGAACTCGCGTGGAAAGCACCCAAGTCTGACATTGCAGTTATCTCAAGAGATCACAATTTTTGACAAGTCGCCATTTTAAAACGCAAAAATACTTCCTTAAATGGGCTATTTCTTGAATAATATATTGCAAACAACACAGCTTGAATACGTCTTATAAGCCGAATAGTGTTTGGTTTTTGCTGACTTAATGTTTTATTGACTGAGCAGGCATACGCCGTCTTATCTATTTACACAGTGAGAGCTCGCACAAAGCTGAGCAACTGTGTGTTCTGTGCTGTTCAATAAATGCTCCGCATTCGTTTGCAAAAAATACACTATTTTCACATGGCTTTAAACAAGAAAACGAAATCGAAGGCGAAAATAAAAAGTGTCATGCACACGTTCATATCAAGCTCTACCTATGTCCGAATTTTTGGTGGCCCTGCGCCAAGGAGGAGATGACACACGAAATCCGATCACTGTCAAGAAAAAAAAAAGATACCAACGGCTGCTCGCCAAAATTACATTTTTTGAAAAAATCGAAAAATAACCTGACTTCGCACAACTACACGTTATATACTTTCTTGCTGCAGGGTTTTATTAATCGCTGAGGAAAAGTAACAAAGATACAGCCTGAACAAAGAGGATTGCGGACGGGTGGACAGACGGACAAGAGGCGCTTCTATATTCCCCGCCCCCCGGTTAGGGCGGTGGGGAGTAAAAGAAAACATCCTCAGATGTAAAGTTAGGACAAAGAATACATTTAGATATAATTACCAACTCTTATAAACGGGTTTTGTGCGATTTTATAATTTTTGCCAATTACGACGGGATGTTCTAGATGACCCTTGCGGTCTTCCCATTCCCATGACAGCATTGATGTCAATTTTATCAGCCTCGGCGCACGACAGTTACCAATGGCGTTATTTTAGAAAGGATGCATCACATAAATGGCACAATTATAAATTATGGCGCACAATTTTTATGGTAAAAAAAAAAAAAATTTGTGTTTTCTTGAGATCAGGATAGCGAACCCCATTATCGCCCACAACAACAATGAATCTGCGTTTGCAATACTACTCTTTACTAGACTTTGGGTTTTCGCTGATGTCAAAAATAATGCGCCGGAGTACATCTGAGTGCTTTTTAAGAAAAAGGTTGCTACTTCGAACCTCGGTGTCCTGGAACGTGCGCCGAAAGAACCAGAGCCTCGAAAATTGAAATCAGTGGCAATTACCATTACACGAACTGTGACCGCTAAAACACGAGTGCTCTTTGGTGCAAGAGAAATTTGAAACCTTGGCGAAATTTCTATATCATTTCTTTCATTTTACTTGTTAAGTGTTGTGTTCGAAAAGAAGAATTTTTACGCATTTTATTCGGAACGTCCAAAGTGTGATTTGGCCTATTTGTGAAGTTTACGAGCCTCGTATCCTTTAATTATCGCCCATATGTGCGCTGACAAATCGACTGACTGTTGTGCGGAATTCATTGACAAATCTCATAATGGACCATTTTGTGTTTGACATACGCGTTTCCCCTTGTCCTCGCTAAAATACGCCTGAAACAAGTGTGAACAGCATTCATTTTTGACATTTCAGAAAAAGCACACAGAACTCTATGACCGTGTTTTATTGGACGTATCTGAAAAAAAATAATAAATCCAGATAATGTTTCGAAAATGTCCCAATAAAACACTTCAGATAATGTTTCGAGAATAAAAATGGCTGCCGGAGCTTTGGTGCTTTTCTCTCTAGTAGATAGCAACCCAAATTGCAAATTGATATTGTCAATAGTTGTATTTCTACTGTAAGTTGTCATATGTCAGTTCTGAATCGTCGTAAGTAAAGCAAAACTGTTTCACTTTTGGGCGATAATGGCGTACAGGTGCGCAGAAAAGGATTATGGGAAGATTATCTGAATGTAAAGCTCGATACACTTGAGAATGTTTCGAGACATTATCGAAAAACCAAGAAACATTATCTGGTTTCCGAAACATTTTCGAAACATTATCCTTGCCCAATAAAACGCAGGTTATGGCTGTTTCACATTCACTGTCTCTGGCCACATTCTTTTGGACCTCTCAGAAAACTGAGAATCCACTCTCCAAACAGACCAGAGAAGCTCCAGATACACCGTCCAAAAGAACACGTCTCAAAAAATCGAGAAATAAAAAACACAAATCTAGTTATTTTGTGCTTATTTCAGATAAATATGTGGTTCATATGCCCAGAAATATATCCTGTGACAATTGTTTGTTGGGGCATTGATTTAAATGTGACCTGTTTTACCCAATAACATCTCTACCACTTCAGCAGTACCAACGGTGTTACAGATTCGACCTCAACGTATAGTAATTGAGGTTAAACCTTTGGGTCCTCTTGTATTTCATTATACCTAGTGCAATCACGTCTAAAATCTTCCTTGGAATAAATTTCTACTATTAAATGTTTATAATTTAAATACATTTTGGCAAATAAGTTGTAGAAATGCCTTTGTTTACATTTCCGCCATCTTGTATCTGACCTTCTCGAGAGAAATTTTCCGAGACAAAAACTGTCTCTAGATAACGAGAAATTATCCAAAAGAACACCTATCGATTTTTCGAGAGCCTCTTGATTTTTCGAGACGGTCCAAGAGAATGTGGCCTCTGAAAAACGATACATGACGTCAAAATGACGAAACAACATGGCGTAGATACACTCCAAATGAGATAGGTATCTGAAATCAGGTACGATTTTATCCGAAATCCTCAATTACCGCTCAATGAAAAAAATAATTTTAACACGTGAAACATCGATTCGCTATTATTTGCAGTATCACGCGAGTCGCATTCAAATAGTAACTTAGTTATGTCATTATTTTTAATAAAAAAGGTTAAACACATGACAACCACATGTTGCCGCCATGTTATGACGTCACACAGAACCGTATCTGACAGTACCCCGGAAGTTGAACTAGGATAGATAAAATGGCGTCGAGACATTCTATCTTTTTTCGATATGCCATATTTATTTTTCGAGACTCTCTAGAGAACCGTATCTGAGTGAATGAGAAACACGGTATATTTTCTTCTAACTCGTTTGCAAGTCAGAAAATTAGCAGTAGTGACAAGAAGGTAAATGAAAATGATATGTTCGTCTCTGCAGCTCCTCAAGAGCAATATTACTTTTGGTCTGCGTGATCTCGCCATTTCAATTTATTTGCAAACCGATTTACTTATGCGTCTGGGTGTTGTATGAAAACAATCTCTGAATTTGGATGCCGCTTGATATTATTCTGGGTATCACGACAGTTGATCTAGCGCATTGATATAGCGATAATTGGTCCAACCAGTTATGGTACGACAACTAATCTATTTTTTCAAAAGATTTTTTGCTTTATTACCAGGCACAACTAACGTTTCCGCAACTAAAGGACTTCGAGTCATAAGCCGAGTCCATGCGGCATGGTTGGACAGCGAGGGTGATCAAACTTCTACCCCGACGGTCAGGCTTCCTATTATTTTAATCATTGTACATAGTAGGGAAGAAACGAGAGTCCGAGCACAGGAAGTGACGTCACGAGGTGTGCTCGGACTCTCATGAGAGTCCGAGCACAGTGACGTCATAATGACGTCATAGGGTGTTCTGGAACAGGTGTTAAAGCGCGTGCCCGTGTCAATGACGTCATCATGACGTCATTCGTCACGTGACCTGTCAATCATGTGTCACATGACCTGTCAATCATGTATATGAGGAAAATTTTCCCGATCATAAACCTTCTGGCCTGAATGGCTCAGTTGGTAGAGCGCAGGGCCCGTAAGCGGACCCATGATCTGAAGGTCAATGGATCGAACCCGCCCTCGGGCATCACTTTCATATCATGGGGACCCCCCACCTGGTGAAGAATCATATACCATGGGGACCCCCCCTGGTGAAGAATCATATACCATGGGGACCCCCCTCCCCCCCCCCCTGGTGAAGAATTATATCATACCATGGGCCCCCCACCTCGGTGAAGAAATATATCATACCATGGGGACCCCCCCTCTGGACATAATATGTCATTCATGCTCTGACTGCCGTTGGATACACATGGAAAAAAGTGAAAACAGTTGCTCCTACCTGTTGTGTTGTGCTGTGCTGTTGAAGAACAAGTGAAGGATTGACTGGAATACACATAGGAGACGAAATGAAACATTAGTTATTCTTTGGAAAAGGAAAGTGAAAGATTGGTTATTCTTTGGAAAGGAAGTGAAAGATTGGAGACGAATTGGCAAAACAGTCGTGGTAAGTTTTTTTTTTGTTTTTTTGTTACACTATGTAACACTATGTGACACTATGTAACACTGTTACACTATGTAACATTATGTGACACTATGTAACACTGTTACACTATGCAACATTATGTGACACTATGTAACACTGTTACACTATGTAACATTATGTGACACTGTGTAACATAATGTAACACTATGTGACACTATGTGACAATGTAACATCATATAGCTATATGACTATGTAATTGCTATGTGAACATAATTAGTCTAACGTATGTATGTCATTATCAGATCGTTCAACAGACAAGCCGTGATAGCTCACTTGGTAGCGTAAACGGCTAGCAACCCGAGAGTTGCGGGATCGATCCCACCTCGTAGCAACCTTTTTTTTGGTTTTTGGTTTTTGTTCACTTTTATGACTCTGTGACATTATGTGACAACATGTGACTGTGACATCATGTGACTCTGTGACATTATGTGACTCTGTGACTTTTTTTATTTTTTTATTATTATTATTATTATTATTATTATTATTATTATTATTATTATTATTATGATAATATTTAATTAGTCATATTTCAATGGTTTCCCATTACAGTAACCACACACACACACAGCATAAGTACATGTGTACAGAGTGTGGGGGGAAAACCGACTGAGAAATTTTAGAGTGCACTCGTACAGAGTGTGGGGGAAAACCGATCGATAATTTCAGAGTGCACTCGTACAGAACGTGGGGGAAAACCGATCGATAATTTCAGAGTGCACTCGTTCAGACTGTGAGAACGATCGATAAATTTGAAAACATCAAAGGCCTAGACCATGGGAACGATCAATAAATTTCAGAGTGCACTCGTTCAAGAGCGTGGGAACAATCAATAAATTTGAGAAGGAATGGGATTTTCCCTACGTTAAGTCCAATGTTATGTTTTAAGTTATAGTAGTTGGAAAATGACACTTCTAAAACACATTTAACAAATGTAGTTTTTAACACAATATAATATATAAAATAAGTTTGAACATTTTAGCATGCTACTTATTTGAATGTTCCAAAGTTATAGTAGTGGAAAAATGGTGGTTCTAGACCAACTTTAACAAATTTAGTTTTTAACACCATATGATATATAAAATAAGTTTGAACATTTTAGCACGCTACTTATTTGAATATTCTAAAGTCATAGTAGTGGAAAAATGGTGGTTCTAGACCAATTTTAAAAATTTTTGTTTTTTTGACAAAATATGATGTATAAAATAAGTTTGAACATTTTACCATGGCGTAGTAGGGTAAAAATAAGGGTTCTAGACCAACTTGAACAAATTTTGTTTTTTGATAACATATGATGTATAAAATAAGTTTGAACATTTTACCATGGCGTAGTAGGGTAAAAATAAGGGTTCTAGACCAACTTTAACAAATTTTGTTTTTTGACAACATATGATGTATAAAATAAGTTTGAACATTTTACCATAGTGTAGTAAGGTAAAAATCAGGGTTCTAAACCAACTTTAACAAATTTAGTTTTTTACACGTTTCAGACGATTCTTCAACTTGGTTGATTGGTTGATTGTTGGAAAATGAAAAGTGAAAATGTGGATAGTTATGTAGGAAAACTGCGCCCATTCAAAAGACGTGTTCGAATGGCAAGCCCATTTTAAAGACGTGTTCGAATGGCAAGCCCATTTTAAAGACGTGTTCGAATGGCAAGCCCATTTTAAAGACGTGTTCGAATGGCAAGCCCATTCAAAACACGTGTTCGAATGGCAAGCCCATTCAAAACACGTGTTCGAATAATTTTTGAAAGATATTACGTCGTGGTATTGTTCAACAAATTGTTCAACATGTTCAACAAGTTCAACATGTTCAACACGTTCAACATGTTCAACATGTTCAACTTGTTCAACATGTTCAACATGTTCAACTTGTTCAACATGTTGAACATGTTCAACTTGTTCAACATGTTCAACTTGTTAAACATGTTCAACATGTTCAACTTGTTCAACATGTTCAACATGTCCAACATGTTCAACATGTTCAACTTGTTCAACATGTTCAACATGTTCAACATGTTCAACTTGTTCAACATGTTCAACATGTTCAACAAGTTGTTCAACATGTTCAACATGTTGTTGTTCAACATGTTGTTGAACATGTTCAACAAGTTGTATATAAAGCTATGTTTAAAGACTTTCTCATCATTTGAAAAGTGTAGGTTGAACCGAAAGGATGTATAAATGCAACATTTGTTCGAAATCTTACAATTGGCTGCAAAGTCGCATATGGTAAAGTTATTTCTAAACATTTTAGGACATAGTGTGTCCAACATCGAGTGTGACAGCTCCCTATAGAGCATAAAAGCTACCTACCCTCAGACATAACGCGCATTCTGTATCAAGATACTGAAAAGTGAACATGTCTGCAGTGAGTGAACAACAACTACCATCTATGGCAATGCCTGCAGAAAATTTTATAGCAAAGCCTGAGACAATACCTACAGCAAAGTCTAAGGCAATGCCCATGGTAAAGTCTAAGGCGAAGTCACGTCAGCAGCGTCAAAAGCGACCACATCTTAGAAAGATAAAAAGAGATGAGTTACCAGCTATGACGCCGCCGTGTAAAATGCGAAAAAATACGACAGAGCCTAATATGAAGCGAGAACCGGAGCGTAAAGCTAATACCACTATGAAGAAGATGCGTGTAGACGATTCACCGGTTACGATACCCATTAATGGAGAAACATATATTAAATTGGTGAATTATCAACAGAAAGTGATGGTTAACATTCGTAAATATATTACGAATCATGAATCTGGGAGGTTATATCCTACCAAGAAGGGGATTTTGTTGTCATTGAAAGACTGACACATGTTGAAGAAGCAAATGACGTCAGTGGATCTCATGCTTCAGAAAATGGATCTGTATAAATGCAGTGACTGTCAGAAGATGGTTGAGTAGACAGCGAGATGACTGTATACAGTTTTAACAGCATGACGAGCTTAGTAAATGCTATGATTTCATCACAGTGCAGAAGATTGGACCGAAGGTTTTGAAGCTTGACAAGAACTTAGCTTTGACTCATATGAACATGTACATTTGATATGTAGTTCAAATTAAATTGTCTTCATATGTAGACTATGAAATGAACATTATCTATGTTCATGTGAAGTCAGTTGTTATAAAATTTTAAGTTAAGTTCTTCTGCACATGTATTAACATAATATGTATTTGAAATAGTTTTGTTTTTATCATAATTGTACATAGTTGTAATGTTCAATAAAAACACATATGATGCTTTTCAACTTTTTATTTTTCTCATGCAATACTTGGATATAATACATAATAAAACAATACTTAGATGTAATACATAATAAAACAGTACTGGGATATAATACATAATAAAACAATACTTGAATATAATACATAATAATACAATTCTTGAATATAATGCATAATAATACAAAATTAACTATAATACCCAATATATTATATATGGTTTAAGAGTCAATTAAAACCGTGTCAGGAACCTTACGACTTAATATGTTGCAAAGCAAGACATATATTACACAACGCTTAAGTTAATAAAATATTACAACATTTATAAAGTCTTTATTATAAATTTTAGTCAAATAAGTCTATTTTTCTGCATCTGTTTCACTCTGTTCACTGTCCATGCCACTTTCTTCGTCACTGCTACCATCCTCCTCCTCCTCCATATCTAGTAGCTCTTCAAAGAATGCATTGTTTTTCCTTATAGCCGCCTTTAATGCCTTAGAATACTTATAATGTTTTTCATCAACAAAGTAATTAAAGTCCTCTAAAATCTTTTGATAATGTTTGCTTTGTTGTAGACGCTGGGTATAGGTGAACAGTCTCATAAACAGTAGTTTTAGTCCATGCTTATAAATGGGTCGAAGGTCATAACTTGCTATTTCACGCGCATCTTCAAGTCCTTGTTCTTCATATTCTGAAACCTTTTCTTGAAATATGTTATCATAGTCATCGTAGACGTCTTGAACCATATCATGCCAAACAGAGTCTATTTCTGACTCACTTTCAGAGTCTGTTTCTGACTCACTTTCAGAACTCCTGTCATCAGCATCCTCACCACACTGCTCCATATGTTTGAGCAAAGCTTCTTCGCTGTTGTACAATGCACCACATTCTGCACAAGCATGTGCATTCTTTTCAGCTATGTTGACGCTTTGACTTTCCATAGAAGACTCATCTAAAGTTTCCGTGAAAGGTAGTTTTACAGGGTTTTCCATATCCGATTCTTCATCCACTTCTGAAGCGTGAGCAACCTTTAAGTGTCTTTTAAGACTTTGCGGCCAATTGTAAGATTTCGAAAAAATGTTGCATTTATACATCCTTTCGGTTCAACCTACACTATTCAAATGATGAGAAAGTCTTTAAACATAGCTTTATATACAACTTGTTGAACATGTTCAACAACATGTTGAACAACAATATGTTGAACATGTTGAACATGTTGAACATGTTGAACAAGTTGAACATGTTGAACATGTTGAACAAGTTGAACACGTTGAACAAGTTGAATATGTTGAACATGTTGAACATGTTGAACATGTTGAACATGTTGAACTTGTTGAACATGTTGAACAATTTGTTGAACAATACCACGACGTAATATCTTTCAAAAATTATTCGAACACGTGTTTTGAATGGGCTTGCCATTCGAACACGTGTTTTGAATGGGCTTGCCATTCGAACACGTCTTTAAAATGGGCTTGCCATTCGAACACGTCTTTAAAATGGGCTTGCCATTCGAACACGTCTTTAAAATGGGCTTGCCATTCGAACACGTCTTTTGAATGGGCGCAGTTTTCCTACATAACTATCCACATTTTCACTTTTCATTTTCCAACAATCAACCAAGTGGAAGAATCTTCTGAAACGTGTAAAAAACTAAATTTGTTAAAGTTGGTTTAAATGTTCAAACTTATTTTATACATCATATTTTGTCAAAAAACAAAATTTTTTAAAATTGGTCTAGAACCACCATTTTTCCACTACTATGACTTTAGAATATTCAAATAAGTAGCGTGCTAAAATGTTCAAACTTATTTTATATATCATATGGTGTTAAAAACTAAATTTGTTAAAGTTGGTCTAGAACCACCATTTCTCCACTACTATAACTTTGGAACATTCAAATAAGTAGCATGCTAAAATGTTCAAACTTATTTTATATATTATATGGTGTTAAAAACTACATTTGTTGAAAGTGTGTTTTAGAAGTGTCATTTTCCAACTACTATAACTTAAAACATAACATTGGACTTAACGTAGGGAAAATCCCATTCCTTCTCAAATTTATTGATTGTTCCCACGCTCTGAACGAGTGCACTCTGAAATTTATTGATCGTTCCCACGGTCTAGGCCTTTGATGTTTTCAAATTTATCGATCGTTCTCACAGTCTGAACGAGTGCACTCTGAAATTATCGATCGGTTTTCCCCCACGTTCTGTACGAGTGCACTCTGAAATTATCGATCGGTTTTCCCCCACACTCTGTACGAGTGCACTCTAAAATTTCTCAGTCGGTTTTCCCCCCACACTCTGTACACATGTACTTATGCTGTGTGTGTGTGTGGTTACTGTAATGGGAAACCATTGAAATATGACTAATTAAATATTATCATAATAATAATAATAATAATAATAATAAAAGTCACAGAGTCACATGATGTCACAGAGTCACATGATGTCACAGTCACATGTTGTCACATAATGTCACAGAGTCATAAAAGTAAACAAAAACCAAAAACCAAAAAAAAAGTTTGCCCCGAGGTGGGATCGATCCCGCAACTCTCGGGTTGCTAGCCGTTTACGCTACCAAGTGAGCTATCACGGCTTGTCTGTTGAACGATCTGATAATGACATACATACGTTAGACTAATTATGTTCACATAGCAATTACATAGTCATATAGCTATATGATGTTACATTGTCACATAGTGTCACATAGTGTTACATTATGTTACACAGTGTCACATAGTGTTACATAGTGCAACAGTGTTACATAGTGTCACATAATGTTACATAGTGTAACAGTGTTACATAGTGTCACATAATGTTGCATAGTGTAACAGTGTTACATAGTGTCACATAATGTTACATAGTGTAACAGTGTTACATAGTGTCACATAGTGTTACATAGTGTAACAAAAAAAAAAAGAAAAAAAAATCTTACCACGACTGTTTTGCCAATTCGTCTCCAATCTTTCACTTCCTTTCCAAAGAATAACCAATCTTTCACTTTCCTTTTCCAAAGAATAACTAATGTTTCACTTCGTCTCCTATGTTTATTCCAGTCAATCCTTCACTTGTTCTTCAACAGCACAGCACAACACAACAGGTAAGAGCAACTGTTTTCACTTTTTTCCATGTGTATCCAACGGCAGTCAGAGGATGAATGACATATTATGTCCAGAGGGGGGGGGGGTCCCCATGGTATGATATATTTCTTCACCGAGGGGGGGTCCCCCATGGTATGATATATTTCTTCACCGGGGGAGGGGGTCCCCCATGGTATGATATAATTCTTCACCAGGGGGGAGGGGGGTCCCCATGGTATATGATTCTTCACCAGGGGGGGGTCCCCATGGTATATGATTCTTCACCAGGGGGGTCCCCATGATATGAAAGTGATGCCCGAGGGCGGGTTCGATCCATTGACCTTCAGATCATGGGTCCGCTTACGGGCCCTGCGCTCTACCAACTGAGCCATTCAGGCCAGAAGGTTTATGATCGGGAAAATTTTCCTCATATACATGATTGACAGGTCATGTGACACATGATTGACAGGTCATGTGACACATGATTGACAAATCACGTGACGAATGACGTCATGATGACGTCATTGACACGGGCGCGCGCTTTAACACCTGTTCCAGAACACCCTATGACGTCATTATGACGTCACTGTGCTCGGACTCTCATGAGAGTCCGAGCACACTTCGTGAGGTCACTTCCTGTGCTCGGACTCTCGTTTCTTCCCTACTGTACATCCATAACCAACAGGACGCTCTCTCTCTCTCTCTCTCTCTCTCTCTCTCTCTCTCTCTCTGCTGCTGCTGCTGCTGCTGCTTTAGCTATGTTGGTGATGGTTCGCTCGTGAGCTAGCATCATCTTGCAGTATGATGCAGCGGAAAACCCTTGTGCTACCACACCCAAAGGAAAGTTTCTTGTTATTGCTGTCTTAAGTCTGCTACAAGGTCATCATATTTAGTGAGCTTCCTTTTTTGAACCTCATTCGCAACTGTCATGATACTATCAGCTCTATCAAACTAGCTTCTGTGTGCTGTCTGACAATATCTGGTTGAAGTATTGTCTCTATTATGGGAGAAAAACCAGTGTTTTTCCAAAGTGGCCCTGCAGCACCAGTGTTTCGCCATTTTTGAAATATTGTTTATGCTCTTCTTCAGTGGTTTAGTTGATTAGATTTGCCATTTTTATGGTATGTCTTTCTTTCTATTTCAAAAGTGTGGACGAGTACTTTGAAAACCTGGCCATGTCTGTATCTGTATTGTCCCTGAGAATAACCTGCCGGCATGAAGAAAGAATAGGTTCCAAACAAGCTGGGGCCTGACAAAGGTGGCACTGTGGATCTTCCGACATTCCCAGTTGCACAGAATTGTTAGAGATAAAAGTAATCATACGCAACCCTCACTGAGATACGAAGCTAATGAAATATATACTTCCATATGTCATACCAAGTTAACGCTCTCTGTTCTGCTCCTCACTTTGAGCAGGCCCATTGGCTTTCCCTCTGCACTGCTCACATATATTATTATATCCTGTTCGATTAAGTTTAATCTACCCCTGGATCCCCTTCCGTCTCTTCGCTGGTTTACATCCTATTCCTTGTCTGTTCCAACAATATCTCTGTGTTGAAGAGGGGACTGTGCCTTCCAATTGCCTCAGTTGCCTTCTATCGCTACCCGTCTGTGCCTTGATTCCCGCTTCCCTGATATTGTCATCCTTGAACTCTTCAGTGCTGCGATGAGGCGTGCTTTCCCTGTCCTGAATTCTTCCACGATTGAGGAAAGGGGCAACTTGAATTTGACTGCCTTACTGTATAATCTCGTTGAAGAGAAACAATGTGGTACTCTTAACCATCTTCCGATTGATCTTCCTGCCCATGACCTTTATTGTTATGAGGGGCATACATCATTACGAACTATAGTAATTTTCATAGTAGTCCTTGTTGAAAAATCCCTGTTTCAAATTTTCCAGGCAGGCCTAACTTCTAGATTTTTACTAGTATTTTTGTTGTTTGATGTTCGAAGCATCTGCTGTTATTGATGTCCCTCAGGATGCCATCATACTATCTTTCTAATTACTTCACATGATTTCCTATAATGAATGTTATTTCCTCATCCTTGATATTCATGGCGAACTTTTTAGTTACATTTCCATTCGTTTTCACTAGGCTCCTTCATTTGGCAGGCTTGAACTTTATCATCGTCTAATTGGTTGTCTCGCCCATTGCTTCGAGCATCAATATGACCTGGCCTTGATAAGTCTTGCAGTTGTTATTGTAACGTCATCCATAAATCTTCCGTTTGGTGGCTGTCTGATGCTGGTGATTGAGTTTGGCCCTCTCGTCTCTCTTTTTCCCAACCTGTATGACTTGATTCATGGCCATAACGAAAAAGACGACCGATATTGTATAGCGGGTCAAAATGCTTTTCTCTAGTCGTTCTCATGCTGTAACGTAGTCCTTTATGCTGAATCTTCATTTCCATTAAGATAACTTGCAAATATACCAGTGACCTTTCAGGGATATGGTATTGTTATATGGCTCTCTCATTCAGTTTGTTGGTCCCTTTGCAGACTTTGTGTTTCATTCTATTAGGTCTTGAAGTTCATCCTGCACTTGCCTTATTGACAAGTACTTTTACTTCTATTAGCGCTGGTTCTTTTTCATATAAAAGTTTCTGAGGGTGTTACCCTAATATGTTGTTCCCCTGCCGGCCCATCTCCCATCTCGTTTGAAATGTATCCTTCATATCTGAAGTATTTCATTTCTTAATACTCATTTTTATGAGTAAAATATCTTGTAGAAGTAGAAGCCATCATTATGAGTTTTCCAATATGTAAAATATTGGTTATCGCGATCCACAACAATAAAAAATTCTCTGGAACATATAGCATCACATGCGTATCCTTAACAGCTGCCCTGTTGCTATGTTTACAATGCTTGTCAACCAACCGATCGGTGCAGTTCCTGTCATGTGATCGAACCATACACAACCTATCATACCACACGATCCCAACTGATGGGGAGGTGGGTGGGTACAATTCGAGTGATGGCTTCTGCGTCTACAAGATAGTTGACTCATAAAATGAGTATTCAGAACTTAAAAACTTTAGTTTTAATTTCAAAAATATCGTCTTCTAGACTATGAAGCCATCACTATGGGAGACTAGAACTGGTGGAGGGAATTGAACATCCCATGCATAGGAACTGGTTGACACGCCGTCTACAAGACATTGTGTCGGAAAGGCAGAAATGAAAGAAGTTAATTCAATTCATCTTTTAATTTCATCGGGGTTTCACCGCGTGATGACCATTCCATAACAAATAACAACATTCAGTGGGGTTTCACGCCTTTTAATAACAATAAGCTTAAACATTGTTCACAAGAGAGTTACACACACAAACAACCGATGAACATAAAGTCACCGTATGAGCCGACCTGTCACAGAAGCGTGTTATATCATGTGCAAAACCGCTTTGTCTAAAACACGACCATGATATAAGACGCCACTGTGGCAGGTCGCCGCAACAACAGTCCCGTGATCGACAAAGTCACGCGTTATTGGTGCGACTGCAAGCAGTGCCTCCAAACCAGAACCTATTTAGCTGCCTTCTTCTTTTTGTACGGCTTGTTTCCTACCCGACTGCTGGAGAGTCCTGCAAGAAGAAGGGCTATTATGAATAACTGATTCAGCAGCAACAATCTGGCTAAGACTATGCAAATTATTCAACGTATCAGTTGTACAGTCTTGCAAATAGCGCTTAATAAACGTGTTAGGCGAAGGGCAACATCCAACCCTTAACAGCTTGCACATTGACACACCACTAGCATTACGTAAAGAGTGCGCTACATGACTAACCTGAAGAGCTTTAATTGACAATCGCTTCTGAATCACATCTTCAGGTTCCTTAATTATATAATCATACGCTAACAATATGGTTTTCTTGATACAGTTAGATATAGCGCTTTGGAAAGATCTACTGTACTACTACGCACGAAAGAAATAAACAGACGACGCTGGAACGTGCTGCCATAGGCATTTGATTGCTTACTTTACTCGCGTGATAGGGAGGTGGGGCATAGCGACGCTGCGCGATACTGCCACGTGACTTTACACCCGGCAAGGCTAGTATAACAATCTGTTGAAATGTACCTAAGCCCTTGGTCGAAATGTGCGTCTTGCCCAAAAAAGACGAAAATGGTTTTAGGACCACCGCCTTTCATGAACCATTGACTTGACTAATAGCGTTCTGCAAAGCGTGTATTCCACCGCGGCGCTTGCCGGGCGCCAGCGCCATGAGAAATACGCACTTCAAGTTGAGCAACTTGTCTAAAATGATAGAATGATGGAAAAGTAAAATTGTGAGATATTTCAACACCAGTGGCGAATCCCAAGACACCACTGTCCTGCCAGGAATAGGACAAATCATAACCCGATGCACGCTTCATAATAACGTAGGAGCGGGCGGATATGTCATAATCGACCTAACTGTCACCTTCCTTACCTCGAACAAGTAAAGAAAATAATCGGCCACCATGACTCGAAAAGTCGCCAGTGTGACAAGTAAACCTTATTCGTGGAATCTCTATGGATCTTTTCCATTCTCTGCATGACTCTCTGAGAAAAACCCTTGGGACTTAAAATGGAAAACTTATGCACCAAACTTTCAGTCAAAACAACCGAGGATTTGGATTATAATAATCCCGGTGACAGTATCAACAAAGGAAACCAATGCAGTTCTGGAAGATTGGGAGCCACCAACAACATACGGCCCGGTCTCTCTTGCCAAGTCATCACAAGAGCTTTGAACATCAGGGACGAAGGTGGAAAAGCAAACAGCACTCCTATCGGTCACTGACACAGTAACGCGTCGATCGCTAAAGCTGTCAGATCCGGACATGGAGAAATGAATGCCGGAAAGCAATGGTTGAGACGACTGGCAAAAACATCGACCTGGGGAAGACCCCCCGGAGAGTGTGTTGTAAACCATTGAAACTTATAGTCTGCTGAAGCCCACTCGGTGTGAGCCACCTCGCCCATCCGAGAAGCTCAATCGGCCAGCATATTCAGACTGTCTGCGATGTGTGGCGGCAGAATGAGAAAACCAGAACTGGTGAAACGAAACAACGTCGGTGAGCGAGTGCCGTCTGCTGGGACAAATAAGACATCACTGTCTCATTGTCTATCAAAAACTAAACTATCTGACTCGTGAGACATTTGTTTAGAGTTTGACAAGCAATAAAGACCGCCTTCATCTCCAATACATTGATATGTAAGTCCCGTTCGTGAGCCGACCATTGGCCCCTGAACATGGCTCCCTCAAAGAAAAAGCCCCAACCGCTGCAAGAAGCATCGGTCTGTGCCTGCTTAGACGGGGTTGGAAGAGAGAATGGAACACCATGCGACAGACTGAGTTGACCGTCTTTTCCGTTGTAACCAATAGCCCGAGAAGTGACAGTAATCGAGAAAGGCGAGGTTTAGGAGAAGACACAACCCGTGCAATTAGAGACATGATGTTTTTGTATGCAATTTTGAGCGAAATAAGCCCGGGCCTCGACAAATTCCAACAATTTTTCCAAGAACTCCAACCTCTGAGCTGGAATCAACTCCGACTTGTCGCCGTTGACTAACAAACCCATGATATCGCACTGCTTCAGTAATGTATCCTACTGAACTAAGATAGTCTTCGCTGACCAACAGCCACTCTTCGAGATATTGGAAGATTTACAACCCTACTTGACGACCCCAGCATTTGACTACCTTCAAGACCTGCGTAAACACAAACGGTGCTGTCGACAAGCCGCACGGAAGGGCGAGAAACTAATAGCTCTCATCCCTCATATTGAAAGCTAGAAAACGACGTGACTCTGTGCATCGGGATATGTAGGTACGTATCAGACAGGTCTACTGAAACTGCCCACATATCCTGGCTTAGGGTGGATTTGATCAACTGCGGAGTGTCTAAATTGAACGATGTTAGATTATGAACCGACTGAGCTGCGACAAGTCGATGACAAGACACCAATTCCTCGATATTCTTGGCACGGAAAGAAATCAACTAAAAACACTTGAGGGCTTGTAGGCCTCTTTTCTATGGCTTTCTTTTTGATCAGATCTCGACGCATTGTTTGCAAAGTGAGTTATTTGACTGATGGTGCTTGTACTCTTTAGCCTTCTCCCGTCGGGCACATCTACATTCGATTTGGAGAATGGATAAACAAAATCTTCGCAGAAACCTAAACTGTCTGGCAAAGATTGACATGCGATCTGTGTCGGATACTTTGATTGGTTGCTACCTCTGCTTAGGAGTGGAATTATGCTTTTTTGAGACCGTATTGTGTTTCTTGAGTTGTGGCGTCGACACCGGCACTGGACCTGGTCTCTTCTGCGGCGTAGCCGTAAACGGAACCGTGGAAGGTCGCCGCTTCGACTTACTAGCGTGTGGTGTAAGCGCTTTGCGCATCAATGCATCCTTTGACAATGCATCATTGCATCCGATTTGCATCATTGCGCCGCGTCAAAGACATTCTTCAATATTTCCGGAGGAAATAAGTCTGATTGTCCATCAATAGGGGCAAACCGCAGCATTCGTGCATCTTCAGTGCTAAAGTGAGCATGTATGCATTTAATTTCAGTAAGTCCGACGAAATCGCAACGGCAAAGTCGAAGACACGATCAAATAAAGCCTTGGCCCTTGGGTCCACTAACTTTCTCAACGCTTGAAACGCGGCATCTTAAAAAGAAAGTGTGCGCGAGCTCTTCCTGACCACTTCTTCTAAGTATTTGCAGTCCCTTTCAGGTAACGACACACTCGATTGTTTGACTGATTGTTGCTCGTACGACGTGACCAAAGAAGGATTGAGCAGCTCGGCTAGCGGAGGATGTATTTGATGACCCGACTTCTCCCTTGCAAACGGTAAGGCGTAACCCTAGCACAGCCATCGGACTATGTTTTTGTGGAGCTCCTAACGCTCCACGCCCTCTGTCATGAGGATACACCAGTGGCTAGATTGGTAGAACTCCGTCATTACATTGATAAGCTGCAGTCTTAACGTGTAAAAGCTTTGATGGAAGCAAGCGAGACCAATAGCGCGGCCGAACATCTTGCAACATTTGTAACTGGTCCATTGTGGCTTGTAACACGTTAGAAATACAGGGGTTTCGACGTCGTTATCGAGGCAGACAAGTTATCGGCAATAAACTTGATAATGTCCTTCAAGGGAAAGTTCGCTGCTGAAAAATCTACTGCTGAAGTGGGAGAGCGTACAGGCCGCTAGGATTTGTAGTCCTCTGGCGCCATGACCCGTGGCGAGGCACAGCATAGCCCAGAATGAGACATCGTCCAAGGTACAGCCTAAGCATATAATCAGCAGAGCAGGGTGAGAAGCCGTAGTTGCGACGGGTGACGATGGTAAACATGTTGCGACAGAATCTGTGACAAGACCAGGAATGTGTTCTTTATCACTGACAATCACTGGCTCCTCCTCACAAGACGATGAATTGTCTGCTGAAGAAGATGAAGAGGATGCATAAATGGAATGTTTCCGTACGCGAAGTGTATCCCCCCGTCATCGGCTGTGTATAGCGGGGGGATGGGGGGTAGCAGTCACAACACGAGTTCCCATGGAAGATGTCACATCGACTTGTTCCAGATCGACGGAGTAAATACCCAACGTAGACACAGAAGTATCCTTTAGAGAGCTTACTTTAAGTTTCCTGGGTTGTTCCGATCCATCTCCTTCAACATCTGATCTGTACTCAGTATACAATGCCGTAGGAGAGAGCGTATGCATAGATGCAGAAAACTTGTCACTCTCAGACCGCTTGCTACCCTTTGCCCGAACTCTAGCAGTCTTCTGCTGTTGCAAGAGGAGTGAAAAATCGAGACATTGAAATGCACTCACTGGTCTCAGCGGCTATTTAACATGCAAGGCTGTATCGTAGACACGCAAAGAACCTTGCATGTATGTGCCCTGCCGCTTGTTATGATCACAGGAAACGGGAATCGTAAGTGAATCTACAACCAAACAAACCCTATAGGTAAGAAGTTATCACTGACAACAATACATAAAACACGTTACATTATGATAAAAGACGAAAAGTGCATATAATGTCATTAAAACTGTTTTAGAAATAAACCATGAAATGCATTACACGACCTAATTGTCGATACCCGTCAGCGCAGCAAGTATCACGTGATCACGCCTTCTCATATATGACCCGGCACTGCAGAAGCCTGCCAGCACAATCACGGGTCGTACCAAGTACGACCCGGCCTTGTGCCAAACCGTGATAGTCACGACTCATGACAAGTATTGCACGGCATTGTGCCAGCCCTTTGACAGACCCGACCAGGCCTCGCGTCAAGTCGTGACAGTCACGTATTGTGACAAACACGACTCAAAACACATACCAGTCGCTGCAACAGCAAGCCATCACAAACACGACCCGTGGCACTATATTGCAACAACAAGTCGCTGCAATAGTGAATCGCTGTTAACACAACTCGTGACAACAGCGAGTCGCTTCAAGCACGACTCGCGACAGCAGCGAGTCGCTGCAAACACGACTCGCGACAAGAGCGAGTCGCTGCAAAAGTCGACCCGTGACAACAGCAAGTCACCGCAAAAGACGACCCGTGACAACAGCAAGTCACCGCAAAGGCGACCCGTGACAACTGCAAGTCACCGCAAAGACGACCCGTGACAACAGCGACTTACCAGTCGGGCTGATCGCCAGTGCTACGGTCGTGATGAGGGCTACTGCTGTCTACACAAGCCATAGTATCTGTAAACCAACCCTTGCTAGTCGCTGCAACTCGTCACAACAGCAAGTCGCCGCAAACACGACTTGTGACAACAGCGAGTCGCTGTAAACACGACTTGTGACAACAGCGAGTCGCTGCAAACACGACTCGTGACAACAGCGAGTCGCTGGAAACACGACTCGTGACAACAGCGAGTCGCTGGAAACACGACTCGTGACAACAGCGAGTCGCTGCAAACACGACTCGCGACAACATCGAGTCGCTGTAAACACGACTTGTGACAACAGCGAGTCGCTGCAAACACGACTCGTGACAACAGCGAGTCGCTGCAAACACGACTCGTGACAACAGCGAGTCGCTGAAAACACGACTCGCGACAACAGCGAGTTGCTGTAAACATGACTCGTGACAACAGCGATTTGCTGCAAACACGACTCGCGACAACAGCGAGTCGCTGCAAACATGACTCGCGACAACAGCGAGTTGCTGCAAGCACGACTCACGACAACAGTAAGTCAATGCAAAACACGACTCGTGACAACAGCAAGTCACCGCAAAAGACGACCCGTGACAACAGCAAGTCACCGCAAAGACGACCCGTGACAACAGCGACTTACCAGTCGGGCTGATCGCCAGTGCTACGGTCGTGATGAGGGCTACTGCTGTCTACACAAGCCATAGTATCTGTAAACCAACCCTTGCTAGTCGCTGCAAACACAACTCGTCACAACAGCAAGTCGCTGCAAAAACACGACTTGTGACAACAGCGAGTCGCTGAAAACACGACTCGTGACAACAGCGAGTCGCTGCAAACACGACTCGCGACAACAGCGAGTCGCTGCAAACACGACTCGTGACAACAGCGAGTCGCTGCAAACACGACTCGCAACAACATCGAGTCGCTGTAAACACGACTCGTGACAACAGCGAGTCGCTGCAAACACGACTCGCGACAACAGCGAGTTGCTGTAAACATGACTCGTGACACTGGAAAGTCGCCGCAAACACGACCCGTGACAACAGCAACTTACCAGCCGGGCTGATCGCCAGTGCTATGGCAGTGATGAGGGTAACTTCTGCCTACACAAGCCGTAGTACCTGTAAACCGTACCTTGCTGTACCCGTCACCACAGCGAGTTGCTGCAAGCACGACTCACGACAACAGTAAGTCAATGCAAAACACGACTCGTGACAACAGCAAGTCACCGCAAAGGCGACCCGTGACAACAGCAAGTCACCGCAAAGACGACCCGTGACAACAGCGACTTACCAGTCGGGCTGATCGCCAGTGCTACGGTCGTGATGAGGGCTACTGCTGTCTACACAAGCCATAGTATCTGTAAACCAACCCTGGCTAGTCGCTACAAACACAACTCGTCACAACAGCAAGTCGCTGCAAAAACACGACTTGTGACAACAGCGAGTCGCTGCAAACACGACTCGCGACAACAGCGAGTCGCTGTAATCACGACTCGTGACAACAGCGAGTCGCTGCAAACACGACTCGCGACAACAGCGAGTTGCTGTAAACATGACTCGTGGCACTGGAAAGTCGCCGCAAACACGACCCGTGACAACAGCAACTTACCAGCCGGGCTGATCGCCAGTGCTATGGCAGTGATGAGGGTAACTGCTGCCTACACAAGCCGTAGTACCTGTAAACCGTGCCTTGCTGTACCCGCCACCACAGCGAGTTGCTGCAAGCACGACTCACGACAACAGTAAGTCAATGCAAAACACGACTCGTGATAACAGCAAGTCACCGCAAAAGACGACCCGTGACAACAGCAAGTCACCGCAAAGACGACCCGTGACAACAGCGACTTACCAGTCGGGCTGATCGCCAGTGCTACTGTCGTGATGAGGGCTACTGCTGTCTACACAAGCCATAGTATCTGTAAACCAACCCTTGCTAGTCGCTGCAAACACAACTCGTCACAACAGCGAGTCGCTGTAAGCATGACTCATGACAACAGCGAGTTGCTGCAAACACGACTCACGACAACAGTAAGTCAATGCAAAACACGACTCGTGACAACAGCGAGTCGCTGCAAAACACGACTCGTGACACCGGCAAGTCGCCTCAAATAAGACCCGTGACAACAGCAATCGAAAAACCACGACTCGCCACAACAGCGGGTCGGAGCAAACACGACTCGTGACACTGGCAAGTCGCCGCAAACACGACCCGTGACAACAGCAACTTACCAGCCGGGCTGATCGCCAGTGCTATGGCAGTGATGAGGGTAACTGCTGCCTACACAAGCCGTAGTACCTGTAAACCGTACCTTGCTGTACCCGCCACCACAGCGAGTTGCAACAAATACGGTCTAGCGGAGTGTAAGAGGCAAATGAACCTGCTTACCTCGTACCCTGACACGTAATCGATGCTAACACTACGTTGGTGTAGCGACGACCCATGCAAGCGTCGAGTTGTCGTACCCGCAACAGGTACAATGCCGCTGCGACGACCACATGATCGATTGTTCATCGATTCATATGTGGACAGCAATGGCTACGCTATTCAAAAACCGTGATAAATCGTCACAACACTAACTGTTGGCGTGTCTATCAACAGTAAGAGATAAGGTGTACTACCCCCAAAAAGAGAGCAGTTGCAGCCTCAAGCGTGTGGAAGGCAAGCCTCCTAAGCTGTGAAAACTGAGTATCCCACGACTCTATACTGCTCCAACAGCATAAAGGGAGAAGGGCGACGGAAAAAAGAACTTTCCTGCTTGCAGAGGCAATCCAATGCAAACTGTTTTGCTGACAATGAAGGAAACCCTCGAAACAGCAACTCAGAAATCGTCAAGAAACCATCTCACTGCCTCGACACTTTGTCGGATCGTATCAGCACCAACATGTAAGCATCGATCACGTGTCATGGTACGAGTCTCCCTCCGGCTTCACCACAGGTGAACAGCTTGGTAGGGGTTTACATTAATATAGCGTAACAGTTCTTATGTCGGTACATGTACGATCAGGTGAAAAGACCAACGTTGTCATTTCGACGCCCTCGCACACGCAAACAGTTCTTATGTCGGTACATGTACGATCAGGTGAAAAGGCCAACGTTGTCATTTCGACGCCCTCGCACACGATGATGTTTTTTGTCCTTGTTCGTGTGTAGTACGAGGTCAACCTGGGTCGTTCATTTTGGCCTGCGTAAATCCTTTACATCGTCGTTGTCACGACTCCTTGCTGTAAACGGGTCGAGCATGTTACGGGTCAGAGTCAATACAGGTTTTGTATGTCACGAGTCGCCTTTGTCACGATCCGCAGCAGTGACGTCTCGGTCATGTGACCGCTTGCTGCCGTCAGCCATCGTGATGTCGCTGCTATTACGGTCGGGTATACACCAAGATATTGCTACAATTAACCGCAGTCATCAAACTGCAGCGGGTTGTCAATGGCAGGATCCGTAAAGAGCTCGATCGGCCTACCAGTTGTGACTGTCACGGATCGTGTCTGTGACGGGTCGCGGATGGTGCGACTCATTCACGTTGCTGGTCGTGTCTGTCAAGACCCGTGACTGTGACGACTCGGTCACGTGTCAATCGCTACAGCGACGGGTATCGGTACTGTATTGTGTCTTGCATTTCACGGTTTATTTTAAAAGGAGCTTCAATGGGATTACGAGTACTTTTTCGTTCTTGTTTAGTTAATAGAAGATGCTTAATTGAAGATGTTATATTTCTTTCACTATTCTAGTAATCTTGTACAGTTAGAACTACTTGTTTTTAGCATGTTCTTTTGTTGTAGATTCCCTGACAATTCCGGACTCGTATACACATGTCAAGCACGCAGAGGACCCGCATTCAAGGTGTACTTCGTGTTTGCGTCTCTGGTCCATGCAGCCATGTACGTTGGATAATCGATGCGACCAGTGTGCTCTTCTGCCTTTTACTGCAACAACAGGAGAATGCCAGAGTGCGTGCTAGAGTCGCAAACGTTCCAAGAGTAAAGTCTTCTGCCTCTACTTCCACGTTTTACCCATTGATAAATCAGACGCAGATGGGTCATGGCAATCAAAGAAGCTCAAACTTAAGGTTCCCCCATCGCCGCTGTCTGATCACACTGTGTCAACACCAGGGATCTATTTTATTGATCTTGACAAGTGGATGTGACGTCTGCGATGAGTACACATGTTGTTACGGCAACTTCGAATATGCAAGCCCATCCAGTTTGTTTTGAAACAACAGTTGCCGACTACCACTGAGATGAACATAAACATTTCTACGCTTTATCGGGAACATTACCGCAGAGACAAGACCTTTTATCGGTGAAGCAATTTGCTTTGAGTTTAATCTCACACCTGCATATGCTGAAACATGCTTCCGATGAAGAACTTGAGATGTTGCACAACCTTGCATCAAAATCGGTGTCCTTATGGCTTTATTCAAATCCATCGGCTACTGTCACGACGGAATTGTCCTCGTCTCTGTGAGTAATCATCCTGACCCTATACAGCAATTGATAGGGATTGCACATCGTTTAAGACAACATTCCATGTACGGGTCGTCATTGTTTTAATCAATAGACAATTCGTCGTCGGATGAGGAAGAGCCAGTGATTATAAGTGAGCAAGAACAGATCCCGGCTGCACTGGGGACGAAAGCGTTTGCTAAAAGACTCTCGTCGCCCGTCTCCACTACGGCATCACGTCCTACTACCCGACCTTCGGCTTTGCCTTTACCTCACACTGTGTCGTATCAAGCCGCTCCCAGAGTTATGACGCCGGAAGATTACTAACCATTGCGAACTTACCGTATCCCAACTCGGGTGGGTGTTGAGGTTTTACCAGACAATGGGGAGGAAGCGTCAACAGTTGATTTTTTGGCAGCGGACTTTCCATTCAAGGACATTATTAAGTTTATTGCCGATAAAGCGTCTGCCTCTATCACACCATCTAAGCTACAGGCTAGAAGGCATCCAGTAGGCCGTAGTTTTCTTTCTGGCCAAGGTCACAACCGTGCAAAGACTTTATGGGTCTATCTAGGGCTCCCGTTTTTTCCAACGTTCTTCAATCTACGATGGATGCGTTCCAGGCGCTAAAGAATGTTCTTCACTGGTCTCGGCTGCTGCAGTCTAAGGTTTTACATGTGAAAGCTGTGGCATACCAATCAAATTGTGGAATGGTGCAGACTCAGCCTCTCACATATCCTCGAGACATGGATCCGAACATCAATCCATCTCTTGCCAGTAGCTCCCGATCTTCCATAACTGCTTTGTTCCTTTGTGTTTTATTGATGCGGTTGACGTGCGTCAAGAGTCTTCCAATTTCCCTGGAGTATGGCAGTCTGCGTCAACCAAAATGGAAATGTTATCACCCAAATCCTCGGTTGTTTCGTCTGAAACTATGGTGCATTAGTTATCCTTCTCGAAAGCCAAGGGTTTCTCTCTAAGAGTGATGCAGAGAATAGACAGGATTTACAAAGATTCCACGAATAAAGTCTACTTGTCACATTCTTTCCTTGATAGGGGTATCGATAATGTGACGGCAGGCAGTGGCCGATTTCTTTCTTTGCTTGTTCGAAATTAGGAAGGTTTGGGTTAGATCGACTATGACATTCCGCTCGGCATTCGCGATTGTTTTGAAGCGTGTGCCGGGTTATGATTTATCTATATGTGATGTATTGTTGGATTCACTCATGTCGTTTCATCTAGAGCGCTATTACCGACAGGACAGTGGTGCCTTGGGATTTGTCCCTGGTCTTGAAATATCTCATGTCGCAACTTTTATATCACTCTATCATTTCGGACAAGTTACTTACCTTGAAATGTGTATTTCTCATGGCACTAGCGTCGGGAAAGCGCCGAGGAGAAATACACGTCAAACAAAACTCTATCGGTCAAATTAATGGTTCATGTGAGGCGGTGGTCCTAAAACCATTACCGTCTTTTCTAGGCAAGACGCACTTTGCGACCAAGGGCTTAGGTACATTTCAACAGATTGTTATACCAGCCGGGTGTAAACTCACGTGGCAGTGTCGCCACCGCGTCGTTATGCATCGTCTCCCTACTACTTGCGTTTAATAGACAATCAAGTACTTATCGTAGCACGTTACAAAGTCGCCTATATAACTTTCATGCGTAGTATCAAGTAGATCTTTCAAAAGCGTCTATATCTAATTATATCAGGAAAACCATATTGTTAGCATGTGATGATATAATTAAAGAACCTGAAGCTGTAATTCAAGAGATTGTCAATTAAAGCTCGTCAGGTTAGACATGTAGTGCACTCCTTGCGTAATGCTAATGGTGTGTCGATGTGTGAGTTATTACAGATTGGCTGTTGGGCCTCATCTAACACGTTTATAAAGCACTATTTCAGGAATATACAATTGATGCGTTGAATAATTTGTCTAGTCTTGGTCCCTTTGTTGCTGCTGTATCAGTGATTCATAATAGCCCTCCTTTCTGCAGGACTCCCCAGCAATCTGACGGAAAGAAAACTTGCTGGAAGAAGAAGGCCGCTAAGTAAACTCTATGGTGGAGGCACCGCTCGACTCTACACCAACAGCATGTAACTCTGTCTGTCATGTGAGTGGCGCTGTGGCGATTCGGCGCAGTCGCGTCTTGTACCATGGCCAGACTTTGAGACAGTGTCGTTTTGCACATGGTATAACACGCCACTGTGACGGGTTGGCGCATGTGGTGACGCCGAACTCGGCAAGGTAATTATGTGTACCTCGTTTATACAATAAGAGGTGGGGATATTACCTCGTAACCGAATGTCTGTATATGAGTTCGAGCATCATATTGTTTTTTAATAATGGGCACTTCGTGGTGAAACCCCACTTAACGTTTTCATTTGTTATGGAACGCGCAGTTCGCGGTGAGACCCTGCTGAATTAAAAGATAAATTGAATTCAATTTATTTTATTTCTGCCTTTCGGGCACAATGTCTTGTAGGTGGCGTGTCAACCAGTTCGTATGCACTAGGTGTTCACTTTCCACCGCCAGTTCGAATCTTCCATAGTGATGGTTTCGATCTACAAGACGATTTTGAAATTAAAATTGAAGTATTAAATTCTTTATACTCATTTTAATGAGTAAAATATCTTGTAGACGTAGTAGCCATCATTTTAGTGCCTCAGCACTCAGTTATTACTATGATTCTAAATGCGGGCATTTATGCAATCTTTATAGTACTCCATTTCAATTAAAATTAAGTGTTTGTTCCAATTAATGAACCTCGGTGAAATTTGCCGATCCAACATCTACAAGGAGAGTTTGAAAATTTCTCTGTCACACAACTATCTTATTCTTTATGTTTATAACACAAGAGGTTCATTCCCTCAGAACAATAGAAGTCGACAATGGAATACATAGCCCCACGTCACTATTGTTACTATTCTATACACATTCTTTAGTCTCTTTTCAGCTAGCACATTCAGTGTCATCTCACAAAATTTGTACGTGTCCTCGTTCCAAAGCTGTACAGAAAGGATCTGTTGTACTAGCTGTGTCACTTCCATTTTGTGAGTCATGCTGTGCTTTCATCCTGCCTGCCACTAGATAGACCTTGTTTTGGTGCTGGTAACTAGTTGACGGTGCATTTTCCAAAGTTATCATGTTGGGCTGCTGGCCCTTTATGCATTGGTTCTAATATTTTCGAAAAGTCATCTGTCTCACCACAAGCCACCATTCTATTTCCTGTCGTCACTCAGTCTTTCTCTAAGCTTAGCGGTACGGTAATTAAATTTCGATTTTATACAAAATAAATTGATATAAAAGGTCGCTTTCCATTTCGTTTAAAATGTAGCAATCCCATAACATTCTCAGAGTCTGTTTGTAAGATTTCCAAAGCAGAAAACTTGATAGTCCTAAGACTTCTTAAATGTTAAGAGTCAGAATCTCTGGATTTTATTAAAAAATAATCCACACAACACTTGTTTGCAAAATTTATTGCTCTGTATAAAGGATAATCCACTAAGTTCGTGCTAATGTCAAATGTTGCCGGACCAGTCAGATTACCTATCTACTGCGTATGGATGTGAGGCATGGAAATTAACATCTCATCTCAGCTCATCGGCTTAACTCAGATGGCACTTACACGAGACTGCTTAGAACCGCGCTAGAAAAGCGTTCGAAAGACCATATCATCAATAAAGAACTGCATGGTGAACTAAAGAAGTTGACGGATGAATTCAGGGGCAAAAGATTGAAACCAACGGGACAAGGCCCTTGGTAGCTAGAAGAGACGCATATAGTTTGGTACTATGAACTCCAACCCATGGGAAACCCACCCTGCAAGAACATATGTTCAACAGTTTGAAGAAGACGCCGATCTTGATTCAAGGAAAATCGGAACTGTGATGCATGATTGATTCTATTGACTTCATGTAGGTTGAGAAATACCGTCTCTACTAAACTAAGTATTTAAATCGCTTCACAATTGTTCAAAAAGAGGACGCTAGTACAAATCGTTGTTATAAAACAGCTGTCTTCTGATTATATCCATCTGATATGCATAAACACAGAGGGGATGGATTTTTAAAAGTAGTTCCTGATTTATGAGTAAATGTTATTTTTGTGGAATCCCACCTGAATCTGTGGAATAAAAAGGCATTATGCACAACAGATGGAACCGCCGCGGACACTGGATGTTGAACACATTTTAAAAAGAAGTTTCTCTCTTTTACGAGTACTATTTTCGCGGAATCCACAGTGGGTGTTACACACAACAGGTCGAACCTCCGAAGAGATTGGCTGTTGAACAACAACAACAACACAGTGCAGATTGGTTACACACCATTGTTATAAACAGCTGACCTCTGACGAGATCTATTTGTTATGTATAAACACAGAACGGGTGGGTCTTTCTATCTCTCTAACCGTACTGTGCATCCCTCAGTGTTGAGTATTCTCGCACATTGATGAAAAAGGTCAAATTTATATTTTAGTGGCTTTGTCAAAACGCGATTCCTCTCCTTTATGAGTACTATTTTGCGTGGAATCCCCAGCGGGTTTGCGTCGTAAAAAGGTGCCATACACAGCAAACTGAATCGCCGTAGAGGTCGGCTGTTGCACAACAACGGATTACACACAGCATACCCATGCCTAACCGTGTTGTAATTTTGAGGGTTACTTTGACTGCGGTTCCTAGCTACATGTAAACAAAGTAAAATCTGAAAAAAAAAAAAAACGTTTGTTCAATGCTACAGTCATATGTCTAATCTTCAACGTCGTTTGAATATCGATGGCAATGGTTTTGTTTTAGTTTCGGCAGAATAATTGATCATTGTTTTGAAATCAAATTATCAAGTTAAATTGAGTGATAATTGCGGATCATTTCAGTCATATCCAGTATGTATGAGCAGAAATTATAAGCCAATTCGCACTTTCGGGTCTTCCTGGTGGAGGTGTTGTTTCGACTGCAAATATTTTGGGATAAAATATAAAGAAATGATAAGGAAAAAACATCAAAATTCTAATTTTCTTTCAACATGCACACTTTCAAATTTATGAAGCCATCATATGATATTTTAAAAAACTATTTTACATATTATTCAGTCCCTTTAATAGCCAATATGTGAATATATTTCTGGCAAAATGGAACTTTGTTGATTTTTGCCAGTTTTTTCTGTCATTACTTTATATCCTTATTCCAACTGAATTCAGCCGAAACGCAAAAACCTGTCTGCAAAAGTCAAAGTGTGATTTGGCTTATTATCATTTTAATAATTAGGGGTACCTAATTTTGCATTCGCATTATTCATAAGATGTGCTTTAATTTTAGGTGTTGGCGATTCTTTTTAGTATAAGGGGTTAAGCTTTATGGGACACATTTGAGAATAGGGTAATTTTGCAGATAATTATGTGGCACCCGAAATTGATAAGGACACAACAATGTAAAAAGTTGACCTAGATAGACCGCTGCTTTACCCACTTTGTCTTGTATATCCTCAGCAGCCTATACTACAATTATATCTGATGGTATTATAACAAATTTAACAGTATCGTGTTGTTCAAGAAAAAGGTTTCTCTCAGTTACAGTCTCCTACATTACGGAATTAGGACCAGGCTTAAGCAAAAATGAGCTATTAGAAAGTATGGGTATCTGCAAATAAGGATTTTACCTTAAATTCGCAGTAGTAAAAATACTGTATAAGAAATCAAAATTAATGTTGTAACAGTCTGTTGAAACAAGGCACAGTACCACAATAAATGTAACAACTGGAGCGACCAGTACCTGAGCTAGAAAGGCATGTAAAACCAACAGGAAATTTGGTGGAAATCTCCATTACAGCCTCGAGCCTAGTATTCTGAGTCAATGTTTTGTTGCTTGGGTTCTGCTGGGGGCGGAGGGGTTTTCAGATCTATATCAGGACAGTATCAGCTATTTTCCTAAATAATAAAGTGTAAAGTAACTTTTAAGGACCGTTGCAGATTTAGGGGCTAATTTGTTTTTTTAACTTTGGCGGATCACATGTAAAACCGACGAAACAAGCACTTGGCTTTGTGGCATGCTACAAACTTCATGATATTACCGTTCAACATACATCCAGTAACGTTTAATAAAAACATACCGTATTATATCAGTTCGATTGCATTGAAGTATGTTTTATTCCAAATTCACTTCCGTTTAGCTAGAGCTTTAAATATTCGGATAATTTAAACTTTCGTTTCGTCTTTGAATTCCCAATTTTCAATTGGAAGAGTACATTTAACTTGTACATAAAAGGTCTGTTTCCTGAACAAAAGTGCCCTTTCATGAGCAAAGCATATTATACTCACTAAGCTGCGTGGGCTAAGACTAATATAAGGGTGTAGATCTGAAACTTTTGAACAGGAAGACTGCAATTCCAAACGTTAGGCCACAAGACGTTGATGCAAAAAACCTGTGGCTTTTATGGATAAGATTACAGTGAATTACAAAATCAGAGCTGGATCACTTACATTTTCGGGCAACCTGACGAACTCGTATTTTATCTGAAAAAAAAAACAAACTTTTTTTAATTGCTTCTGAAAGAGGGTGAAGAATTATTTCATGTATTGAAATGCATCCAGTTACATTTATAAAAGATACTAAATGCGCTGATCTAGTAGTATCCATAAATAAGGTATAATCCTAGAAGTATGTGAATTGTGAAATGTTTCAATTTTTGGTCAGTTGGGGTATAATTTGAACTAAAATTAAACGTAGACTGTATGCTGCAATGGAAAAATAAACACCCTATTATTTAAAACAAGAATTCCAAAGCAAATGGGAAACCAGATATTGTTTGGTAGGCTATTCCGGAATAGACTACCGATATTTTAAATATCAGAGAAATCAATAATGCTTCATTTTTTCTCACACCAAAGGGTGAAAATAAGTTGAATAATGTAAATTCTTAGCTTTTGGTGAAAGGAAAGTAAAAACATTCAAAAACTCAATTTACATTGGCTGTTCATTGTAATGTCGGTAGTTCAGTATTCAATAACCAACAGGAATTTAAAAGTTTTAAAAACTTATTTGAATCTCAATTCTTTCATAGTTTCTGTTTATGAGGAAAGAATGATGAAATAATAAAAAATTTGATTTCTGTGTCTTTCAATTTATTGGTAGTCCATTCCAGAATAGGCTACCAGAAAATGGCTGGTTTCTTATTTGCTTCAGAATTCTTATTTTAAATAATACGGTGTAAGTAGTTTTAAATGAAATGTATTTGTTCTCCACATTTAGAAAGATGCCTTCGAATGCAAAGGTATTAATCCACTATGGACCGTATGAATCTTGTGGAGTTGTAGACCACATGGATCACAGACTGGATGGTTTAAAACGTAAGTATCGATATTCTCTGTAATCTTTATCATGATTTCATTCAACACTATTTTATTCGGTTTCATATATTTCTTAATTGTCTTGGTCCTGTTTTCATTGATGCAGAGTTTTGAATTTTCACATAGAAAGATGAAGGGGGTGCTATGTATCGAGGTTTTTTTTTTTTTAATGACGATGTCATTCACATAAATTATAACCAATTTCATTTTATATTCTAAATATGTTTGCAGATGTATTAACAACTGACGGGCACCATGTAGAATTGATAAAAATTCCTTTCTGGAACGTGGTCGAGTTGTATGTCAATGGCGAAATGATATTCAAGTGTGATATGCGGGATCTAGATTATGGTAAGGAATGTTTTACATTATTATGTACAGGCTGGGGTCAGAAACTGCATGTTTTCGTCGACACATTGAGCTGCCAACGACGAAAGGCTGTACTGGATCAATAGTGTATTAAAGTTGTTGCTTCAAATTTGTATATCTATATTGGTATATACTGATAAAACGGTATATATGCTATTTTTAACTTGATGAGTGGTATGTGAATTGTTCTTTTTTATAGGTGGCGATGGCTTATTGGATAAACTGTGTTCAGAGGCTCAACGGAAAGTGAAAGAAGCATTTTAAGCTCTCGTCTTTTACTTAGCAAAATTGATAGGTATTGTGTGATGTTTTGTCTACATGACGCTTCCAACATCAGCCTTTAGTGACACTGCGTTTATACAGAACACTAGCTAATGCCATAGAGCTAAGAAAGAAGTTAAAACATACAACACTAATATAGAGACGCTTTGTTTTCTAAAGTGACTTTAATGCCTCCAAGCGTTCATGAACACGTGGACAACAAATTGATTCTGGGATAAATGCAAGCGAGTATTGCATGGGGTGGTTGTATTCGATTATTTCTTGGAGTGAAGATCTCGTGAGGTGACTTCATACTGGCGTGATATCTTCTCCCTTCACGAGCATTAAGTGATGTTGCCCAACATAAAGGGTTCCGAGGCTGGAGGGGATGACTGCGCCCCTTTTTAAAGAAGTTAATTTCACTATTAATGGCAAACTTACAACAATATTTTAGAGTCTATGTGGAAGTCATAAAATAAACGTGTTGTAAAAAATTGTGTATAACAGTAGACGTCTTTCTTAGCATGTACAAAATGGAGCCTGGTGGAGGATCATTGAATATTAACGGAAGATTAAAGCGACACTGCATTGTTGTTGTCCCGATTCTTCAGAATATGGCTCTAATTTTCTGAAAATTTCGAAGCCGCATGTGAAACTGGCGTTGCATTGCAGGGATCCCGAGCTCTTTCAAATTCTTTTTTTTCCTGGTGTTTCAATGGGCGAAACACTTATTTTTCAGTAGGCGCCTTGTATTTGGACCTGTCAATTTTCCACACGTCTACCTGTAGTCTTTTCACAGACCTACCCAAATCAACAAGTTTCGTGTGGTTTACTGAATTAATAAGTGGACGAGTGTTAAGTTCATCTGGGCTTATTATACCTTGATGTGCATGGTCCATAAGAGTAACGGCCAACCAACTGGTAGGGACTACATTATATGCATGTGACAATGCTACACAAAGTTTTTAGTAGATGCAGTTAGACATCTCAAAATCTTTCTCGTCAGTATGTGACAAATGGCATTAATTAAAATACTGTTATCACCATACTGCACTTCCCATCAAAGTTTATCTTCGCGTCATCACACGCCATACTCTTTGAAAGTCGTATTCGATGACTGATCGCATAAATACGCCGACTACTTTGGCCGTGTTGTAATTAGCCTGATGATGGGCCATGAAACGCTCAAGAAAACACGCCTTTGCTATTGTATTTAAATTTATTTAATTTCCCACAAAAACAGGCTCGAGAAATATTTTCTTAAATTTCCAATATGTACATTGTTTTTAAATTGTATAATTTCAGTTGTTCTCTTATTCTTTTTGAGATTAAAAATCCAAGACATCCTTGTGACAGTTGAACAAACACGTGACCATTATTTTACCCCTATTTCTTGGCAACACGGGCTTCTGCAGAATTTTCCCCAACTCAAATAACCTTTCTTCTTCTTGGTTTAATCACAGTAGAATTTACCTGCCGTAATTAACGGCATATAAAGCGCCCCGCATATAAGGCACAGTCCAAAATCGCCAATTCTGACAGTAAAACAGCATACAAGAGCCAACGACATATACGACGCATCTATTTTACACTAATTTTTTTCGGGCCCTTAATTACCATCTTTGTTTAATTCTCTTCCTCGGGGATTATATCTTTATGTATTGTAATATGGTGCCTTGCACGTTTACTGAAATTAGTAAAAACTGGCAAGGCGCGGAAAGGTGTTTTGAACGAAAAAAAACGGCATATATGCCGCGTCTTATGTACCGTTAGTTAAGAAAAGAGACCATTGCTCATTTGAGGTCATGCTTTATTTCAACAAAAGCAGAACAGAGTTCTTCCTCTTCCCACGTAAAAGGAAGGTTATACTTTCGAAGTGTTCCTTCCCCAACTTTGCGTTCGTACTTCAAGGGGTGGCCCCAGGAATCCATCACAAAACTGGCTCGGGTAAAGACCACTCTCAATAACTCTTACAATAAATATTTTGATTTTACACTAAAAACAATTTAGAGAAGTTAATTTCCTAAAGAACACACTAAGAATATTCTTGGAATATTCAACTGGACCACCCGCATGCTGAATTACACCAAAAACCAAAATTCATGCCGTTCATTTGGTTTTTCTTTGGTGTACAGATCACGTCCGAATTTGATTTTAGGCACAACAAAACACAACTCAAATCTGCCATGTCCTTTTAATTTGCTATTACTTTTGGCAGTCACTACCAGAACAAGAAAATATACGCCAAAACATGGCGTAATTGTCTGGTCACTTATTAGGACCTACACCAGCCACACAGTGAAATGCATTAAGCCCTCAAACGAAAAATCATTAACAAAATGCAAATTAACCAGAGGAAATCAAGTCGACAAGAGAATAAACACCAAAGAAAAATAAGAACATCAAATGTTATGTTAGATTCACATAATTTATTCCACAATGTATGGGAAAGACGGGATATTTACTTGGTAACCTTAAAGGTATAGCTTGACTGGCTGGTTAAAGTATAACACAAGATACTCGACCTGCTATTGGGGGAAAAGCGAGTACCATTAGTATCGCTGCATCTAAATTAACCACATTACTAAATGTGCAAGGCTCCGATGAATTTCAGATCTAACCTTAACAAGGTACACACACGAAAAACAGCCATTTGGGACGTTTTGATTCTTGTACGTCTATGAGAGGTGGGGTTGGGGGGGGGGGGGGTTGTCGTTCACAGTATATTCAGATTTACATCAACGACGAATCTTTACCAACTTTTCAGCTTGGATAAACATTACCAAACGCATCACTATATTTACTATGTACAAAAATGAGTCACGGTTAGACTTCAAGATAGCATACACCTGGAGTTCATTTACGTACTCGTTCAAATACCGCATGTTGATGCTGTGTGAACCAGTTCACTGAACATTCTCAGACAGTTTACGACACAGTTCTTAAGCAGCAGGGCAAAGCTTTAATTCAAACCAACAAAGTGTTTTTCACTGCAAAATAAACAAGACCGCTTGTGCGCTAGCAATATCCTGGAATGCCTCCCCCACCACCCCCTCCTCCGGGGACTGGTCGTTTCCCCAATAGATTGTATCTTGTTTCGTTGAAGATTTCAGCCACAATTCGGTCCCCATTACTGTGTACTGTGAAAGGTAAAGGGGACTGATTTAGGTGTATGTACAATTCACTGTAACAGAGTACAGCTAATCCTTTACGAAATAAGGTGCAACCTGTTAGTGAATTGTAACTATTTACATAAAACCATTCTCCACTGCACTGATCAGTCCCACTATCGTATATAATACGGTCAAGGGGATAGATTAAGAAGTGTATATTTAATATATACTCTACCCTACTGGCCGTGATTACATATGAAGGGGATGGATTGAGGAGTATTTCAGGTTACTGGCGGGGGGGGGGGGGGCATTCCAGAATATTGCCCGGGGGGTGCATTCTACGATATTGCCCCCGTGCTTCGATGGTATAGAAAACAAGCTATGTGAGCGTCAGGCATAGTGTTCATTGGTTATACATTCAAAACAATGGCCCAAGTTTTCATTTTGTTTTAAAATCATTTAACAATGGTATGTGCAACATCACCCCACATAAGGATATGGACAAGGTATCTGTGCCAAACTTGTGTGAACCAACTTCCTTGTCTTTGTTTCTTTTAGACTTTACCCGAAAAAACGTGGCTACGAAACCAATTGACCACGAATTCTGAAGACCATTAGGACTGAGCTTAATAAGTAATAACACATTTTAATTCTCTTTTCCTGGGAGCTTTTCATTTCGATACATATGGAGAGTTTCTACCACTAAACATACACTAAATCCCAACAGAATCTGCCTGTCAAATTAAATTCTATACAAATCAATTTACCCCAAAATAAAATATTGAAATATATCTAAATGCATAACACAGTCTATAGTTAATCTACATGTTTAACAACCCCAAACATAGAACCATACACAGCCCTGAATCACTACTGCTTGTCTTTGTATTCCTTCAGGTTAACATTTGTTTAATGCAGAAAAGCAACACATCTCAACAGAAAAGTGAAACTTTACAGACATTTGTAATTTTCAATACGATCGTGGTTTATTTAAAAACATTTCTTACTTGAAGTTAAACGTTGAATATTCGATGTATGAAAAGAAATCGCCAAGTTTCTCTACGGTTGTTGCTTATTTTCATTAATTTCTTCACAGTGTTCCTAATGACGAACACATTTGTTACACAACTCCTGTGGAGTCAATTTTAGATAAACAGGAAGGAAGGAAGTTACGGACCAACCTTGGCAGTTGATGGTCCAAACTGCTGCCAGAAAATTCGCAAAATTTCAGCTTTGTTCATGTTGCCAATCAAGCTGGCTAAAAAGTTAATTTAAATCAATCCATCAACTATACGTCATTGTTACATTTTACGGATTTTTTTTTTTTGTGCTGGATGACCAGTATCCCAAGAACAGACCCTGATGACAAATTTATAGGCTATAGCATTTCTATTTTCTTAGCTTTTTCTAACTTTTTATACACTGAAAACTATTATTTTTTACAACTTTTTACTGTACAGGAAAATTCTACTGCACATACTGCACCCAGTTGACAATGAAACAGAGTTGATAATAAAAAAAATAATGAAGCTGATTTAAAGAAAACTGTTAGGCCGACCATTTTTAGATATTTTGATAATCTGATCCAAAGTGCGACCACAACACTAAGTAGTAGCACTAGTGGATAGTTAAACTTCAAACTTGTCGGAAAAATCATTTCCCATACTTCAGGCACATGCAGATTCAAAACTAGAGCGACCAGTGCACACCAACACCAGTGTACCCGAACATGCAAAACACTTTTATTAGCCAGCCGTTACCGTTTTGTTTTTATAAACAAAAACAAATGTGTCCATATATGTCAAAATGTAATATCCACCGGCAGACCCACCCAAGGTATATTCCCACCAAGCTTGAAGCTGATCCGAGAGTTCGCGAGTTATCGTGGGAACAAAATCAAGTGTCTAAAACAAATGTACATACCACACAGACATACTCATGCGCACAGAAAGCACAAAAAAATGTTTCCCCTCCATGGCGGAGACATAATTAACAACTTATTCATAATCTCTTTGTAAAACTCACGTAGCTTTGCTGTTCCTGTATTTCTTAACAAGGACAACTGTTGACAAAGAAGCCGGGACTCTACTGTTAAAAATTTCCATAGGTACAGTCCGAGAAAATCTATCGGCTATTGTAACATAACATAGCTGTATTACTTGTTTGGTATCCTTCTGTTACACAGTGCTCATAACATACATACCGAAATAACAATAAAATAAAATGAGACCTTTTTCAGCGTATAAATGTTAGTCTGAATCCTCAATTCCGTAAGTTTATTGTGCATAGTTTAAAACTCTCCTTCGAACTTGAAGGCAGCTTTCAACAATTGACCCAGTTCTGTTGTATGTCGGGATTGCTTTCCAGTGGCAGTGGACGCCGCAACGTCTCTTCCGGCGTAACTGTAAATGTTATCCTTATATTACATATATTGAAATATATATAAATTTATTACATACTGGATAATGACAACTGGTCTTAAACACAGTTTTCAAACGGGCAACACAGTAGCGTTGTAACTGAAGTGGTACTGCCCGCTTGGAATCGGCGGAATAATTTCTGATGATCGAGCCTAGTTGGGGTCCTTGCTGTTCGAATACCGTCGCACAGAATTGTGTACAGCTGCAAACTTGTACGACATGTAATTACACATGAGCGTGTTGCGGTATGCGGACGCACGCGCATGTACGGGTGCACATAAATTCGCCTTGACCTACACACCCATCGAATATACACACGGATCGCTCTACATCCAATTTGCCCGAGACTGTATTCAAAGGCACATTTTGTCCAAAACATCTATTCAGTATGAATATTTGTTTAAGAAATATTAATAAACGAATATTCGACAGCTAATGCTTTATTTTACTTCAATCTAGAATAAAGGTGAACTAAATTTTGAAGAAATGTAAAGTCGTAGAAGTTAACATCCACTTATTGGCCCAAAAACACCACAGTTTCGACTATATTTGTTGAACTTGTATATTAAAAATGAAGGAAAATCTTTCAATTTTTCTAGTAGGTGTCTATTATTATTTTAGTATATCGCTCAGTTAAGTAATATCTTATCAATAAAATTCACAGCAAGATAGTAAATACACGCGGGGTTAACACTGCTGCGACCTGCATTTTGACGCCCACGTTAATTCAAAGGTCAGGAAAAAGTCAGGAAAATGCATTTTGAAAATTGCGTGGATTCCCTGAATACAGAGTCAAAAGCGGCAAGATTCCATAGCTGAAATTAGAACTTAACTTTTTTTCTTTTTTTTTTTTTTGTGCTTTTTTCCCATAAACTTTGAACTTGAAACTTCGCACGCACATATATTATCTCCGGGATCTGGATCCACGCGAAAAATTGTTTACATATGATGTCAGCATCAGCGCCTTATGACGTCATAAACGTTTCTAACTGAAATATCTCGTAAACAGTGGCAGCTACAGCTTTGGAGCAAAATACGTCACGAGACTACTTTTTTTTTTTTTTTTTTTTTGCAAGGAACATTTTGAAGACCTACTTTTTGGCATCTGATGTCACAATGAAATCGCGTCATTTTTTTAAATGTTCTGTTTATGTACGGTTTAAATGCGGGGTTTCAACAGAGTGTGCACAGCACGTTTTGGAGAATAAAAATGAGGAATAAAATATAACCTTAACAGCCTAACCCCCTCAAACACGCTCTCCCTCCCCCCCCCCCCCCCGCGGCGCACTTTGCATATGTCACCAAAAAGTGCCTGTATCACACTAACACAACAGTACAGCTGTTCTGGACTTGGATATTGCTGCATGGCTTCATACCACAGTGATCAATACTGTACCACAATGCACTGGCCTTGAAAAACCTGGTTAACTCAAAGAATGCGTGACGATTTAAATTGTCGGTGGCTCTCTGTTGAAACGGCTTTAAACGAGAGTGAGAAATAGTTATGTTTACTGAATAACTTTGTCAAAACGATATTGTGCTTTCAATGAATATGACTGAAATTAATATGGTTGTGTTTGCCACACATTTCGTTACTTTTTGGTACAGGTGATCTTCGGTAACATGGGCCGTAGCCATAATGTGGCCTTTGTCGTCTGTCCGCCCATCTGTACATTTGATCGCAATAAAGTTTTGTGGATAGATTGCATACTCAGGTTGGTATGCGTGTGTGTGTGAGGGGGAGGGGGAGGGGGGGGGGAGGCGTCATCTTATTATTTTATTATTATTATTTTTTTTTTTCATATCAAAATTATAGAGATATCAGATCAATTAATTTGGAAATTCTGTTCATGCAGCTGTCATGGTGGTATTACTTTTGGCAATACTTTTGGAATACTGTATTTTAAGCCTCCCCAAGTGTAAAAAAAGCTTAAGAATCGAAAACAGCAAGAAGGTCAGAACATGACTTCAACCAATAAAACAGGAATGAAAATGATAGCTACTCGATAATGAACACAGAACAGATACCTCTGCTGATTACACAATAACGGTTAATACTTTATACAGCAAAATTAACTTGAAATGCCTTACTGTATGTGGGTCTTGATGCCCATCTTTCTGAAGACTGTCTCAAAGCGAGGTTTAACATAGCTCCAGGCACCCATGTTCTTGTGTTCTTCTTGTACAAACACCACTTCCGCCTTGGGATACTTCAGCAACTCCTCTTTCACCAAATCGAAAGGGAACGGAGATATCTGTTGCAGGAGGGGGGAAAACAGACCAACATGTGAGATATTTGCTATCCTAAATAACTCAGCCGATTGAGCTCATTAAAACTTTTGTTCTTTAAAATGTTGCCCAATGTATAAATCGACAGTCTGTTATAAGTGACACATCCACTACACAGCACACGAGATCTGCATTACAGACACAGATGGACAGAGAAAAGTCTACCTGCTCAATGCGGCTTATGGCAATGACGTCATCTTTCCCCTTCTTATTTCGCTCTTTTGTGAGATCATAATACACTTTGCCAGTACAGAACAGTATCCTCTTGACCTGTGAAGAACAAAAAATAATTAAACTCTTTCTTTTTTTTTCATTAAGCATTGCATGGAAGGGAGGATTTTGGCCGGGGGATGGGGGGGGGGGGATAATGTCTGTAAACTGCACCGAAACTGTTATAAGTTCACCGACAGATTCTTGGCCGGTGATGTTTCCAGCCATGTTTTATAAATTTCCATTTGAATTAACTCTTAAGGTCCCTCTCTGGTCATCACCAACCAAAATATCCATATGTAAAACCGTCAGCCCCAAAATCAAAACACTTCCCAAAGCAGTTTCATTTCTTGATCATTTTAACGTGATACTTTCAATTTATTCTGTTAGACTTCTCATTTTTGACTCTCTATTTAGGGTCGTCATGTAGTTTTCAAAATGAATTTCACGGACTTTTTCCTGACCTTTGAATTAATGTGGTCATTTCGAATGCGAGAAAAGGCTCAAATTTTTTAAACACCCATTACTGGGAGTAAAAACCTGGTGAAATAATCCAGATTACAAAACATTAAACAGAACGACAGAAATATTAAACATTTTTTAAAATTTCGATATTCAAATTTCCTGACTTTTTAGTATAGAGTCATAAAATTTTTTCCCGATTTCCCCGACTTTTTTCTGACCGTGGCAACCCTGGCCCATTTGACTGTTTTACTGCTTGAAAATAGGTTCTAGGCAGAAGATTTTCCATGTAAAATTTATTTTACAAACAGCATTAAATTTCAGCATGAAGAAATCGGCTAAGGCCAGGAAGACAACTAGTCTTGTTTCGCATCCTATTTTTGACAAGGCCGGACGATTTCAAATTTAAATTTTTTTTATTTGTGGTTTTACCGACATGGCCGGGGATGAGAAACACAGTTAGATTCTTGTGCGCCTAAAACTAAGCAGTACCTTTTCGCCGTTTTCGGAAGCGATTCCATCCTCGGGTATGAGACGCTGGAACTTTGTTCCCTCGGTCATCTCGGAAATCATTGATTTCGCTTCTTCCAAACGAAGCAAGCTTTTGGGTGTCATAATGATCATCTACACACAAAAATTATTACACATCTACTGCTTCACCCTGTTACAAGCATATCTGTCTATCTGTGAAATGAAACAGCCTTAACACCGGCGGCTGTGCAACATTAACACCGCATTGCGTAAACAATTCTTTTACGCACGTTTCTTGAAAAAAAAACCTCCCTATTTTTATGCTCCAATAAACTTCACTGGTGCTTTCCAAGGAGTCGCTCTAACACTTCTACCACCACCCTGACTATTATACGGGTTTCATTAAAAGGCTATTTTTTTTTTAACTCACTGGTCTTCTCATTGGCAGCTTCATTTGCCTCCTGAGGGCGTGGAAGAAATTAGCAGGTGTGGTACAATTGAGGATCTGCCAGTTAATACTGTGCAGCTGCTGCATCTCGAACGTTTCGGGGTCGCTCTGCTTGGGGAACCGGTCCGGGTCGTCGTTACTCATCTGCAGGAATCGCTCCAGGCGGGCGCTCGAGTGCTCGGGTCCCATCCCTATGTGGCAAACGTCGTTAAATATTAAGTACTGTGTGAACTTCAAACATGTGGTAAACAGGGCAAAGATCAAAGACATTCTGAACCGACCCCTCGCTAAATTTATAGATTTTTCAGTGTCAAATCGAGCACTCATACCAAAATGACATGTCCTATTTCAAAAGAACGAAACTTGACAAGGACGCTCTTACCTTCATAGCCGTGAGGTAACAGACACACGATGCCGCTCTGCCGCACCCACTTGTCCTGTCCGCTGCTTATGAACTGATCAAAGATACATTGAGCATTGTTAGAGAAGTCACCAAACTGCGCCTCCCATAGAACGAGGGCGTTGGGGTTGTGCAGTGAGTAACCCAGCTCAAAGCCCAGCACAGCGAATTCTGACAGCGGACTGTTGACAACCACGTATTCAGCCTGGTCATCCGACAGCGTGTTCAGCGGTGAAACCATTTTCTGTTAAGAGAAATGGTTAGTTATATTTTTTTGTGGCTTTCTCACAACAGCAAGCTTTATCGCAGTTTTTCCGTGTTTCGGCTTCTACAGAATGTGCAATTATCAAAAGAATTGCTATCTTTTAGGCAAACTGTTAAATTCCTGACAGTGAAGGGAGGGGGGAGGGTTGTGGAGGGGGAAACAAAAGTTAACAATAAATATTACTATTATTTTCAGTTGAGAATCAACAACTAAAGAAAAACGGGAACCTTGTCAATCTTTTGGTCGTGCAGAATGTGGTGGCGATGGCTGAACGTGCCCCTCTGCACGTCTTGCCCTGACAATCTCACGTGGTGCCCTTCCATGAGCAGAGAGCCAAAAGCGAACGCTTCGCCAAACGCCCAATCCACTTTACGCTCTTTCAACATTTGGCCACGCTTTCTCAATGTTCTCTTTTGGCCTGTAATAAAAAAAAAAACAAAAAAAAAAAAACAAACAAAAAAAACAAAAAACGGTGGAATCTCAAACGCATTTAGACTTCAACAGCGCTCTCACTGTACAAGTTTTATAGCAAATGGATTGAATTTTTTGCCCAAAATTGAATGCAGTTCACAAAAGTTAACACATACAACTGGACAAATTAAATGTTGTAATGTTCCCCAAAACCTGGCATCTTGATTGCTCCCACCAATGGGTCTCGCTCCCAACAAGGGGTTTTCTCGAATAACTCAGACTTAAATATTTCAACTAAACCAGTTAAGTAACGCAAAGCCTCAGTTAAAAAAAGTAAAAAAAGTACACTTAATTCAAAAAGCAAATCCCGAGATAACCAAGACTTAAAACCGAAGTTAACTTTAAATGTCACGGCCGCTTGGTGCATCAATATGGGGTCACATAAGTGCACTCAAATTATAGGACCAATTTTCTAAGTCCCTTTTGACTTTGTTCACTCGGCCAATCAGACACAACTAAGGGGCAACCCAAAGAAAATAACTGAAACTTCAACAAGTGTTTAACCAAACCATTCAAAGAAAACATACCATCCATTAAATTCAAATCAGGAGGTGGATCGCTGAAGCGTTTTCCTATATGCTGCAAGACATTTTCACTGACCCCAGTTCTGGGCAAAACCATCTCTAGTTTCTTCCTTTCCGGGGTGAAGAAATTGTCCCAGGGTGAGTCGAGCCACTCCCGATTCACCGTGGATGTCTCAAGCTTCGACTTACTGTGGGCCTCTTCGCAGATCTTGTCATACTTAGCTACCTCTTCCTAAGAAGCAATAAAGATCAATGACACTGTTTGGTAATTCAAATAATAGATTATTTCAGCATCAGATGACCAAATCTCATCGGGGGGGGGGGGGGGGGGGGGGACAAAACAAGCACATCAAGGTTTACAAGGTGTCCTCTTCAAACAGCAGTCTAATATAACCCTCTCCATTCCCTACCAGTAAGTCCAGAAGTACGGACCTGGCTCTCTCCCTGTCTATGCTGACCTCGCCAAACATGATGACTTTACTAAACCCACCCCCCCCCCCCCTCCACATGCCGACACATCAAGTCACTCCTACAGCCTCGTAGTTATTCCGTTCTCCTCCAAGTTATGGTGCCTTTACCAATCAGCTTTCGCCAATCTCCTCCTTCCAACAACCCGCCAAGCTCTCCCACAAGCAGGTACTTTACCTCGTACTCCTCCTTGGTTATGGTGCCTTCGTCAATCAGTTTTTTTACGTACTGCTCCAGTACCGGCTTCTGTGCGCCAATGGCTCTGTACATGGTTGGCTGCGTGAAATGGGGGTTGTCGATTTCATTGTGACCATGCCTTCGGTAGCACACCTATATTTTCAAGAAATTACGTTCTCTCATCTAGAATTATAGCTTTGTAACCAAATACAGAGGACAGAGGTCCTGTCAACGTAAAACAAACAAGTGGGTCAGTGAAACTGACTATGTCCCCCGCCGGCGTACAATCCCAGTATTTGATTTTGTTAGGTTGGACTACAACCCTTCGTATCATATTCGTAAATTTTAAAATTCCAGCTGGGCCAATGTTCTTGAACCAACATGGCTCATTTACAATAACAATTCTTGTTACCACCCATGCTACCTATGTGTATAACATTTTGCCAATTGTTTCAAAAAATGTAGGCTTGAGTGTGTTAACAAACTCATTCCAGTATGTAAGGGTTGTGAAAATTTCTGAAGTTCAGCTGGGCCAATGTCCTTGGGCCGACAGGGCTCATTTACAATACCGACCTTTGTTGGTTCTAATACTTCCTATTCTAAAAGATTTCAACAATCGATCCAGAATTGTAGGCTTGAGTGTGTTAACAAACTCATTCAACTGAGTAAGGATTGGGAAAATTTGTGAAGTTCATATGGGCCAATGTCCTTGGGCTGATAGAGCTCATTTACAATACCGATCCTTGTTCTTTCCAGTACTACCTATATATACAATATCTTAACAATCAGTGGAAAAATGTAGGCTTGAGTGTGTTAACAAACTCATTCGACTGAGTAAGGATTGGGAAAATTTGTGAAGTTCATCTGGGCCAATGTCCTTGGGCCGACATGGCTCATTTACAATACGGATCCTTGTTCGTTCCAGTACTACCCATATATACAATATCTTAACAATCGGTGGAAAAATGTAGGCTTGAGTGTGTTAACAAACTCATTCGACTGAGTAAGGATTGGGAAAATTATTGAAGTTCAGCTGGGCCAATGTCCTTGGGCCGACATGGCTCATTTACAATGCCGATCCTTGTTCGTTCCAGTACTACCCATATGTACAATATCTTAACAATCGGTGGAAAAATGTAGGCTTTAGTGTGTTAACAAACCCATTCGACTGAGTAAGGATTGGGGAATTTTGTGAAGTTCAGCTGGGCCAATGTCTTTGGACCGACATGGCTCATTTACAATACCGATCCTTGTTCCTTCCAGTACTACCCATATATACAATATCTTAAGAATCGGTGGAAAAATGTAGGCTTGAGTGTGTTAACAAAAAGGTGTCGACAGACGGACAGACGGACAGACCAACCCGAAAACTATAGTCCCCCGGCGGAGGACTAATAATGCTGGCTACACCTAGCTTTGTTGATCAACGCGCAGAAATTATACAAAAAACGCAACGAATCCAAGAGCGAAGGCCTAGTAATACTTGATAAAAAGAAAGCAGGAGTAACATTCGATAACTGAAACTACTTTTACTTCAAAATGCAGATTTTAACATGCGGTCAGTGGCCAATGGTGAGAAAGATTCGCTTTCTATACAACAGCGGCCACGGTGACCTTGGCAGCCCTTACGAGGTCAATGACGAAGTCACTCTTATGCTCAGCGCGCCACTCGGCCGCCACCTTGCAGACGTGCATGACGGCCTCGGGATCGTCGGCGTTGACGTGCACGATGGGTGTCTTGCCCGTCACGCGGCCCACGTCCGTGCAGTAAGGCGAAGAGCGCGAAAAGCGAGGGTCCGTCGTGAAACCAATCTGCAGACAACAATAATTCAAAATCAGTATTTTCATTTTATCAATTTTTTTTTTTTTTTTTAACCTTTCATTGTTTTTACGTGATGCTCTAATTATTTTTATTTAACTTTTGATTTAGTTTTGTTTGATTTTTTTTCTCCTTTTTATTCATTTATTTATTTTTATTATTTTATTAAAATTATTATCACTATTTATTTATTTATTTTATTCTATTTTTTTTTTTTTTGGGGGGGGGGGGGGAAATAGCTAAGATGACCTAGTCTTACCTGGTTGTTAACAACAATATGAATGGAGCCCTGAGTCGTGTAATCAGGTAAGTCACTCAGGTGAAAGGTCTCGTACACGACACCCTGTCCCGAGAAGGCCGCGTCGCCGTGAATGAGAAGCGACATCGTCTGAAGAAGCAACATAAGAGTGTCAAGTGACAGCGCACTGGTGTCATCAGAGAGACAAGACACGAACTGGCTCTGCGCTTTTTTCCAAAGCATGGCAGAAAGTTGGCGAAAATTTTACTGCTAGTATTAACTGTTTTATTTATTCTCAACATCAATTTCGTTATCGACCACAAAATGTAGTTCATGTTCATTCCGACGTCATCATAGCTAAATAGGGTGCAAAAATGCCCGCCGAGTGTAATTTTTTATTATATACCTCTGTTTGTCCGTCTGTAAACTGTTGTTTGCGACTACTCCTCTTTCAGTTTTCATCATATTGGAGTAAAATTTTTGGAAACTTTGGCCCACTAAAGGGGACAAATGCCCATTATTTATTTTATTGCCCATTCGTTGGCCCCACACGAATGGGCATAGCAAAAAGGCCACCTGTGCTAAAACCTACGCATCACCTCTCACGTCTTCGCGTCAAATGTTATTTCCTTAAATTTGCTGATTATATGTGTTTGTTTAGGACACATATCTGCCTGACAAACAACCGCTGTGTTGTACAACAGTTTAAAAATTTAAGGTGTTACTTTGAATGTTGCTATGATCGTATAAAAACAAAATGGAAGCAGATCATACCATGTTTCCTTTTGTGTCGTCATTGTAATACTGTTCGGCCTTGACCTTGCCTTGAACCACCGGATCGACGGCCTCTAAATGGGACGGGTTTGCGCAGACTGCAATCTTGATCTTCTTATTGGTCGTGCGATTCATGCGTTCATGACTCATGCCCAAATGGTACTTGACGTCACCAGAACCCTCGTCCAGATCGAGCTTCGAATCAAATTCGACGAATATCTTCTCCAATTCCTTGCGGCACACATTGGCCAAAACATTCAAGCGGCCTCTGGAAAATTCAACGTTCTTAACTTGATTAAGAACTTGAATAGTTATTTTCAAACAAAAGAAGAAAAAAATCGGTTGTTTATTCAAGGTATCGAAGAGTAAACGTAATAGCTCTCTTGATAGAACTCGTGTCCGTCTATGTAACAGTTCCGGTTTCACACTGAAAAATACCGAGAAATTTGTGGTTACCTATGTGGCATTCCGATAACGAAACTGTCAACGCCTTTGGTATTCGCGACATCAATGATCTGTTTCATAGCTGGGATGAGAACCTCACAACCTTCCAATCCAAATCGCTTCTCTGCAGGATATCTTTTGGCAAGAAACTCCTCGAACCTACAGAAAAGAGCTGAGGATCCAAACCGGGAGAAAAACAAAACGCAATAAAGTAACAGACGACCAAGTGATGGTAGGCGAGGGTACTTCACATCACCGGAAGAGCAGACATGATTTTGGATCATTTAGCGTAATCAACACAAAAATGTTCTTGGGCATTGCGACTAGTCGTGATCTGGTGATCAAGCCTTGCAGGGCCGCCAAAAAAGTGGTAGTAGTATTTTTAAAAACTGGTTACTGTTTTTTTTTTTTCAGAGAGGAATCTGCCTAAACTCTGGCGGATCCCTGTGAATCTTATCAAAACTGTGGAAAACGATGCATTTTGAAAACTGGCCAACAAAAATATAAAAATCGCGCCACTTGGACAATTTTTGTTGAATCACCAAAATTGGTAATTTTTAGGTGAGGCCTACCTAGGGAACGTTCGTAGAAAATTTGAAAGAACTCCGATGAAGACTGTGGGAGAAAAACTATTTCGAACACTGGCTATCAAAAAGGTTAAAAATACGGCCATTTGGCCAATTTTTTGGCGATTCGATTAAAAAAAGGTTCTACACAGGGCCATCTAAGGAACATTCGTACAAAATTTGAAAAAAAGTACAAAAAGAAGTAATTTTTCACCTATGGAACATTCATAGGAAATTTGAAAGGACTCAAAAGTGTGGAAGAAGAAGAATTTAAACAAGAATGTCCTAAGACATTGTGAACAGCCGTTAAAGCGAAAAAGTTACAAAAATGAAAGGAGAAACCGACGAATATTGACAATTTACACTTGGTAGAAAGCCTCATGGGCAACACTGCTATCAAAAGTTATCGGACAGGATTTATAAGACAAAGCATGTTTTTTTGTGTTTCTCTTAAAGCTATCAGTTTACTTGGCCTGCTTTTGCCGATCCGACAACAAAAATACAAATGAACTACAATTCCGTTGTGGTAATACAATGTATAAAGTACTAATACAAACGATACTATGTATTATGACGCACCTTGGGCAACACTAAAGATATAGCAGGCAAGCAAAACACACATCAAAATTAAATTGATTCCGGACCGGGGCCTGAACTTACAACCTTTTGACAACGTGAAAACGTAAACCACTGCTTCTATGGGAGGCAGAACTACACATATTGGTAATAAAAAAAATAAAGGGAGACGATGAAAAAACTCGCCTCCAGCGGGGCTTGAACCCAATACCTTGCCGCGTGGGTTATCGAGGCAAGTGATCAGGCGGCTGGTGAAAGCCCATCAAGGAGCACATTGTGATTTTTTTTTTAATTTTACCGTTTTTGATCAATATTTTGGCCAATTTACATCAAATAGCCAAATAAAATATAAGCCTGATGCAGCAGCTTGAGGGGAACATTCCTGTTTCACTTCAACGCGATCCGGCCGGATTTAATCGGGCAGGAAAAAAACCAATAGGAAAAAAAAAAAAAAAAAAAAAAAACAAACACACAAAACCACACAAAAACACACAACACACACACACAAAAAAAAGAAGCAAGCTGCATGGAGAATTACCCAGGGAACATTTCTGTCAAATTTCAAAACAATCGGACCAGAAAAGTGAAAGAGTAGCGTTTTGAAAAATTGTTTACACACACACACAGCGGGCACTAAATTCCCCACAAGTAATGAGTATAACCTAAAAATATGAATACATGTAGACGACGGATGCCACCCCCGGCCCCCGCCTTACCCTACCCCCACACTGACGCAAGAAGACCGGCCCGACGAAGTCGGATGGTCTAAAAAGATTACCTTCCATTTTTTAAGCTTTAAATTGTGCCATTAATTTCAAAATGCTAGTGTTTCGTAGGATATTTTAAACTATGGCTCAAATTAAAAAAATAAAAAAAACATCACTTTTTTAATTCTGAGATTTTTAATTTTATTTTAAAAAGGTTGTTTCTTCTATTTCAAGCCGGATACAATTCTATCTCATATGCAAATTATTCTTCTTCTTCTTATTATTATTAGTATTTTTTGGGGGGGCTTTTCAGGTTTTGGAAAAATTGTGCGGACAAGCAGAAAACTGTGGAGAATAATGGAACTAATACCAAAGAAACACCTTTTTAAAGGTTTTTTCATATTGTGATCTTTATTTTTGTCATTCCTAATCTTTTTGTCGAACACAGAATCATGTTAATAGCTTCCTGTGAAGTGACAGTCTACTTGATCCCAAAAAGTGACACAATATCTTTTAAAAATTGCGCAAACCGAAAAGGAACTTAACTGTTTAACTTTAAGAAGCTCCACAATGTTTTATTACTTTTTTTTATTTATTTATCTATTTATTTTTTTTTGGCCTTCGTTTTTAACACAAAGTAACAGGGTAAAATTCTGGCAAAATAAACTTTGGCAAAATATAACAATCAGACACAGCAACAGAGACACATAGAAAAATAATTTAAACATGAAAATAATTTGTGCACAAACTGGTTCAGCCAACAAGTTCTACGTTAATAATTAGAGAGAAGTACTGGAAAAATTAATAAGATACTTTAAGATACGTTTGTTTGCTCAGACAGTACGGTGTGCGGTGCGTCTATCAGTGTATATTAACTTAGAGTTACGAGTTAGGTGAAGAAACTGTACACCCTAGCTCCCGAAATAGGATAGCTTCTCACAATTATTGTTAGGTCTTAGAAAACACAATCAACCAGTTGAACCGACATCGATCAATCTGATGTATTGCTAAAAAGCCAGCATCTTTAACTGACAATGTGTAATACAATGATTGCCATGTAAAAATGTCGGTTTAACCGACATATCGCTGAACTCAACGTGAATTTGACGGTCCTGATGATGTCGGTTCCACGAGATTTTACTGTACTTTTAAATTCCAGAACAAAAAAAAAAAAAAAAAAAAATATCGTGAAAGCAAACATCACATTTTTTTAGCCTTTCAGAGACCAAAATTGTTCCAATTCGTTGGGGAGAAAGATTTTCTCCGAGAGTCCAAAACAGTGAGAGACGAGAAAGGAGGAAGCGAGCATTTAAGGTGCAGAAATATGGTAGGCAGGCTTACCCTCCCACACCACAGGTCTGACCTATTCATTGGCTTTAAATAAAGAATCCGAACTTAAGTTCTGCGTGCTTTATTCCAATGCCATTTCCTCGCTTATTTATAATGTCTGTTTAAAGGGGAACTTGCTGATTTTATAAACCGATTTTGGTTTTACATGCTTAAATTTCGACAAAAGCTAAATTTTTCATTAAAAAAAGTCATTTTGGCAATTTTCAATATCTCTTTTATCCTTGTGTGAAATTTAAAAAAATCCGATGAATAGTTTTGGAGACACAGCCTTGACGACACGTTACATTACGCGGACAAAATTTTATCAAAATGCAAAGTTTTATTAAATTTCAAAATACCGTTATTTTGACAAATTTTTTTCTTGAATCCTAACAAAAATACGACGCTGCACGCCTTCAATATGTCCTCCATCGGTGGGTGAAATTTGAAAACAATCCTATTAATAGTCTTGGAGATCAAGCCTGGACACGAAAATACGCTGCGTTCCACCAATCGAAAAAAAAAAACTGTCATTTTGATAATTTTTAATGAATCCGAACCAAAATACGACATTGCTCCCATTCTGTACGGGCTCTATCCGTGCGTAAAATTTCAAAACAATCCGACCTATAGTTTCAGAGATCACATGCGGATAGGACAGATTCCGTCACACGACGGTTAGTTACAGAATGTTTATATATATATATACTCCAGGAAGCGAATCGTTCTGATAGAAAAAAGCGGATGCTGTAATTTTGAAAATTTCATAAAGCTTAGAGGAAAAGTATACAACTGGAACAATTATGTAAATTATCTTACAGGCTTAAATTGAACATTTGTCGACTGCAAGACCCGCTAGGGTTAGGTACATGCACAAATTAAGTAGGACTCGCGAGAATTTTACCTGGTTGATCTAATAAGGCGTGCCATTAAAATGCGCTTTTCATCATTGGTCAACTGCTGAATGTTAGGCATTTCAAACTTCCGTTTTATCCAATCACAATGCTCCATGTTGTTCATGAACATGAACTCCACGCCAATGTGTCCGCAATAGGCACGCTGTTATGACGACGTTACCATGGAAACAGCAAAAGAAGAAAAACGGGGTTAAAAAAATTTAACTCGTTAAACAAGAGAAAAAAACACCAATTACATTTTGAAGAAAGGTCGGTTAATCTGAAGAACAGCCGGGCAACGATCTCCAGGTGCGGCCCACAAAGTACAGCACGACAACAAAGATCCGTACAAAGGGACTAAGGGCTAGAGAAAACAGCACGCAAGACAAATGTGTGATGACCTCCGGACAAAATGGTCAAGGCAGACGGACAAAACTGCCACAATAGAAAAAGCATGACAGATAAAAGTCGACGGTCAATATCACTTTCAGTCTGGTGCGGGGGGGGGGGGGAGACTTCTTAACCATTAACAGAGTGGATTAGGTGAGCTTTGATCCACTTTCTTTCCCAAATAAAGCACATTCGGTAAAATCAAAGATACAGTGCAATAGGTTCAAGAGTGCAAGCCACTCCCTCCCCACCGCCCAGTGCTACTTGAGCAAGACCCACGATTAACACTTTTTAAAACCATGACTATATATGGCAGGTGTATCTCACTGCAGTCTCTTACTAATGTAATTAGAGCCAGTCAATCTTCTGCTCTCCAACCCGAGCCTGCTTCGTACCATGGATTTTGGGATTACCAGACCAACGGTCTAATTAACTGAGCTTCCCGTCAGCAAACATATGAATGCTTGATCTCTACTGTTTGCTGACATCAAGCAAGTTCTCGATTTTTTCCCTCTCCATATAAGTCGCCGAATGGACCGTTCAAGTTGTGGCCGTCGACCTTAATCTGGCGTAGATGAATACATATACCTGAACGTAATTATCGAACAAGACTAAAACATACAATAAACACTGACCAACGTTCTGAACACTGACAAAATCCGTGCATCTTTACACACGCCGCAAGCAGTGAAACAAAGTGTGAGTCTGGCTAAGCAGAACAGTGGGGATTCGTTCCAATTATTCCACGCGCATCCTATACGAAATACTCCATCGTGTTCACTGATGCGACTTAAATAAGGTGGTCGAGACCCATTCAAAAGTAACTTTTGAGGTGTGTCAGGCATTTCTACTTCTTATTTTATTGTACTCTTGAGCCCTCAAATACTCAAATCTGTCAAAAAGCTAACGGCATAATGACAACAGACGAGTTGGGCAAAATCCAGAAATAGCCGTATGATAATCGGACAGACAGACTTATCTGGCATGGCTTTGTGTTAACAGGGTAAACCACGAACATGCTATGTATTTTTGTAAGCATGAACAGATTATATGCAGTAATATTAATTGGTAACGGGGGTGGCAAGGGGGTGGAGAAGCAGCATGCACATTTCACCATTAATAAGCACCTTGGTCCTAGGTCGCTAATTTAAACTATCCCGATTAAATTCATGGCAAGAACCACACTATCTTACAATCTTTTTAAACTTGGGAAATATGAATTGTTTCAAAGCTAGCCCATAAACGAGCTACATAAGCTAAATAAATGAGTGCAACACCCAGACTAAATACAGTTCATTCCCGACTGCAAACGGCTAGGCTTAAGAACCGCCTCCCCCCCCCCCCACACCCCCCTCTCCGCGTTCCCTGATGCTTCACAAAAAATGATTCCTAGCCGGGGTAAAACAAAGAAACCTATGTCACATTGTAACGAATTGTACATGACCGTCCAGGGATATCACGACCAGCCGTAACATCAGTCGACAATCTTCAAAATCCGAAAAATGACCAATTTTTTATTGTTTGGGTAGGATGCAAATGGAAGTATCCTACATTCAGGCTTTCAGTCAAATTATTTTAACACTTTGTCATTTATGTTTTGAAAATAGCCTTTCGCACACACAGGCACACACACAGACAAGAAGTGATGATCCCAGATCCACCCGACAAAGTCGGACGGTCTGAAAAATAAAGTCACGCTAAAGCAAGACACAAAACATCATATAAAACATCTGAAATGTAAGATGACATCGACATCAGAACGTCATCGCAATTTTTTTTAACGATAGACTTCACTGGTGCATTGAGAGGGGGAGAGGGGTGAGAACATACTTATGACCCCGGATAAGCCTCGCTATGCAAGTGCGCTTTTCATCGCGGGTCAATTTGGCACTACCGGGGGGCTCGATTCGCCGCTTTATCCAATCACACTGCACTAAGTTGTTGAGAAACATATACTCCCAGCCGATGTGCGAACAGTAGCGATCCTGTAAACTCAAACAAAGTTTTTGTATTATTGTATTTTGTTTTTCCTTTAATAGAACAGAAGCAGATATTAGTGGAGCGTTAGCTTGGTAACAAAAACATACAAGATGTCATGCCTAGTACAACAGCCAGAACCTGCAAATATACGTTTCGTAATTACAATTATATATCATCACAAAATATGCAACACGTTCGTTCAGTTAATTTTTTTTTTTTTTTTGGGGGAGGGGGGTGCCAGGAAATGGGTAAGATTTTCTTGAAAATTTCTCATAAGATTGATACTGAAGATCAACACTGAAAATTAGGGATTCGGACTTTCAATGAAAATTGAAAAATTACAGCCCAAACATAATAGAACAAAGTGATGGCTGTCACCATTAAATATTCCAGCAAAGAATGGTTTTTATGACGGCACAGCCTGCGTAATGCGGATGTTGATAGGTGGAACATGTATATGATTTAGTTTGCAATAACTAGTCGGTCTAGACAAGAGATATTCATGATAACTGTGAAATTTGAAAAGGGGTCCTATCAAGTCCAAACGTAAGACCAAACTAGCAAATTAAACACAATCATCTGTCAATCCAACCGACGGTCCAGTGAAGTGAAAGCCAAGAGTTGGTGGGGACTAGATTTTCTGGAACAACCCCTTACTCTACCCATGATAACACACATCATGCGGAACTCGACCCGGACATGCACATGAACTTTCTCAGCATAGGCCCCTACATGTATTTTCAACAAAAAGTCCAGATGCTTTTTCCAGTTCCTATGATGCCTATTAGATAACATGTAAACTTTCCGTCATTGCTCCATTACTTTTTGCAACTGACAAGGTTATGTGTATGAACAGAAGCACGTACAAAGTGTTTGAATAGAAGCGTTTTATATCGGTACATATTTAGGCGAAAGCTAAAAACAAAATAATAAAATACATAAAAAAATGAAAATAAGGCATTGAAACTTTCCAGAATTGATTTTCTGCATTAAAATGTGGTAAAATAATGTGACTTTAGTCAGTTATGCCCGTGAACGTATATTGTACGCGACGTCCGCGAACGTTAACGTGCGAGAAGCCTGTAAGCGTTTATTCTACCGAACGCCAGCTAACATTAACCCATGTGAACCCTGCGAGCATTAAAGCTGGGTAATGCCCACAACCGTTAATCTATCCGAAACCTGTGAGGGGTTAATTTACGCAACGCTTGCACTCTTTAACCCTACGTAAATCGTACGGGCGTTCGATCTAGTTAACAAGCGTGAGCTATGTGAAGCCCGCGAGCATGAAATCCACCCCATCTCTGTGCGCAAGGACATTTTCTCTTTACGTGGCGAGTGCAAAGATACAAATGGTCGTATGCTGTTTTCGGATGTCAATACAAACAGCAGAAGATTTATACAACGGATTCATTACGGGTGTAGCGAAGGTGAAAAGAAACTGCCGATTTTAATCACCCACCAAAAGAAAGTCCAAGGGCATTCTTCTAAGATATTTTTCTGTATTTTTTGTTTTCTCGCTACTCTTTGCTTTAATATTTTGTGGAACGTGTGTACGATGTAATAAAAAATTATTATTATTGCTATATAATAGCCAAGATAAAACATACTGACGTTATCTGTCAATTTACTAAAGAAAATCAGAATTGTCATTTTTATTCAAGATTTTGAAGCAGTGTTAAAAAATGACAAGAAGTAAAATATATATTAGAAATTCCGATAAACTCAGCTCAGGCTTGTATAATATAGTGGACGACAATTTTGTGTGCCCAATATATCGATAACAGAAAGTCGTTTCAGCTTCAAATTTTGTATACGTACTCTCTGGATTAATTGGACGGCGCTCCCAACGTTTGATTCGTGTGGCGAAATTAACGAAGGCGTCATCACGTAAAATCTTATTCGCAGCATTTCTCGGTCGCAGAACATCGGAGCTCCATGGGATTTGGTGGTACCGGGGCCCGTCGTTAATTCGTCCTCGGTTAATTCGGTCCCTCGGCTAATTCGTACCAATTCCGTCGGTCCCGATTTTGGGACCCATTCACTTCTGTGTAAAAGTACGAATTAACGAGGACTCGGATAATTCGTCCCAAAATTTACCATCGTTTTTTTCTATTCCGGTCTTTTATCAATGCAGAGCCATACAGATTGGGCATGCCACACAGTTAAAACAACACGTTGCTCAGGGGTTGCATAATGGGCATTGTGGGGCAGCAATGATGGGGGTTTAAGGATTATGATTGACGTGGTCTACTCAATACACCGAGTGTCTTAGTGTGCGCAGCGTTTTCACTGGCCACTAACCAGGAGCATCGTCTGTCACGTACTGTGCACCAGCTTAAGATGCCGTTTGTTTTTTGTGGACACTTCGCGCTCCGGAGCGTGTATATAAATTGTGAATAGTGGTCAAGCATTTCAACTTGCAAAATGACCTCAAAACGAAAACACAATGATTACACAATGGACCTTAAGTTCATCATTGTTTTTGTCCATTCGAAAATTTGACCCCCGGTTAATTGGTACCCTCGGTTAATTCGTACTTTTTACCTTGGTCCCGAGGAGTACGAATTAACGAGGGGCCCCTGTATTGTTGCTTGAAAGGTTCGAACGATTCTAGAAAACTTTGCCGTCATTACGCAGAACAGTGATTGTTGGGTAAAATATCTCGATAGGGTAGAGTAGGATCAACTTCAAACTTGGTGCAGTTAAAGCCTGGATAGTTCGAACGGTTTTTGTTAAAATGTAAGCTTGTATATGAAATTAAGAAAGGCGTAAAACATCATTACCTGAAATTATTACGTGATATATATGATATCTGGTGTCTTTCATCTGCCTTTTTGGTGCACCACTCACCGACAGCTATTACGCGATGGATCATACAGTCAGGAATCAATGTCAGTTGTTTTGCACTATCAGGTCTTTAACTGACTCATACGGGCAAGAAAAACGCCCGAGTGGTGGTGTAAGCTAAGTATGACAAAATATGATAGGCTGCATATCACATAAATGATTCCGGGAGGTGCTTGAGGAAACGGCAAAGACAATAGCATTCATGAAACAGCCATAAACGTACAGTGCGCGCATTTCTTTGCTTGAGCAATTTTATCAGTTAAACAGCTTATTTGTTGTTTTTTTTTTTAAATGTGTGCGGCTCGTAAAGTGGATTAGGTTAAACAACCTTCTGGACCGTGCTGGAGAGATGGACGTTTGACAATGTATTATTATTATCACTTTTTCTCTATGGGGAGGGTTGAGATTTCAGGTAAATTCTGTTGATTATTTTAAACACCATTTTAAGTAAAAATGACTTCTGCATAAATTTTGCTTTCACGGCGATTTTCACATTTGAAATAAATTTCAATTAACTACAAATTATGGATACTTAAGACACCTATTTGTTGTTGTTTTTTCATGTGAGGCGGGCTAGACAAATTTTGCAAAAATTGCGCTGGGCGACTAACTTTTGTGCTGGGCGACTTTTTAAAGTTGGTCGCCCGGAGGCCGAACAGAAAATTTTACGAAGTCTCAACCCTGACATATTGCAAATTTTCGAATATTTTGGCGGTCATTTCCGTGTATAATTTTGTGTTTTCTCTAAATTTTTTATACTGAATTATGATTACGTTCGCAGAACAAAAATTATTCATTTATTTCAGTAAATGGAAAAATGGGTTTTTGTCTAAGACCATTTCTCTCTGTTTACAAAAACAAGAAACTGAAAAGGCGCCGGCTGAAAGTGCGTAATATATCCCTGCACGCCGACGTTTCGTGTGCTCTAGCCACTCTAGTTGTATAATTTGTTGCGCTTCGTCTCTCCCTCTGGCACCACGCCAAGTTATGACAGCATATTTGTTGAAACACAGCCAATTGCTTACATTCTATCTGATTATATATAATCCGAAGAGTAAAGTGCAAAAATATTCGTCAGAGTCATTTTTTTTTATTATTATGAATTTTTTTCTATGGAGAGGGGAGGGAGGAGTAGTGGTTCGTCGGAGGGTGTGCGATGATTTTAAATATAATTATATATTGCAAATTTTCGGAATATTTTAGTCATCATTTAATTTTGCCTTTTTTCTAAATTTTTGATAAGTATGAGTATGTTTGCAGAACAACAAAAATTATTCATTTATGTCAGTAAAAGGAAAAATGGGTTTTGTCGAAGAAGCATTTGTCTCTGTTTACAAAAACAAGAAACTGAACAGGTGTCAATTGAAAGTGTTTAATATATCCCTGTACGCAGATGTTTCGTGTGCTCTGGCCGCTCTAGTTGTAAAACTTGATAGGCTTCACCTCTACCCCTGTCACCAGTCCAAGCTACGACAGCATGAGGTTTTTTCTTTTTTCTTTTTTCGAAACAGTCAATCGCTTATATTCTTTCTCAGAAATCTTGATCAGCTTAGGTCTATATAAAATCCGGGTGAGTGAAGTGCATAACTTCCGCATAAAAAATATTCGTCTGAGTCATTTATTTTGTATTGGTTATTCCCCCTGGTTGAGCGTTGCCCCAACACGGAATAAACATGAAAGAACAACAAGTTTCGTGAGAAACTGAGCGCGGCACAAGAGAAATTTGGCCTGTCTTTTGTTCGTTTTCTGTTTTTTTTTTTAAACAACTACCTGGATAAGTTTGGAACCACACCGCTCAGTTAAAACGTATCTTTGGGGTGCACATACTCCAGAGATTCCTCACATCCTCAATTAAATACTTACACTGGTAACTTCATACAACTCGTTTGTATAGTTGATAAAAAAAGTTTTAATTCCAAAGGCCAGATCAAGTATCGAGAAAACACAACAATCAGTGCCGTGCAAACATATTTTGCGTTTCGGTTTGTGACAAAGGAAACATACACTCTAGAATATTCTAATCTATAGTCTGATTCCGTCTACCTATGTTCAAGGAAAGAGCAAGACTGTAATGCTTGAAAGCATTTTTTGAAGTCCGATCGCATATTGCACCATTTAAACATCATGCAAAATAAAAGGCATGATTAGACTGATTTTGTAAAAAAAAAAAAAAAAAAGAAAAAAAAAAAACAAAAAAACAATATTATACATGTTTTGCAATTAAATATATATATATATATATATATATATATATATATATATATATATATATATATATATATATATATATATATATATATATTTGATATGATCTATTTTATCTGCTCCTTGGTGTATTATTTTACTTACTGCGTATTTTTAACTGTTATATTATTTGTCTGACTTTATAAGACATCATGTAGAAATCGCATGAAATCATCCTGCTTTAAAATCTCTGGTTTATGAGATTTACTCTCTTGTACATTTTTTTTTACTAGAATCCTGTTACCTCTAAGCGCCGTATGATCTCCCGTAGCGACAGTTCTTTCTCATCGCCCCCGATGTAAGTTGTCGCAGGCAGCTGGAAAACTCGGTCCAAATCGGCTTCACCTGTCAAAGTGTCAAAAGAAGATTTATTGCAATAAGCGACGATACTGAGACAATGCATGAGGTCAGCTTCAGAATTTGAAAGGTTTTAAATATTGATAAAAATATCAAACCAGGCGCAACAACATTCTGGTGACATACAGATCTCCAACACAAAATATCTTTTTTCTCGTGCACCCCTCCCCCGGGTAAGAAAGTGCGTTTTCCTCTCTATCAGATGACAAATAAATATACATTTATCACTTAACTACTGCAAAGCCTTATTTATCGTTACTTATTACTCTCTCTCTCTCTCCCTTTTTTTTTTTTTTTTTTGAGTGATTGCAGAAATTACTTCCCTATTACACATAATGTTAATTTATCAGCCATTCAGTACTTTGTAACCTTCTTTAACAAAATTCCACCGGTGCGAACTGAATTCGTGACTAAAGTCAGTAAGACAGGATTTCCCGTGTTAGATAAATTATACACAGTAAAACCTCCATTACTGAACACCTCCCAATAGTGAACACTTTCTAAAATGGACGAGTTGTCCCAGTCCCAAATTGCCCCATTCACGTTAGCCTGGACATTTTAACTGAGACTGTAGTTAGCTAAAGGCTTTACAGAGCAACCTGTGTTGATGCTGGTCTAGCATGATCACTTTCCAGCTAACACCAAAAGAAAGAAACAACTTGTGATTTTGTCAATTTTTCACGGATTTTAACGAAAGTATCACCACGTTGCACTTCTGTAATAATAATAATATATATATATATATATATATATATATATATATATTCACTGTGCAAGGCTGCAGGTCACTACGATAACTACGAACACAAATCCAGTGAACACAAATCCAGTGCAAATTTGCAACTGATGTTCCAGTATAGACCAATATTGTTTTCATGAACAAAAATACATGCCTCAGCTGGGGCTCAGCATTCAGCTTCAATGCATTAATTATATTTTCTGAATTTTTAGAGGGTTTGCCACTTCTGAAATCTTCGTTTAAATTTTTCCTTTTTGTGGAAAGCAGGAATGTATAGCGTCCATTTTATACGACGTTCACAGGTAACACGCTACCAGTTCAAAAACTACCAATTTAACATCCATCAATTCTAACAGTCAAGTCAATGATCGTGAACGAGAAGGAGTTACGAAATTATGGGTCAGAAATAAGTATTTTTCGACGTTGGCTCAAGGTATGCCTAACTACATTTTTGAGAAGTATTTGAACGAATGTATTTGCTTCATATTTATTCCCCCTTCTTGATGTAAAACTTTTGCCGCACAGACAGTAATAAGACAGAAGAAAATTAAAATTGTGTGACACTGGTGTCAGCAATGTTCATGATTAAATTATACGTCAGTTAAAAATAAATATAAAACACGTGTTTGCATGGTCAGCTGAGAAAGTACTTCAAAGCATATGGACTCTATCAACGAGAAGAGACGTAAATGTGAATAAAATCGTACAGATTACTGTGGAAGCTTTATCTGTCTCAGACACCTGAATACGTCTACGGCCTAGAGACTACACTGCCATGTTGCACAATAAAAGACATAAAATATATAAAACTACTTCAAATGTTTGAAAAGTTGCGTTAAAACATGATTTAAAAAAAGATTACACGGCACAATACGTTATCCTATTCCGTGAAAGAAACTTTCAAACCAAGTTACCATATATCACCAATCCTATACTGTAATTACCCCCTTCCCTTTTCACCAGGTGCCAGGTCTGCTGTAAATGTATTACAAAGACGGGGATGTTTAGTGGTAATCAAATTTATATCTGATACAGGTAAATTAAGTTATTCAGTGACACGGACAACAAACTTGAATCGAATAAAATGTACAAGCACTCCACTGTTAAAAGTGAGCAGCAAAAATGCAGAAGTAGTTCAAATGAAAATTATGTGCCAAACTGAAATTCGCTGCAAGTAAGGAAAAAAAAAAACTAAAGCATCAGGTAAACATGAAGACTTGCACTTCCTGAGCCTGTTAAGGACAATAGTCAAGATCTACTTATGAAAAGAACTTTCTGCATTTTCAAAATACTTTTCCCGCTCTTGCGATTGTCGACTTTTTGTTCATCGATCTTTGTGCGGATACCTTCATGCTGACATGTCGGTGCTGTGCAACTCACAACCTGTATGTTGTAACTAAACTACCACCACATGCAATAATACCATCTACTTGTTTAAACACAAATATGTACACTAAACACTATACCAGCTTAGGTTTTATCATGCATGGTCATTGATGTTTCAAATCATAAAGATAAAAAAAAAAAAACAAACAAATGAACAAATAAAAACATAAATAAAAAAAGAATAAATAAACTAGTGCCTCGGAGAAACACGATCCCCCGTCTAGCGCGGATAATCATGGAATGGAATACCAAAATGCGAAATGCAGCAGTTGCAAACTGTACAAAATGCAGCCGCCAGACTAATATATGACGCCCGGAGATGTGACCATACGATACCGCTATTACGTGAACTCCATTGGCTTCCTATTTGCCAACGGATACGATGTAAAGTTTTACTTTTTGTTTTAAAGCCTTAAATGGGAGTGTACCAGTATATATTAGTGATCTCTTATCTGTTTATAGACCTACCAGAATCCTTCGTTCACAAAATAGTTTTTTTTACTCGTAGAGCACAAAAGTCGGAATTCGTATGGTGATTGAGCATTTATGAACTATGCTCCGCGTGAATGGAACGCCCTTCCCATCTCTGTTAGACCAAATGACACTCTAGCTGGTTTTAAAACAGCGCTTAAGACGTACCTTTTTATTCAATATTACAACAATTCAACATGTGTGTTTATTCCATCAATATTAAATTAAACAGTATTAGTTTCGTGTCAAACTGTTTCAAAGTTCATTTTAGGTTATCTTTGTTGAGTTATATTTTATTGTAATATTAAAATGTTATACTATTGTGATTTGTATATTTTTACTTTTTGTAATGCGCTTTGAGCTTTAATTAGATAAAGCGCAATAGAAACTGATCATAATAATAATAATAGTCTATGAAATCGGTGCCGAGGTCAGTTTGCAAAGTGTCGTACCACTGCCACTTTCATCACGTTTTTTTTCCACAATTCTAAAGGTTTCACATTTTTAAATTTCGACAAAAGTTTGCTTTTTATAAAGTTATTTTGGCAAATTTCAATATATGTTTCATCCCTTTGTGAAAATAGTTTTGGAGATAGCCTGGGAGACATGTTCAATTACGCGGACAAAATTACACCAAAACGAAGTTTTGTCATATTTCAAAAGACTGTGATTTTGACATTTTTTCACGAATGCGAACAAAACTGCGACTTCGTGTGTTATGTGTGTGTTATAATACAATTGCAATTACAAAACATGTCATAGAAATAGTTACTGCAATCAAAATGTACTAAAGATTGTCGATGTCATCAGAACTGGATTTATATCAGATCCAATTTCTTGGAGGGCAATTAACTACCACCAGTTTCATTCGTTGAAACATAAAAGTGTCAATCTGAGCTCTTTTGTGGCAAATACTGTGGACTTTTTCTCATCCGTTGATTCTGCTTGAACTAAAATTCCGAACATGAATATATTCAATGATCTACTTCGTAAGTACATCAGTTAACAGTCACTGGATTTTCAATTATGTATATCTAGACTTAACAATTTTACATGCCACAATTGTGCGTGAATGGCCGAGCTACACGTACAAGGCTCATCAGTGAGCATCAGTCAATATAATTTAGAAAAAACGGCCAACCAAAGAAAAATCAGGTAATGAAGAATTTATATCCAATAGTGATTGATTGTTGTGTGAAAGAACCACTGGTATATATGAATAAGATCCCTATGTGAAGCAGTGTAAAAAGCATTGTCAGAATAAAACATGGGAAGAAAAGCAGACTTATCCCACATCTTCTATACAGATCAGCAAAATTTTAGCAACTGAAAAAAAAAAAACAAACAAAGGAAAGAATTCACACAATGAGACCTCGATGTCGAGGTGTCTTTCCGGTGAGTATCGAGACAGTCCGAATGGGTGTCGAGGTGTCTTTCCGGTGAGTATCGAGATAGTCCGAATGGGTGCCGAGGTGTCTTTCCGATGAGTATCGAGATAGTCCGAATGGGTGCCGAGGTGTCTTTCGCCAGGCGCCGAGTTGTCCAAAGACCGTTAGTAACAGAATGCGACATAGTCGAGCCGTGGGCCGCAGCGATATACATGATATAAAACCAATGTACTGTTCTGAAGCAAGTAGCAATATCTGCTCAGTTAAAGTGTGAGACGATCCCCATTCCTTTTCGGACAAACCATATTTGTGACATCGATCCCGCCCCACCCTTCCCATCCTCGACCACTACATATGCTGCCAGAAGCGATATATCCCCGGTAATGGCGAGGACACGTGGCGAGTTACGGACATTACTAGTTGCAGAAGTGGGTCGCCAATTGGCGACTCACTCGCGTACAGAAGACTCAATACCCGTACAGTTGACTCACTTCCATACAGGTAACTCACTTTCAGTACTTGTGACTGACTTCTCTCAAAAAGCCGTATTGCCCGCTTGTACAAGTGTCTAACTGCGAGCAGACGTGTTGGAACAGGCGAATGTGTAACTGGAACGTTTTCGTGAAGCACTTTTGTGCCAGGTCGAACAGACTTGTTGCACAGTGTTCGTTCTATTTTTTTTCTGCAGGACTGACTAAGAAGGCCTAGATGGTGCAGATATATCCAGCAATTTTTTTCCTACACCCAATTACTGTGAGATTGATCTTTATTTTTATTCAGGTCCCAATCTGCTTAGCACAGCCTGGTTATAATTATCGACTTATTTACGCCATACAGAAGAAGTCCAAGACTTGTCGCTGAATTTAACTTTGTTTTCGATCAAATAGTTCACGTTTAATAGCCAAGAAATTCCTCCTTCTTTTGGGTGAAATGATATTGATATAACAAAAATACGGACAATTTATTCGTTTTCGTTTCGAATTCTTTTTTAGGGCGCTCTGTTAATGACGGAGATGAATTTTACGAGTTTGGGAGATTACCCCCAGAAACGTGTTTATTACTTTTGAAGATTTCACTAATAATACGACACTGCAAACTGCAGTTTACACAATTCTCTGTATACGAACTGAGACCCCCGATGAAGCAGTTTTTGCAAAATTTAAAATTCGTCGGAAATAATACTTTTAAAGAAATTTTTTGTCGCTTTTTGGTTCATTGCCAAGAAAGTAATTGTCCATATATAACCTTAAACATTCGCAATCGGTTTTACTTTTAATAAATCCGAATAACAATGGGACGTTGGACGTATGATATAGTTGGTGTGTGTGATGTAGTGGTCTTCTGCTTAGCCAGTCGAGACAATAAACTAGAACATCCACAGACAAGCGCCCTATGCGTTGGCAGGAGCCGCAGCGTATTGATGCCACAGAAAACTGAAAGAAAGTTTCAACTGCTGTTTAACAGCAATTGAACTACTTATCACAGAAAAGCTCCCAAAACAAAAGAAGTGAAACAAGGTCACACATGCTGTTACTCGGGAGCCAACACCATAGATTGTATTATGGGCGACAGCTGTGAGCTCAGTGGCAACTATAAAAACCTGTATTGTTCAAGCTCAAGATCATACAGAATTTGCGTTAATGTCTGCTATGCAGTGCTTTTCATTTTTAAATGTTTATTTTAGCATATATTTTACGTATTCTGTCGGCGAAAATTTGTTTTCGAGATGACTAGAAAATGCACCAGTTATGCCCCCATGTGCACCGGACCACAAACAGCGAAACAGTGCCACGTTGAAAGTTTTTCAAGATAATTTGACCAGCACACTGTACACTTTATGATATTTATGAAATACGCGGTGATTTGTATTTATTGCCGTCAAGACAGCACCTACAGAACAACGATTAATAAACTACAAAAAAGAAAAATCTTCAAATTGGAAGGACTTTCTTCATCGTACTCCCGAAGAAAAACCAATATATTCTAGATGGAGGTTTCCAGAGACACCCTATTATTTAAAGCGAGATTATATCAAGCAAATAAGCAAGTATCATACCTAAACTCTTATTTATTTAATACTTGAATTTAAATAACAGTTTGTTCTAAGTACATCACACGAATTTCAGTCTACCACTTTCCACTTTATTTTTGTATGGTTTTAATTGAGCTAACCAGTCAAGACCATATTTCTACATTTAGAATTGAATAAACAACTTTAAAAACCTTTAAACTTTCAAATAAATTAGCTGCACGGCTGCTGGCCTTTTTTTTTGCGTTGAATATGTGCCATAATGTGTCATATATACCTAGTTGAGATCCATGGAAACACATTAAGAAATCGAGGAATATCACAGTATACTTCCCTTGGACACTCAATAATATATAAATAATACTGTTTCCTATGATTCTGGCGTGAAACAAAAAGTGCACGATAAAATTGTACACAGGAGCACCAGTATAAGGGAGGTTTTATTACACAAGGCAGAAATATGGAGTAACGACATAACAAGGCCGCTGATCAGCACAGCGCCTGCCAAAACGTTCAGACGCAAGTACTTTTGATGTCATTATTGGGACACATGTACTAATTACCCAGACGTCGACAATCACACAAAGTGGAAAAGTGAGTAATCACTTTTCGTAACTGACCCACATTCCCCCAAATGGAACTTTACAACAAGTAATACAATAAAACATAATACCAGTTTGCGCTCAGAAGAAAAACTGGTATATGAATTGTTTTTCGGTATTTTCTTACTCCTTTTTATTCACTCAGTATAAACCCGTTACAACGATTCCGAATATAACGACAAAGTGTATCAGGACATAAACATGTGCGCCCGTATGAGCCTATAACGACTTAGGGTTATAACGATTTATTTTCTCTGTCCAAGCTATGCTACTATAACGAGGTTGTACTGTATATGGTGTCAGCAGAGATTAGTAAATACTAGAAGTCCACTAATGGCATGCAAAGGTACACAAATGTTATCTAATCGAGAACGCGATGAAGGCCGTAAAAGGAAGTACGTAACAGGAGTCATGTTATGATATCACGGCTCCTATGACGTGAGGTGATAATCTTACCAAGCGAATATGAAGGAAGTGAGGTGTGATATTTGTATGTTGATAACAGCACATCTCTCTCCCCATCATGAAAGCTCGCTTTTGCTATCCCTAACGGATCGAGCTCGGCCATGAAATGGCCTCTTATCTACAGCAAGAAAAGTCCAGTGCAAAAGAACACACACACGAATAATTATGAACTAGCAATCAGCTGTAAGCACCCAAACACTAACGCAAGAAGTGACACGAGCTTTTCACAGTCCAACATTAAGAATATAAAAACACCTTCCGTTTGTTCTGAAACAAAATCAAGAATTGATCATTAATGGACCCTTCCCGTACGCGGAGAATAGTCACGTAACACACAACTCGCAAAAAAAAAGACTTTAAAGGGCGTTCCTTCTTTGAAAAAGGGTGTAAACCGCAAAAATTGAACCACTCTGTTTTTTTTGGTTTTTTTTGACGTTTTTGGTACTTCAACAAACTATTTTAGTATTTATTTAGTAGCGAGGTTTTATTTAACGAATTTCTACTCTGGATTATGACGTCAGAAATGGGCAGTGTTATCAAGGACTTCGTTGATTAATGTAACAATAACAACAGTTCCCAATAAACTCCCACAGAAAGAATCGAGCGGACCGGTTTTTCTGACCTTGCCCCTCACCACATGCAAAAAAAAAAAAAAAGAACAAGAAAAAAAAAAAACAAAAAAAAAACAACTCCGATTACAGCGGCGCCGTTTTGAAAACCTCTAGCGAGAGTGTTGTAAACAATCGATGACGGTTTGCTTGACACGCGTTTATTTGGACAGAAATTATTCAACTGGAAGGCTTGTGACCTACTTACTCCGCCAAGTTCACAAAAATCGTTCTAAATCTGAGTGGGAAGCAGTGCACGCTTCGTACGGGGTAAAAACATGAATAAATTGCTACACAATTCCCAACATTCATAATTATCATAGCAAAAAAAAATTAAAAAAAAAAAAAAGAGAGAACACATGTGAAGATGCCGGCGATGTTAACAACTAACTACACGCGGAGGAGTGTCTGCGTTATGCACAAATGCCTTGCCAAACAGGTTAAACGGTTCGTCACCATTTTTTTTTATCAACGTACTAATTACTTAGGATTTAGCTTTAAGCAGATATCTGCTGGACAATATTGCCAAAAAAGGTCACGGGAATAGTTCTCTAATGCGATCAGACATCTGGAATACCGCGGAACCTGTCCAACAGTGTCACACAGTGTACGTCTGCTTGGCAGTTGTTCAACCAGATATCAATTTGACCAAATTTGATGCGAACATTTTTTTAACGTTACTTCACACTGCTCATATCGCAACAATGACTTATCTGACACATAAATCTTCAATTACATTTAAACACAGCAGGGCAGAACCGCTTAACAATCATGCAGGCATTCTCGACTTCAATATTATTAGTAAAGTGTTTTTGGGGGTGTCATGTTAATACCAGCGCTCAGGATGCCACTATATGTCACGAATAAACACGAATGGCACAAAGGCTCAGTCATACATGCAAGTGGAAACAATTTAAATCATTAAGCTCAAGTGAGGAAATCATGTCTTCAAAAAAGTCATGTGAAGTTATTTTTTTATTCTTCATTAAAAATCCAGAGTGGTGCAAGATTTTCCGCCAATAAGGTATAATACTTTGGATAATTTATTAAGAAGAAAGAAACAGGTTCATTTGTATGTCAACTATCTGTTCCAAAATAGCTTATTTACGTAGCCGTGAGTGTTGGCGGCAATCCAAATCGTTTTAATAAGAAATTATAGTCATAAATATTTCGGTACCACATTAATAAATAAACCTGCTTCTTTTTTCCTTCTTCCTTATTTAAATTACAGGAAGTGGTTATACTTCTATTGGCCGCTGTCGACGTGCTAATTCTACGCTGGACCGAATCAGATAAAAATATGATATGCAGTAAGACCATAAAAAATAATAATAAAAAACCAACGCAATCGAACATGATAACCGCACAAGCGAAAACCTATAAGCAGCCTTAACTAAGCGACGCTCTCAGCCCATCTGCAGACCGCTACTTTTTTCAGAAAGTTCAATGCCACGCGAAATCGCAAAAATCGTTGATAGTCTACACAAATGTTTTCACGGCTTTTCAAACAGTTTATTCCCAGTGTGGGTGAAAAATGGCAAACTTGCACGCTTTCTGAAGACCGTGCCGTCTGCAGCTTGACGATGACGCCACAACCGGTCATACCTAGACAGTGTCCACCGAGCGTCAGTTCCAGTGGTAAACTATCGTCTAAGTCAGCTGAGTTTATACCCAGAGGGTCCAAATTTGCTATATTGTGGCCTCGAACCTAATAATAGATAGCTTAGTAAAACACTTAAGTCATGACCCGAAATATATTCCTTCTTTCGAAGAAAAGCGACAAGAGCAAATCATCTTAACAAAAAGTGATCTTTTTATAAATCAATACTAGAGCTTCAAATTCTCTTCGACGATTACGCAACTTTTCACTGCAAGTGAAACCTGCCATATATGTTTAAACGCACCCCCAAACATTGTGCGTGGTTTTGGTGCGCCAGCAAAATCTCTGACACAACGAGTGCGCACAGGCACGCTAAATCTGAAGCTCTGCATTTCCCAATGCTCAAATGATGACGTACTGTGCATCTTCAAACCATGACTTAAGCTCCATGCATACAGCAATTACAACAAAATTACAGAGAGAACCATACTTTGTTGCAAAGCACTGTTAACACGTTACTCATCCACTGCGTATGTCGACAATTTTGTAATGTTATGTACGGACCATATCGACGTAGGTTTAATCCAAAACAACTGAACAAAACTGACGGCGTCAAACTTTCGAATCCAATCGTCTAACAAGCATTTCGTGCATCGCCCTGAAGAAAGCCGGAAAATAGGCCCGTACTAAAAAGGTTTGGTAATGAATAAAGTCCTTAGGTTTAGGCAAATGCACGAAAGTCCTATTGACGCTTTCATAAACGCTTATAGCCATCCTAAAGATTAAATTACAAATTTACAGGGCAGAAAATTCTCTTTTCCCAGCTAGGAGAGTTAATTTTGCCTGCCAACTAAGCGAAAAGTTAAAAACATGTTTTCGCATAATTTTTAGTTTGATTGTCGCATTGGTGGAGTTCCCCCCTCCCCCCCCCCCCCCCCTGACGCAGACGACAACCATGCCCCAAGGTTTCTTCTGTCACTGCACTTTCTGACCTGTCAGTGCATTTGGGTCGTTTTTCATTTTTGCATTATAAGACTTAATTGAGGCATTTCGTGATACTGATTCCTTCAAAAGGGCTTTGATTCATAGAATGCTACATGACAATACCCTATGAATTTTCTGCCTTATAAAACATCATAGGAGTCTAACTGAAACTGTGTTTGGAAAAGACCCTCGCCATTTCTTGTTTACCAAAACTATCAAGATTTTTTCACACATACAAATAATGTCACAGTTGTCTCATGTATATGTTAGAAACAAATCGGTCAGGAACATTAATCAATCCGAGCTCTTCAAGATAACCTGAAAACAAACTGAAACCGTAAATTGTTATCGCACTGACACAATAAACATGATAATTTTTTAAGTAATATAAGTAAAGAACACCTCTCGGCCTTCACGCGTCTTGTAGCAAAAGTAGCCTAATAGTGTTACATTTCTTACAGGGAATAACAGTGGTCCACACTAGCTACAATAACATGGGCAAGTTGGACTTAAGTTGCCGGTGTCAATTTCTACTCGACATATCATTTTCCACCTCGGTTCCATCACTTTCCTCCAGTAGCCAGTACCTTCGGCATAACTAAATGTAAGGATGAAAGTTGCGTAAATGAGAATATTTTGAAAAAATTCGGAAACCATATCTACTGTACATCATAAAGGCTAATCCATCATTACAGAATAAGTGGATAAAGGTACCCCTCGAGAAAAAACGTCCTCACGTTTACCCAGAGTTTTTAAAGTACAATAAAACACTGGTTATGTTCCTATAATAAAACATCGCAAACTTTCTGAAAATCTCTCTGAGATTGAGCAAAATATTCTCACTGGACACAGCTTTTGTCCTAGTTTGTTTCATATAATTTAATAGATCTGTTAAAAGAAAAATCGTATTAATGACAGCAAAATCTCAGCCAGTGAAAGAGTAACGTGTAATACTGCGTGTGAAAAAAAACCAAGTGAATGGAGACTGGTCCAATGCCAGGCATCATGACAAACGCTATGGTTATGCCCTGGGACCCCACAGCGTTATTTCAATTAATTCTTTTGCACTATCTCACAGATTAATTACTCGTAACAGTGACGTCTTTTTTCCAAGATACGCTAAATCTAAATTAGCTATATCAAGTCCTTAATCAGCAGATAAGACTACACAATTACAACATAATTTTTCTATTTTTTTTTTGTTCTTTCGATACATGTCTTATAACAGGGAGTGGGGTGAGCAAAATCGACCCTACCTGATAGGAACGAATAATTGCTTGAACCGCTTGGTGGGCGCTGATCTCCTGCCCGCTGGGTGCCGCCACCATAGCCCCCGCCACTGGCCCGACCCCTGGCCAGATTGACGGCGGTGGGATGTGTACGGCACCCGGGGCTGCCCCTTGTTGCACGTTTTGAAAGCAAGCATTCCATGACTGCAATACAAACCGAGCCATTTATAAACGACCCCAATGGGGTTGTTTTTGGTTTCGTTTACGATTAAAGTGAAAGTGATACGAAACCTAGCACAGAAAGTTCACTGCCGACTTACATTCTTCGCCTGGCTAAAAGTCAGACGTCAAACTTGTTTACGCGAGATGTCTATTGAAAATCAGTGTATTCTCACTACTGAATACTACAATTTTACACGGATAACTTATAACCGACCTTGTGTACGCTGTTTGGGTCCTGAAGCCATGCGCTGTACATCTCCTCTATATACACTGCGGAACTTCCATTGAGGAAAGATCCGCCGTCAGAGGCACACCTTCTTCCGAAAGCGATATCATTCCATTGCTTTGAGCCCAATGACTTGCACCTCGACACGGCTAATGATCTATATCCACGTGTAACAAGGGGTTTCAGCTGACCGGCCACTCTCTTCGCACGATACATCCTTTAGTCCTTATCACGTTAAAGTGTCTGATATGAAGTAGCAGATTCGGGTTAGGAAAAAGCGCCAGTGTTACTGCAGAATGGACTGCGTAAGAAAAACCTGCAACATAGCCACGCATAAAGACAACATTTTCGGAGGAAAAGAAGTATCACGTGGACAGGAGCAACTGTTGGAATAACTTCTCACCCCTTTTAGAAAAAAAAAGTTGAAAATTAAGAAACCATACGACTGTTATCAAGGATTTTACAAACATTTTCTATGGGTGCAGTATTTAATCAAAATTCCGGACAATTAAAACAATGTGGGTCTTATATTAAAGTTGCTCTTATCTATTGAACCTTCTTGCCATTTTATTACAAACATGTAATCCGTGCAATCTCCACAATACTGGTGCCCGATATCAGGAGATACAAAAATAATACGCGGCTAGTGGAATGCGCGGCGTGTCCTAGTATCCAAAACATTGAACAATTATATATTGGGGTAAGGGTTTAGAAATCAGAACAACAAATAACTTCCAAGATAAACCTATGGCTTCATGAAGCGGGTAGAAATAACTTGGTCTGCGACAGGTAGAACTTGCTCTAACTTAGCATATATTTCAACTACAATACCGTGAAAACACTGGAGCTCCACAGAGTATTTGCATTGTTACCGTTTTGGACTGACCACACCTAGTTTAACAGGAACGCGTTATCAGTGAAACAGGTCACAGTACTCAAACAAAATGTAACACTATATGCTGTTCGAACTTAAAACACCTTGGCAACCACGAGATTCAGTTTGAAGAGTCCTCACGAGCAACCTTGGTAGGGCAAACCTTTAAGAAACATTGCTACGTCATGTCGCGAGTAACGTTGCTTACTTAGTAATAAATACCTGCGTTAGACACCCAAGGCTGGGAAATTTTAGTGTTGTTCAGTGCTAGTCGGCCCCCCCCCTCCCACCTCCAAGGTGAAAAAACCAACGTTTTACGGCCTGACAAAAGCACTGTTTGACAGTTAAATGTTGAAAAATAGAAAGAAAAGGAACGTTGTTTCTCGTAACAGCCTACTTCTAATGCCTTGTTACATACGTCTTTTCGTAACAGTGGTTCCCTGTAGCCACACCATCTGTTCATCAGTATTTACTTATTGTTCATTTCATATGAATTTTGTTGCCCTACAGTATCAACGCAGTGTAGCTATCAGAGTAGCCTGTCACGTTTCATTTTGTTACTTAGGGATACCTGAGCACTATATTTTTGTGTAACTCTTACAATTATGCATATTAAAAACGCTACTTGGAACACTTCGCATCTCAGTGACAATCCCAGGTGCCTAATATCACTTTAATTGCCAACCTTTTTATCATTGCTGAGCGTATGTTTGTACGCTTAATTGCCACGGCAATTTCGCCGTATGTACTTTTGAATAAATTTACAATGTTAAATATTGATATGTCAGACAAATATCAATATGTTCCATTATTTCATTTCTGCCACGTTTTTCCCTTTTCGCCTGTTTCTTTTTTCAACTGTTCTGTAAAACTATAGGTTTTATCTGGGGAAAAATACATGTGAAAGTACTTTTGCAAAGCTTTTGTTATAGTATGAGAGAATTGTGTAGCTTATATTTTACAAACAAACCCGCATGACATGCGCAAACGCTTCTCCAACACTCAGCAAACGCATTTTCAGTTTTGCCAATTCGATGTACTTTTTTATACTTTTCAATTTCATGTTCTTTCCTCGAAGATAAAGTATGCAAAATTAGCCCAGCTGACCTAAATTACTTATTATCAAATGAGCACAGGAATGGAAATCCTAAACCTTAATAACTTTGAGAAAAAGTAAACCCTTTCCAAACTATGATCATTAAAACGAAATTGTTGGTCTGTAATTCGTATATATGGTAGGCACTAAGAAAATGATAATATGGAAGAAGTTCTCAGATGCAAGTTGAAAGTATACCAAAATGGTCGGTGTATGATTCTGATTTCGTCCTTACACCTAGTTTAGGGTCTGACGTGGTGACTGACAGTACTGTCAGTGACTTTGAGTCAAATAATTGTCCATAAAAATGTGCTTTGAAGAAAATGATTTTACGTCGCAAATGAACGTTTAACAAAGCGTGCCACTTTCATTCGCCAGGCACAATATACGAGGAAACGAACATTCAAATTCAACCACACATCGTAATTGGTTAAATCGCAAATTGGTCTATAAGGTGAAGATTATCATGACTTACAATAACCCAATTGGTATTTTCGGATCTTTCCAATGGAGGTGACGTTTCGATTCCGAATTTTTAGGGATAAATTATAAAAAATGATAAGGGAAAAACAGAAAAACTTAATTTTCTTTCAACACGCACTTTTTCGAATTGAAAAAGCCACCATACCATCTTTCAAAAGTTTTTTTACATTTTGTTTAGTCCTAGATGACTCTTGCTTTCTTCCCAGCAAGACAGAAGGGGCCCACTTGGGCTACATTTTATTCAGCCCTTTTAACAGCCAACATGTGAATATGTTTCTGGCAAATGAAATTGTTTATTTTGCCAGTTTTCTGTATCATTCCTTTATTCCCTTGCCTCAACTAATTCAGTTGAAATGCAAAAGATTTTCGGCAAAAAGCCGATTCCGCACTAGTCCCAGCGGACCCTTTCTATCTTCCTAGGACAGAAAGGGTCACAGTTCCTGCAACAGAAATGGCCATTGATCACAATTTTCGAGGCTCTGGATCTTTCGGCGCCCGTTCAAGGACACCGTGGCTCGAACTGGCAGGCTTTTTCTTTAAAGGCACACTGAGAAGTACCCTGGCGCATTATTTTCGACCTCAGCGAAGCTCCCAAACTGGAATAAAGCGTGGTTTTGAAACTGTGGATTCACTGTTGTTGTGGGCGATAATAAGGGATTCGATATCCTGATCTAAAGAAAACACATACTTTTCTCAGTAAAAAATTGTTATCTGATCACTAGTCCTAGATGCGCCATAATTTTTAATTGGGCCATTTATGTGATGCACCCTTTCTAAAATAACGCTGTTGGCCACAGTCGTGCGCCGAGATTTGAAAATTGACATCAATGACATTTCCTTTTGTAGGAACTATGACTCTTGCTGTCATAGGAAGACCGCAAGAGTCATCTAGGACTAATTCCGCACACACCAATGTCACGGCGAATTGCGTGGCTTCTAGTTTGTGCATGGAGCAGCCGGCGCGAACGCTGTTTTCACGTTAAAGGAACAAGTTTTCAGCTTTGGGTAAATACGATGTGCTGTTAAATTTCACGTTGTTCTCCTTGTATCGCTCCCTTCGTATATCTGTACATAGCGGAAAGAAATCGTTATTGTTCAAGCATAGAAAACGACATATTAACTTGGATATGTTCAAGTTGGAGAAACGAAAACGCTATACTTCTTACTGTGCAGACACCCACGTTTTAAAAACCTGGTAACTGAAACGCCAAATAAAATCCTGTTGCCAATTCGAATGTCATTTCCCGGTGAAACTTGTTTTCCAAAAGCTGGGCAAGGGCGATCAATGACAGCCTGCAGATGTGTTGCTATATCTATAAACATAAAAATATTCCATTGAAATCAAGTAATTAGTATTATCTATTAAATAATTTTTATAAATTAAAAAAATGCCAACTTTCCTTGGTTAACTTAAATGTTTACCTGTCAGGAAAACGAAAACTCTTTTACAGAAGTCCGCAAATTTCCGTTACGTCACTTAATTTCCTTGACCTTCAGATGACACACCTCTAGTAAGGTTTATAGGTTTGTCCTGCCAAATCGCTGTTGAATACTTGTTGATTACCATATGAGATAACCCAGTATGAAGGTACGTAACTTATCTGTTCTTCTAAATAGCAGAAACTGCTCTCCTCTATATTTAGTTTTCTGTTATACACATGCGATGAACCGTTTTTTTACTCCAAGAGTGGTGTTCTGCTCTGTCCTTATATTTAATGACGTGCTTATTCTTGAGATTAGATAGTTCATCCATAATTTTTTTCCTTATTTTAAAAAGCCTTTGTTAAGTTTGAGGATAGAGCAGAATAGTTTTTTCATCCTTATTTTTTAAAAATAAGAGCATACCTAAAAATAAGGACAGAGCATAATACCACTCCAGGGATGGAATTTTACTTTATAATGGGAGATTAGTTAGACAGAAGTACCAAAACGCAGTTGTAAACAAGGATTTGAAACACCTTGAAAATTAGAGCCTGTTGTAACTCAAAAGAGCATTTCGCTCTTTTATTCACCAGATCAATTGACAAAGCGGCTCTAAGACAGTTCATTAAGCTGTCGCATCCCGAGGATTGCTTGGAGACTTGTTGCTGATGACCTGTCCAGGCTTAGGCTGCTTTGGTATTATACGTCTTAGTTTTCATCTTCATATTTGTTGTCTTATCTGTTGGAGGTCTGGATTGCATCTCCTCGTTTTAGCCATAGCTAATTGGATACTTTTTTCGCTAATTGGATGTTTTTTCTGTCTTGAGAGGACTCCCTGTAATTCCCAGCATCCAGACAGATCTTCAAACGAATTTTTAACAGCTTAATTCAACAGATTATCATCATTCTTTTAACCGGTTTCCTCATACACTTTCCTCACAAACCTCTTAATTATGTTCCCCACGGCAAAGTTAGTTTTAGTATGATAACTTGCTTACTCCTCTTTGACCATAGTACAAGTTTGTAAGTCAGATTTCATGTGGAAAATGCAGTTACCGATTGAAGTCGATCACCACTTGTCAACCATTTGCCGATGTCAAAACTCCATGATATCCCATTAAGGAATGCTGCTGAATTCCCTTTGCATTTTTACCACCTCTTAGAATTCCTTAAATTTGATTCCCCTCAGATCGAGTTTCTGTGTCGGTGATGTCACTTTTTCTAGGTGTACGTTCCACAAATAGTCTCTACTCTTTCTTACTCGCTCTTAGGGTCCTGCTTGTAGCTTTGCCGAATAGGTATGGCATGAAGTGGACTAGATTTGATGCGAATTTGTTCGATGCATCTATGTATTTTTAGTAATCGTTCAGAATGAGCTAAATTTTTTAACATTCTGTTAGCTGCTTTTTCATCTTGTCGGTTTCAACTTTATCCTTGTTTGCTGCCTCTTTTTGCAGCCTTATTAATTGTTTAAGCTCCTTCTTCACCATTGCCTCCCTAGCATCCCTTCTATTTGATTTCATCTCTCTTGATCTTTCCTCTCATGGTTACATCACACCAAATATGTCGTTACTACAGTGTATATAGAGTTGGTACATGTGTTCAAGTTGTCTTCTACACCTCCTTTCATTATGCTGCTAGTAGTAGCACTAAATCACTTTCTAGCCCTTTCCTCTGGTTGTCATTATTACATTTTATATTTCTAGGTCTTCTGTTTTTACCACTCCCATGTTCATCTGCTTCAGGCTTGGAGTTCCGGAGCCTGTAGTTTGTGTTCTGCCTTTTGATCCCCTCCGCCTCGCCAGTCACTTCAGCTGTGCATTGTAACACTGTCTGGCAATGTTCTTTCGCTTGATGTATTTGCAGACCCTTTGCATTTTCGTATACTTTGCCACACGTGCATACCTTTCGATCCTTCTTCTCTTTTATTGCCAGAATGTTGTCTGTCCTTTTAAAAAACTCATCCTTCTCTGCTATCGGTTCCCTTGAGACATTGGCCTGTATTTCTAATTGTTGTTGGTATAATTCACTCCATGAATAGTTGCTGCCTTACCGTACTCTCTTTACCCGTCTTTTCAAATTTGCTATCTGTCTCTCCAGAAGTTTCCCATATTTCTAGCTAGTTTTCTTGGCAGTTATTGGTTAGTATAAAATTCCTGTTTTTTGATAAAATAATTAAGCGAGTACAGGATAGTTGTATGGCTGAATTTTCTGCGCAGAGAAAGCAGTGAAAAAGAAATTAAGGGAGGTCACAGAAAAACCTTATTAAAACGTATGTAACCAGTTGTGTTAATAAAATAATGTCGTCTTTATTGCAGTTAACCAAACTGAATTTTATATCCAATACTAGAGCATCGCTTAGAAGCTCTTATTAATCTATGTATGATAAATAAAATATTGATCACACATAACAAAACTAAAAAAAATATTTCATTTCTTAATTCTTATTTGTGAGTAAAATATCCAGTCGACGTAAAAGCTAACAGCCTGTTCCGTTTGCCTCTTGATATTAAATGTTCTTCCAATCAGAATTTGCGAGAATTTTTGTTTTCAAAATCTACTTAGATAACACTTGATGTCATCAGACAAAATGAACGGGTTATATCTTTAGAGATACATAGAACAATGCATAGCCAAAATCAATCTAAGAACTAAGGGCGTGTTCTTGTGACGATGATAAATGATGTTCATCGCCAGCATACGTTCGTTTACTTGCTGATGACATCAAGTCATGTGCTAAATATGTGTTTCCAGTTGTAATGTTTTGAAGAAAATTAATTACTGAAGCGGCCCTTATCACTTGCCATCACTTACAATATCTTGACATAAAATTTGAACCAGAATAGCTGTCAGATTTTATTGTTCTTTTCCCTGGTAAAATTCTTCAATTCTGCGTGATGGATTACTAGAATGCTTTTAACTTATCGTTTTATTCCTGTTAAAGATACGCAAATAAATTTATTTGAGTAAATAACTGTCTTTATTGACCAGAAAATTCCTGTCAGTCATATTGAAATATGGCAGTCATCATCGTCATGTGTTCGTTTCCCTTCAGTATAGTTGTCCATTGTAAGATGAGATTGATCTCGCTGGGTATGACGGAAAATTTTTGGAGTTCATTATTTTGATACTGTCTTCACCCTAAGCAAACAGGCCAAAAGGACTGGCAGTGCTAATGGTAAAATGTGCAAGTTTAATAAAGGTGATGACAAGAGGTGATCATCATCATCTGTTCTTTTCATCTAATTATGACTTCAAGCCATATGCTAAAACACATGTTTCCATCTTTAATGTTTTGAAGGAAATTGGTGACTCAAGAGCCCCCTATCTTTTGCCAACACTTAAATGACCTTCGCACAAAATGTAAACAAAAACAGCTGGAAGACTTTATTTCTGGGGCTTTTCGTTCTGGCCTGATGGCCTCAAGTGTTCCCCAGTCAGAATGCACAAGATACAATTTTGCCAAATACCGGTTGGACAACGCTTGATGCCATCACCCAAATCGACCAAGATCTTCATTTACCAGAGAAGAAACATGGATATTGCATAATATATTATATGGATGCCTTTAAACCTTTATATTTCTATACAAGATATGTAAATAAAACTTTTTGCGTATGTAGCTATTTTTATTGACCCTAAAATTCCTGGCAATCATACTGAATGAGGACAATAATCATATGTTCATTCCATTTGATGATAGTTGTCAAGATAAGTTCAGATTATTGCAAGTGATAGGAACTTAATATTGTGCCTTCATTATTTTGATTGTTTTGGAAGTGTATTACCCAAAAAAATTTTGTTTATTTATGGCCTATTTGTTTTGCATGGTGACATCAGTTGTTGTCTACTTAAAACATGGAAAACAAAATTTTCCAGTACTTGATGTCAGAAAACCAAGCAAACAGACTATTGTGCAAGGTAACAACGGTGTTATTATATGTGACGACATAAAGTATTGTGCAATCAGAAAGGCAAAGAAAAAGATTACAAATTCGGATTGGACAACACTTGATGTTATCAGGCAAAACGAACAGGCCCAATCAATGAGTGTTCTGTGTATGTGTAACGTGACATGTTCAGCGACAACGGAGACAGTGAAGAAAATTATGACTTCTACGTGTACTGGACATATTGCTGATGAAGTTAGTATACATAATTCTTAAAAACAAACCGCTGGTAGATACCGAAGCTATCATCTTGGGTGATTAAGGTCGCAGAAATGTTTTCTAACGTGTGCTACAGGCTGGTACCTTGTACGTGTACAAGAATATAACCACTCTAATTTATTGAAAACAACAATTGGTATTCAGCACCAAAGATCTGAAAAAACTAAGTGTCCGACATTCACTTACAATTATTAAATACATTGTGTCCAACTGAGGTCAGAGCCTCGACTCAAACTCTTAAATACTCAAACAACTAATCAGCACACCGTGTGCTATATTTCCAAGCGTTGGGCTTGCCTACCCATGACAGACATTGCCACACTCTACTTAACCCTTTCCAGGAATGGAAGAAGGGAAAACGTCAATGGTGTCGAGTAAATCAGTTTCTGCCATATCTCCAACGAAGTGTACGCACAACACTAAGCAAAATTATGCAGACTGGGAATCTTGTCATAATTGAAGTACCACGTCAGGGCCTAGATGATTGAGCTTGGAAAGTGTCTGCTGGATACTCTTTCAATAAGTACAAGACAAGCTGCTTTCAGCACCTGATCCAAATCTGTCCTCTATGCTAGTTGTAAGAAGAAATTGTAGATTTGCATAGTCAGCTGTAAAATTCTTTATAAACTAAATGAAGAGACACTCCTGTGTTGGAAAACTGTATTTGTCAACCCTGTATATGAGAAACTGTGCTATAATCACCGTCGTGCACCGCATTGCACCTTAGACAGCACGCTTCGTACAGTTCGCACCGCGACAATAGGCCTTATTTATAGAATCGATGGGAATTTGTGGAATCAATGTCTTCATGCTATCGAGTACTTTTTGTGATAACCATTCCTACCTGGTCTCAGGAAGGGCGCTTTTCATCCAGAACTGTAGGCTTGATGGGTTGCATGAGCTTAATTTTAGCTAGTAACCGAAGCAGATTTGTGGTTGCGGGAGAAGCGTGCAGCAGCCCTCTGTCCTGCGCACCTGGACACACATGTATACCGAGAGCTAATTTCTATTGGAAGAAATTGTATCTGCCAGCAATGAGCGAACAACGGAACATATCGAGGCTGGAGACACAAGGCAACAGCCTGTTTCCTACTGTTTTTGGCTGTGTGCGATACCACTGTCTGGCTGTCTTATAAAAAGCCTCACCGCCTTGCCAACAGAACATCTTGGCATCTGGTAATTAACATCGCTAGCTTCAGTTGATGTCGAAAGCCAGTTCTTCGACAAATAACGACGCTTTCTCGTGACTGGAAAAAGGCGACCAGTTTTGCGGTACAGGTTGCTGCGCGTTGGACAGCATGATGTATCATCTATAAATTTATTGATGCCGTTCATTTCTCTATCGAATTCAGAACCACTCTGAATTTGCAATTCCTTAAATCCTTTGACAGTGTTTAACATGTTTTTCAAATGTCCGGTCAGTTCGGAAACATTATTTTCGATTGACTGATAATACTTAGAAACGTGCTATTAACACAAATTTCAAACCATTCTAATCGTACAGGACACTAACAACCCTCCTTCCTGTTTATTTCGTTTTTAGTTTGAATCTTTCATCATCAGTCAGACTCTCGGACAAAGTGATATAAACAAATCGCATGCGATACATTTTCACAAATATAATATATTCAATGAAGAAACACTTAAATCAGTCAAGAAGAAAATAAGCAAAGAATTTTCTATATTCTATTTGATACTATATTTCTCTGTAATTCTGAAATATTAAGGTGCATCTATAATTTAAACGAATGATAAATTGCATTGCATTACCGAAACATATCAGGAAACGACAGAAAATTTTCACTGTACTGTGTGGATGATAAGACAAGATACGATAGAGTGATAAATGGATAAGATACTGTACGATGGAGGAAAAAGGAACGAAAACCACAAAAATAACACTTAATCACCCCATTCTAAAACAAATAACGTCAAAGGCAATCTGAAAAAAGATTATTATGATGTAACTGATAAATTCTAAAGATCTCTGTGCGTCTAACTTATCATCTTACTTTCTTCTTATTTTGCAAATAGCTATATTTTTGGAGTGTGTTAGTATCACGTTATGCATATAATGGATCAACAATGGAATATATTATTTGGCTGAATTTATTGAATAATATCGAGCCTATGGCCAAGGTTGGACCAACACACCAGCATTAAAACTTACTTCGCGTCCATCTTTGAATCCACTTCTCTTCTAGCTCTGATCCAACGTTGTTTCGCTGAAATTAATGAACACTTCTAAAAACGTTGATCAAATATCTTCAGTGCAAATTATTGAACAAACACACTTAATACTAAACTCAAATAAACATATATCGATGCTGGTTCAGCACTAGTCAAATAGTCTTCATCGGCTGGCCATATGTCGACAACACTAGGGTTCTAATTGGTAAATTGACATTGAAACTTAAATTATCAAGTATAAAACTATTTATTCAACAATTTTAGTAAAACGCTTTCTTAATGGGAAAATAGAATTGACACAATACACGAAACCAGTATTAAAATTAAAGAAAGGCTTTTGAACTACCAAGCAAAAATCTCACAACAGTTTCAGAGACAAAATTTACATGGGTATTTATTCCATTCTAATGGAAAGTTTTCTGAATTAATGAAAAAAATCCATAACTCTTTGGATCATTCTGCAGTATAATTAAAGATACTCCAAATTTCAGCTTATTAAAAAATTCCAACTGTTTTTTAAACTCCAAAATTCCAATTTAAACAGACAACACAGTGTATAACGCATTTGCTTCTAGCTTTACACACAGTCCAATATTTATTGTTTTAATTGAGTAAAACACATGTGTGCTGGTACTCCTTTGTTAACCCAGTGCTGGTCGTGCCCAAGACAGCACACTTTAAGCTAGCCCAGTTAATTTCAAACATTAAAAGCTGATTCTTTGTTCTGTTTAATCCATACCAAGAATGGAGCCTATATCCGATAAAACGTCAGTACCTGCGTCCATAATCTTGTTATAGAATGTACTTTTGCGTCGTTCAGGTTGAGTTATTTCCAAGTTATCAGGTCCTACATTGTTTTTACTTGAGCCCATTTTCTCTGTTACATTATGGGCACTAACCGTTCCAGCAGATTTGGAATTAGTTGTAATCATTTATGTTGATTTGTTCAGCGTCAGTCTCACTGGCTAACACTCTTCCATCCAAAGTTTTAGTCTCATTTGACCCGTCTCTCTTTGCACAAGGACACCGTTTTTTTACAGAACATTGTTACTGCATGAGTTTGTAAAATCATTGTCACTTCAAAGTTTAGCTGTGTGAACATATTGTATGAACATTTGTCAGTTGTGATTTCAAAACATATACAATGGTATCATTTCTAATGCTTTATCATATAAGTTTATGTGTCAAGTTGACTTGTATTAGAAATTTTACACAGCCACATGAAGAGACATAGCTGTTGACTGTATCTCTACACAAGTAACAGCTAACGACATCCGTCCTTGCATATTATAAGCCTCAAAACCTATTCATCCTACTATAGCAAAATAACATTAGCTGCATCTCTACACGAAAAATAGGTAAAGCCCTGACTATCGAATATACCTGATATACGTGTTAAAAACGTGAATAATATAGCTTTACTTTCAGTTAAGTGCATTAATAATTTGTATTTGTTTTAATCATTCCAGGAAGCATTTTAAATTACGACGAAAATTTTCAAACCGTAAAAAGTCGCTTTCAAGCCACTTTTTATACAATGATAAAATATATATAAGCAAAATCCCGGTTATGGGGACCCAGATATTATAGACACCCCTGAATTGGGACACCATATGCTAAACATACCATTGGTTTCTGTACTCATAAAACCTCGTTATTGTTGACAAATCGCGATTCAAGAAAGTGTCCGTAACTTCAGTGACACATTGAAATTGACGTCTAATAACGGAAACCATAACTGATGTGCTTATTTTTGCCCAGTCTGTAAATAAACACATAGTTGCCTTATTCAAGTACATCGCAAACAAGACAAAGCCTTGCAAATCTTAAGAACACTAGTCATTTTGTTTTGCTTAGATAGAAACCTCAAATAAACAAATCTTTCCAAAACGTAAGCTACTGTGCCTTCTGAAGCAAAGAGTACCCCCTCGCCAAACACTGGAGAAATACCTTTTAAAACTTTTTTCTTCGTATTATTTCAATGGAAACTTTCTAAACAATTTTTCTAAAGGTAGGCAGCATGTGTGGTCAACTAACTGCTAGTAATTTTTTTTTACTAAAATCTTAAGTAAGTATACTGATACAACTTAACCTGCTAAAAATTTTTGAATGAGAACAGCGGACACTAGAACTTACCAGTTACTTGTTGTTGATTCACCAGTAAGAAAAGGTGCTTGAAATATTTGTGAAACCTCAGCTTCTTATGTCTTTATTGGGAAATTTATTAATTGTTGATCTAAGGTAAGGCAAAAATCAGTAAAATATTACACGACGCCAGATCAATAATGTTTACTCTTTAAATTTAGTTAAATATAGCGGTCATTATTATTTCAATAGCTATTTTATTTTTCCGTGATTCATAAAAAAACGGGCGGAAAATTGGCCAAAAGCAAATTTTTTACTAACTTCTTAGTAAGGGATATAATCTTTCGGCCGTAAAATTTTGAATGAGGGAAGCAGACATTAGAACTTACCTGCTATTTTTGTGATTCTTCAAAAATTAGCTGAAATATTAGGCATGTCGAATTGTTTTGAAAGTCATTTTTCTTCCTAGAAGTGAGTCAAAAAAATTCATGAAAGATGGGAAGCATACGTAACTAACTGGCTACTTGTTTGTTTGTTTGTTTGTTTTTGCTTAATTTTTGGCCATCCGCCAAAAAGTGACTGTGGAGAGAAAACAATGTTTTTCGTAAGCTCTTAGTCGATACGAGGGAAGTAGCAATACGGTCGTCAAAGGTTAAGTAAGGGTAGCAGAAATTTCTACTTACTTCGCTATTGCTTTATTTTGCGGTTCGCCAAAAACTGGCGTACTGGCGTAAATATTAAAAAAATGTTAGAAAAATCTTAACAGACGCAACAGAAGTATCCTTTGTTGTTTTGTGATTCGAAAAAGAAAACAATTCCCTGAAATATTGATGAAAAACCAATTTCATATTAAAATCTTTACAAACACTAGGAATGTAATCTCACTGGGTCAATGTCTTAAATCTTCAGTGCCAGTAGCAGACATTGATACCTTATTGGTTGTTATGTACTGTTCTTTGGCCACAATATCGGTAGAATCCATTTTCTCATTAATCTCTGTACCAACACCAGGGACACAATCTTACTGTTTTAAATTTCAAATAAAGGAAGCGGACATCAGTACTTATTTGGTATGATTTGATTTGCAAAAAACGAAAATGCCTCTTCATCCACTCTCCTACCGAAGTGAGTCATCTAGGGCACAGTTAGAAGAATGTCTTTTCGGTATGCTTTGGTGGATTGAAATGTACGAAAACAAGATATATAGCATGGTTATAGCTACACTGACGGTTAGCAAAAATAAAATTTTCATTGAATAGGGAATTGATGTAGCGACCACCTTCGAGACCGGATGAAAAAACTCAGTAAAATCTATTTGTAACGATCACCTTCAAAAACCCGATGAGACGTGCGGTAAAATCTGCCTGTCTTGACCAACTTCCAGACCAGGAGTAGTATTCTGCTCTGTCCTTATATTTAAGGACGTCCTCATTGTTGAGATTAGATGGTTCATCCTTAATTTTTATCCTTATTTTTAAAAGACTTTGTTAAGTTTGAGGACAGAGCAGAATAGCTTTTTTATCCTTATTTTTAAAAATAAGGACATCCTTAAAAATAAGGACAGAGCAGAATACCACTCCTGGACAAAAAAGTAACCCATATTAAAAGTGCTGGAGTGACAAACTTCCAGACCCGGATAGAAACGACATACAGTAAAACCTGTTTTAGTGACAACCTTCAAGACCAGGAAAGGGTACAGTTAACCTGTTCGCATTGACCACCATCCCCACCCAAGTTACCGATATGTACAGTAAGATCTCTTTTACTGACCACCTTCCTTACAATGAATTACAGGAAGGAAACTTTTATATCAGTAAAAAGTAAAATGGAAAATGGCTGAACAAGAAACTAAATAGGTTTCGATTGAAAGTGTGTGATGTAAGTCTGTATCCTGTTATGTGGGCTAGATATTTTAGCGTCACCACTTTTTGAGCTCAAAAACATATAGCAAGGTTTCCGAAATACCGAACAAAAGTGATTTTTAGGTACATTTTAATGGAACATCCTTTTGAATAAACCGCTTTTACGAAGCACGGGATTTTTTTTTCTATTCTGTGAGGTTTTTAGCCGAACGTCCTTTTCACTGTGAAGACCAGCCCCCCTCATCACTTCCTATGGTTGTTGTTGGTACTTAAGTTTTCTTTGTAATATTCTTCACACTGTTGATTAGACTTGCCTAGATAAATTACAAAACCGCTGAAGTTACGAACAGTATCTACCGCAGTATCTTGATATGCATGCACAAACGCTTAATTTTAACGCGCTTTATTTGAGGTTCGGCTCATTTGAAGTATTTTACATTTGCTGATCCTATTAGCGGGTTTTACAGTTTTATTTATTTATCTATTCAATAGAAAGTATGTTCACTTCAGAGTAGGGATTGTCACAGTCGCTAATATCTGTTGTCTGAGACCACCATATAGAAGTATCTGATTGTACCACTGACGTTTTTAACAGGGAGATTGCAATTGAAACCACAGGGTCACAGATAATCTTAAAGGAGATGTTGTGTTGTAAAGAACTGAGAGTTTGATAAGATAAGATGAGAATTAATTACGATGATAACGGTAAAGAGGTGATGATCACTAGAAATTTTTGATGAATTGGGTGAACTCATGATGAAAATCACATGTACATGTGACAGAGAATTGATACATTTTCGCTTTGGATATTTAAAAAAAATGCAAGTTTCTTCTCATAAGAGTGCAAAGAATTAGTTTATTAATTTAAATGCAAAAATTTACACTTGTCTTTTCCTTATAAAAGAGACTACACATGCTTCGCATCGAGTGATAAATAAGCAAAAATTACTACAAGTGTGTGAATTGTAAAATGTTCAAGTGAATTTGAATCTTTGGTATCTTCGGTTAATTTGAACCTTTTTCTCACTCTCGAGCACTTCAAATAAATTATCGACTTATCGGCTGCATCTTGTAAATTGTCAGTTTTATTTCAGAAAGCAATATTTCGTTCTAGCTATTACCTGTAGGTTTAGAAGAGTTTATTTTATGTTTAAATGCTAAATGATATAGGCCGCTCATAAAAAATATTTAAATAATCAGCTGACATCAGGACCTAGTTCGTACCGGCGCCAGGTTCTGCTGTTACCCATACCGCTCAACATACTGGGGCTAGTTTGCCCATATCTAATCTCTCATAAACAATGGGGAAACGGCGTGGTCGGTTGATACATTTATTTCAGGATTTCCATTACGTGTATAAAGGAAAGAGGAGTATTATGACATGTAAACACGCACATTCATTGCCCTTCCTGCATCCAAAATTTTGCGTTACGCTCAACAGAAGGTTTGTACTTGATATCGCTATTACAACGTAACTAACAACAGAAAGCATCGTAGAGGAGTGTAAAAAATATGTGTGTGTGTGTATGTAATTGAGTCTGTTGTAGACACTTGATTTTGTCAACACGATAATTTTCAAACAGGGCGTCGGATCTACTTCATACTTGGTGGGATTATGTCTTGGGTTGGTCCGCTAACTGAGATTGTATTTGGACAACATTTGACGCCATATGACCTCAAAACGTGACAATTTCGTTACCAATGTTACTGCAAAACGAAACATAGGATTAGTTTCAAACCTGGTAGGAAGCATTGAATAGATCCGACAGTTCATAGTGTCTTTGGTATATACAGCACAACATTTAACGCCTTGCGGCATCATTATGTGTTGTGGCACTAGACTTTGTTAACACGATAATCTCGAATGAAGTGGGATCAACATCAACCGTGATGAGATTAGGTCTTGGTTTGGTCCGCCGATTGCTGTTGTATATGACGCATTTGGACAACGTGACGCCAAACGGGAAAAATGCGTCCTCACTCCAACTTCAGAACGAAACATTGGATTACTTCAAACTTGGCCTGAAAATACTATGGGTGGTCCAAGCGGTTCATATTGTATTTCGTATTCTAATGTGTATGGTGATATGATGGGATTATGCCTTGATTGCGCGGTCGATTGTAGTACAGTTGACGTAGATTGGACAATGCGTGACGTCATAACCTAAAAGACGTATTCATAACTGTCGAAATTTAACTAAAACCCTCATTCTCCCCTCACTTGGCAAGATAATATCGTGGAAAACTTGGACAAATCGTTGAAAATTTTAAGCTGGAACGTATATCAGTTACATCACAGGACGGCATAGCATATTTAGCTACAAACTGTGTTAAGTTTGATTTTACACTTCACAGTGATGTAGCAACCACCTTTTAGATCCGGGTGAAAAAGATTACAGTCAAACTTTTTTTTAATTAAAGGGATGGCCGAAAGATTCAATTATGCTAATTTTGAATTCCGTGGTGGTGAATAATCTTGTGCAGTCATTTAGCTGAGGCGACTTGAGCGAAAGCCGGTCCCCTACTTTCCACCTCTGGCCTGTTTCGAACCAGGGACCTTGGGATTACAGGACCAACGCTCTACCGACTGAGCCAACCGTCAACCCCGGTAAAACTTGCTTGCAGTGTCCACCGTACGACTCGAATAAAAGACGTACAGTAAAACATGTTTTAGTGACAACCTTCCAGAATCAGACACAAAAAATCCTAGAGTAAACTCTGTTTTAGTGACCATATTCCAGAACCTTTCGAAACAATATATATATATTCGGATATATTTAAAGTAGAGTAAAAAAGACTTATAATTCTGAAATAGCACGAAATTGTTAAAATAAAACTTTGTAAACTGAAGGAGGAGCAAGCGAAAAGGGAGGAGGTGGGGTGGTTGTCGGATGAAACATTTGTTTTCTTTTCCGGAACAAAACGGTAGTAAAAAAAAGGTGTGGTTAACAAAAGTGTTTGACATCTTCGGGCACACTGATGTTGGTGTGCACTGGCCTCTCTAGTTTATACTACGATAAAATGTGACATAAGAATGCCAAGTCCGTACTTGATGAAACTGTGGTTCATGGCAATGCCATACGTTGTTATAGTAATATCAAATACACAGTTTAATCAATGCGTAGGATGACGTTTTCGATACCGGGCAAGCGCGGAATACCACTGTGCGTACTTCACCGTCATATACACAACGAAATATCAGTTTCCTTTATTGGCGAACTGGCAATCATGAAATAGATCTCGGTGTATCTGTTGGTAAAATATTGATTTTACAGAGACGATTTCTTTGTACTGTAGAAGATGTATACATTTTTTTTATCAATTTCCTAACACTCATGCTTAGTATACTATGTAAGAATCGAGTTTGTCACTATAATTTAAAGTTGATTTCTGGATAACTTCATGCTGATTAAAACTTACTTCATAACACTCTTACTGTACCGATTTTGCACATACGATCCCGATATTAAGTGTACAGCACAAATCAGGTGCAAACAAGAAATTCCCTTTCATGACAGAACATGATGGATTATTTAGAGCAGAATGCAGACGAAAAGGATCCTCTTCTTCAGAAGAAAAGTTGCGAGGACAAGGATCCGTCGGTGAATTACTTAGCCCAACAGACGGGCACTGGTGACCATCACTCAAAAGAGAATGGCAACCAGAGCGGGATTGTCATTGCTAAGCTGCCGGTGGTTTGTATCTTAGGAACGGAGTTGTGTGAAAGATTGACTTTTTTCAGTGTCACGGGAAATCTGGTTATTTTCTGCACTAACGTTTTGGAGTTTACAAGTGCAGATGCCATCACAACGAATCTGATCTTCGTGGGTGAGTGGTTTATTCCAGAAATTTCCGTTTCATTTCGCTGTTGCAACACCTACTTGGAGGCTCATATGAGATTAAATATTTTACTATTGCTGTCCTAAGAGATAAATTTTAGATATTCAATGGGGCAGGGACGGGAGAAGAAGTCGCAAAAATGCTCCCGGATGGCTTGACGTATTGCTGCTGCACTCGGTCTGAATTTCTAGGACAAAACCTTTGTATGTTGTGTAAAACAGTCAAAAGCACACAGACTAAATCAAGTTATTCGAGCTTCGTTATGGTTTTGACACACGTCCGTTATGGTACAGTAATTATTACGTGTGTTTGTTGATATATTTTTTTTTCAGGGATATGTTTTTTTATTCCTGCTTTCACTGGCTGGCTTGCGGATGCGTTGTTGGGGAAATACAGGATCATCTTAATCAGTGGTTTACTCTTCATCGCAGGTAATGTCGTGACGGAATTCACCCGATGCACGACTTTACTGTGGGCAAAGTCAGTTCCGCATTCGTTTAAGCTTATGCTAAATAAAGTTTTGCGTTGGGAGTGGGACAGACTATGAGTTCTAGTTAAACAAAAATAGTTGGTGAGGTTATGCTGTATTCATAGGCTGAAGTGCAGAAAGTAAGTGCCTTTTATAAACTGTTTCGTTGATCAGCGTAATATCGGATAAGTTCATGTGATGCATATTTGATAAGAAGTATTGACCTGAATAAAATGACTTAATTCAATGTTTCACCTCAAGTTCAAGGGGATGGTATTCACCAGCTAGAACGCAAACACACACAATATTGACTTTGGTCTTAATATCTGATTTCTTTATGTATAAGTAATTAATCTTGTTTCAGGGTTTCAGGTACAGATTGCGAATGCGGTAAATATACATACTGTGTATGTTTCATACTGTTGTGCAACAAGTGACTACACATTTATCAGAATGCAAACAATATTGCGACCGAGATTTTATACCAAATGTATTTTGTGAAAAATCAATTATTGTTTTTTGTCCTGACGCATTCTAGGACTAGCCCTCCTGCCTGTCGTGGCTCTCGACTATCGCCACTTAGTTGGCAAAGAAATTTTATCTGTAGTAAGTACCTATCCTATGTCAATGAGTGGGACTACCGGCATAATCGATGCTGCAGTGGTATTCTGCTCGGTCCTTAGTTTAAAGGATGTCCTTATTTTTAAAAATCAGGATAAAAAAGCTATTCTGCTCTATCCTCAAACTTAACTTTTAAAAATAATGATAAACATTAAGGATGAACCATCCATTCTAAAGAATAAGGACGTCCTTAAATATAAGAACAGAGCAGAATACCACTCCTGGTGCATTCATTGTAAATTCTTATTGTTAGAACCTGCCTTTTGTCATTGCAAATTTAAAAAATTATTCCTTTGATACAACCATTTGGCTAAGTCATTTTTAGTTATTCAATGTATATATGTTACAGGGAATCTGTGAAATTAGGGATTTCATGAAATCCCTAGTGGATTCGTGTAATAACTTGCTCAATCAATTTCGATGTTTTTATTGAGAATTTTCATGTTTGCAATGTAGTATTTTACCGAAATTAATAGTAGATTTTGAATTAATATACTCAAAGCACTCGATTGCCAAACTATCATTCATGAGATACTTCAGTACCTGAATTCAGCGATATGTTTTATCCTATGTAACTTATGTCACACTTCACGCCATATTCTGTTATTTTTGATGGTAATGTTACAAATTCCAATTCCTTTCGATGTAAAAAGGGATACACAGTTTTGGAGAACCACTAAACAGCCTTCCTGAATGGATAATTTTTCAAAATAGTTCTATAATCAATATGACCTTATTCATTACACGAATTCCCTAGGGATTTCATGAAATCCCTAAATACACAGAATCCCTGTAACATATATACATTATTGATTTAAATTTGTCAGAGTGCACTGTATTTCATTTCTTTACTGGGGTGAGAATACCGCAAAACAGAACGTACGACTCATTAAATCACCAAAAATAACAACATTACTTAGAAACAGCAATCCCGAAATGTCTTTGACCTACAAAAACAAACTAGACCGTATTTCGCTACACGTAGGGAAATGGTACCCACTTGGAATGACGGGAGGCCTTAGATACAATATATCTGGTTAAGCACAAATATTTCACTGTTTCAACATAATTATCAGATTATTGTCTTGAACGAGGTCATCGAAGTTAATACAATGTAAACTCTTTTACGCACAAAGATCAAATTCAGTTCAAAATTGCCCTAACCGTTTTCGAAATGATGGTTAATTTCCGGTTTTTTACCTTGAACATGACGGAGGAAGTCAAGGTCACCGAGGTGAGTCTCATATAACGTCGTTTAGGCCAAATGGTCGACAGTGAACTCAAAATCGCTCTATCTCTAACCGTTTTCGAGATAATGGACAATCTTTCTCTAACAGATTACGATATACACAGGTCAAATGACTTTAACTTTGGTCCTGAATGTCGAGATTCAGTCCATGATGTTTCTGCCTACTGACACGATACACATGTTGTTACAAGGATTTTCCAACCATTTGTCGTGATAAATAGGGTTTAAAAAATATTTTGACCTGAATTTGACCTTAATCTTCAAGATAAAGGTCACACAGTTTTACAGATTTCACGACAATTCATTGTCTTATATACTTCTGCGAAATGCGGTCTTTCCACGTCGAACCGTGTAGGAGGACATTTCTGGAAACCTCTTTGAGGTTAAAAATTGTTAACCTCAGTATGACCCTGCCCTTAAAAGTCAATCATCTCATCATCCACTATTTGTGTGACTAGTTTCATCGTCCTACATGAAATAGTGTAAGAAAAGAAATAAACGGATCTTACTTACTTAGTCTTAGCATAGCATGCCCATTTGCAAACCTTGTTTACAAGTGGGAAATAAACAGGTAGCATTGAAGAGCAATCAGAACGCGTAGCAGTCTCCGTGTTGGGCTGTTGGGCGCTTTTTAAGCGAACTAGGGGCATTGTTTGGGATAACCGTTGTGTTCTTAAAAGTAACTTTTTTACCGTCTTTGTATTATCGATAACAGGAGTTGTCGGGGACTCAGTTTTCTCATAGAACAGACTTCTTGGCTTGCAGCTGGTCCTGAGCTGAGCAGCTTAAGGGTTGAACTCTCACTGTGCGATTTATTTGGGGATGCTTGAGATATTTTATCAAGTATCGACTGGCCTGGAGTGTCCGCACAGTTTGGCCGATCCCGGTTTGTCGTGCGTTTAGGCGAGAATAATTGAGACATAAGCGGATTAAACCATTTTTCATGGTTACGAAGCACACGTTTGATTCTGTCGAACAGGTTTGGGTAGAACTTCTTTAGGCTCTCAACGATGTGTACTGGCTTTGGTCCGTGCGTGACTGCATCGACGTTGATGTTAACTAGCTGCAAGACTTCAGGGCTTGGTAATCCCAGAATAGGAGGAACTTTGTAGTTTGTATTGGAGACATGGATCACAAAGAACTTTGTGTTGATCCACTTGCCATTGTGCGTTAGATTCGTTATAATCGACCCTAAATACACGATACTAAGGTCGTTATAGGCGGTTAGAGTCACGTTTAAGTCAAAAGGCTGTTCACATAGTTCTTCATCTTCATTGCCACTAACATCCGTATCTAGTTTGAATTTTATTTTATAGGGCATGATGACTGAGGGTGATCTGACTGGTAGTATAGCGAACACTTCTTGTCTGCTTGCTCTACGCTGTCAGTGGACGTCTTCCACGGAATGGGCGCTCTTATTCCGGTTTCTTTGACGATTTTGAGCGTTGTTTCGAGCACGACATGCGGTATCCCCCGTTTGCTAACTTAAGACTTTTCCCAATGGCCTTTTTACCACACTTTCTGCATTGGAGATTAAAGACGGATCATTTTCTTTTCTCATGGCCTGAACCACAGCATTTACAGTCCTCGACTTGTGCATTTGGCATCTCGGGAATGAGATGGGCATGATTGTTCAGTACTTTGTGCTAGAATTTCATAGCGTCTGTCACAGTCTAATAGTTCTTGAATGGAGAAACCTTTAGACTTTGCCCACAGTTCCCTTCGAAAATCCTCGAGTGGAGTTCTGACAAGTTCAGTAATTCGCCCATGGAACTCGTCTAGGACAAGTCACAGCCTTGTGCATTGAGATTCATAGAAGAGTCAATATATTCATTGTCATTTATCTGGAATTGGTGCATGAGCTGCAATCGATGAATTCGGAAATTACTCTTTCGTGATGGGAGCTCCTTTTCGAAGAATTTAAGGAGCCTCGATGGGTCTTTCTTATCGAGTCCAGTCACTGGAGAACCACATAGTTTTTAAGATCGATATCGCCGATACACCACAAGATCTTACGTGCTTGTTTCTCAGGGTCACGAATGTCCTAATCCTGGAAACAGAGAAACGTTCTTTGCCTAAAAAGGCGGAAGTTCTCTGACTGGTCTGGTCACTCCCAACACATGAACGGCATACCGTAGTGAGACCCCATTTTGCGGATGGATAGATAGAAGACTAATACATCATAATCGTCAATGATAACAAGAATCTAACTGATCCTATAGTTTCACGATTCACCATCCGTTATATATATCCAAATTTTACATCGCATCCATGATATCAAATTCGTGCTAATCAAATCATCAAGTAAACGATATTACACATAAACCACAGCTTTTGACAGTATATGTAATTTTGGAATTTTTTGTTGAAAAATGTATGATTCCGCTGCGCAGTCGAACTAGCTTTAACAAAGCATTTTTTATGTACTGGCGGCATTCTGTTATATCGTCCAATAGCTGAAAACGATCTCTAAATATTCCTTTATCGACTGTCACCATGTTATCTTTTGGAGCATTTGTAAATCAGCCATAATAACATATTCACATTTTATTTACAACTCGTGACGAATATGTGGCTATATGCATAACAGTCCATACCATAACACCCATAACTCTCGTTCCTGTAGGACTCATTGTAATCCATTCCTGACTTTATTAGCACCAGGCCCCAGGCACGAGGCACCAACATCCCCTTAACTTAAACTTAACTTAAACCCAAGGACACTCAAATGTTTAAATAGCCAATAATTTCGGAAACCTAACCCGGATTCACGAAAGCCCCTTAACTTAAAGTGTCACCTAAATCTTTCAATTAACATAAATTTTCCCTTAACTCAGTTTTTATGTTACGTGGTAAATAACACTTAACTTAAAATTTAACCCCTTAATTTAAGGGAGGTACCGAGGTCCCTTAATTTTTAAGTGGGATTTAAAAAAAGAAAATACGATATTTCTTTTTAAAACGTATTAAAATGGCATTCTATATTCAGTCGACACAAAAGGCGTAAATGGCTCTTAAATTTAAGTTACACTTAAGTGGGCTGTGTGGTTCCATAGATACGCTGCCTGAAGTGGCATTGGGTTTAAGTTAAGTTTAAGTATTTAAGCAAGGTTGTGATTTTAATTTCAGAAATTAAAAACAGTTTTGTTCCTTATTGGAATATTGCTAATAGCCTTTGGTACAGGAGGCCTGAAATCTAATGTGAGTATTTTTGGTGCTGAACAAGTTGAAGAAGAAGGTCTGCAGTCCGTTACTTCTTTCTTCAATTGGTAATATCCTTTACCTTTGATCCTTCACTACACATCCTTTATGCTGCTTTTAAATTTTCTTTTATTTAACTCCTGATTGGTTCTTTTTAAAGCAGCAGTTTGACTTTACTTTATGGCGATATTTACACTTGATATAAAATATACAGTGTTCAGGGAAATGGTGAGAGTCGAGAAAAGAAGAAAAGTCGCACATTAGCTATACACACTATTTGAACAAATTCCAGGACTTCTCAGCGCTTTTCAAAATCTGCTTGTAAAATGAAATATATCAAATATCATGTCTTGTTACGGATTGTGTATTATCGAACTATTTTACGCATGACAACTGTCAGAAAAGCTAAAAAAATAAAATATGTAAAAATTGTGCAGGACAATTTAAAAATTGTCCGCAATTTGGATTTAAAAACGGGCCGACCATTTAAAAATGGGTTGCCCATTTATAAATGGGCGACCCATTTTTAAATGGTCGGCCCGTTTTTAAATCCGTTTATAAATTTAAAACTGTGCAGCACAATTTATAAATTGTGCAGATTTAAAAATTGTGCCCAACATATATGCTTTTCTTAGCTCCAAGTCGCCCGCCTGCTGCCTGTTGGTTTCATCATCCTTTCTATTTAACGATCACGTGTCAGTCCTGTGTTTGTTTTATTTTCAGGTTTTACTGGTTTGTGAACGTGGGTGGATTCATCGCTTATTCATGCGTCGTGTATGTCCAGCAGGAGATCAGCTTTGCCATTGGCTACGCCATACCACTTGTCTCCATGATAGTTGCTATGATCCTCTTTGTCTTGCCACACAGGACCTACCGGCATTCTCCAGCCAGAGGTTTGATCTTCTTGTAATGTATTTTAAGCTGCTGTATCCTGTCAAGCTGGACAGCCCTCTACGTAATTCCCAGTAATTTCTTAATTCATGACTTCGCCAGGTAGCGCATAACGGTCTGAGCTTTATTTGAAAGGGTTTATGATAACTTATGTTGTCCAGAATTGCCTAGACATTCGTGTTTATAGTTGCACGTTTTACATAATTCTCAGTAATTTCTGAATTCATGACTTCGCCAGGTAGCGACTGATGTTCTGAACTTTATTTGAAAGGGTTTATGACAACTTAACTTGTCCAGAATTCCCTAGACATTCGCGTTTTAAAGTTGCACGTTTTGCAAGCATAGAAGTATCTTAACCATAGAAAATGGTAAGGTTTTATCTCTTTGTTGTCTAATATTAAAAATTAGCTTTCTGATTGGCATTCGCCGTTCTTAGACTTCGTCGGGATGGTTGTATCACATCAGTTGAGGGGGTATCTGTCGTCTGTATGTATATGTGCGTGTGCACATATGTAAACTTTTACTTAAAATGCTTCTTCTCCCTCAGTTCTGATTGGATTCCTTTTGTAAAAATGTTCTTTAGGTAGACCTCTCTAGAAATTTTTTTTGGCAGTTCGGCAAAAATTGGCCCAGTGGGGGACATTTAATTTTTTTACATGCCAACTTAGAGAGCGCTTCTTGTCCCACAATTTTGATCGGATTGTCTTCAAATTTTGCATAAATGTTTACTAGAAACGGCTCTCTTGAAAAATTTCGTTATAGCACATGTGGTCTTTGGCCACATGTGCTATACCCATCGTGTGCGGACTCTGGCACCTATCCGTCCGTTTGTTTTTGTTTTTAACTACTCCTCTTTCAGTTTCCATCGATTTTATATTTTTCCTATTTGGAAATCGGTCATCTTTTGAAAAGTTAATTTCTGGCGATCCACCAAAAATTGACTAAATGGCTGACACTTGAAAGATATTTAGTAGCCAGTTTTCAAAATGCTTTGTCTCCCACAGTTTTGATCGAAATTCTTTCCAATTTTGTACGATTGTTCTCAGATGGTTCTCTCTCAAAATTTCGCTTTTTTGTCGCTCCACCAAAAATTGGCTGAATAGGGAGCATTTATAATTTTTTGGTTGGCAATTTTCAAAGTGCTTCTAGTGCCATATTTTCGATCAAATTACCTTTAGATTTTGTACGAATGTTTACTTGGTAGGCCTGTCTTAAATTGCTTGGCAATTTCGAATTACAACAAACATTGGCCAAATAGGGGGCGTTTAATTTTTTTGTAGCTTAGTTTCCAAAGGTTGTTTCTTGCACAATTTTGAAACGATTACCTTCAAATTTTGCATAAATGGTCACTAGGCTTTCTTCTCTTGAAAATTACTTTTTTGATGATCAACCAAAATTGGGGGGGGGGGGTGATTTATAATTTTGTTGTTACCAGTTTTCAAAGTGTTTTTCTCTCACAGTTTTGAACGATTCCTGTAAAAATATTGTCCGAATGTTCCCTGGATGTTTCTTTTTCGAAAAAAATACCATTTTTGACGATTCTCCAAAAAATGGCCATTTGGTGCCATTTTACATCTTTATGTTTTTCAAAATGCGTTTCCTTCTTCAATTTGATTGGAATTGTTTGAAAGTTTAGAATATTATTGTCTTTAAAAAAATTTGGTCCACCTCCAAAAATTGGTCTCATGCCGCCGTTCAAATGCTTTAAGGATCAACTTTTTCAAAAGAGTTCTTCTGCAAGTAATTCTAGTCAGATTGCTGTTTTTTTGTGCACCTGCAAAAATTGGTCTCACGCCGTGCAAATGTTTCAGTGATCAACTTTTTCAAAAGAGTTCTCCAAGTACTTCTAGTCAGACTGCTTTCTTTTTTAGGCGTAGTCCAACGTTAGGGTCCTTTGAAATTTACTTTTTCTGCAATCCACGAGAGATCAGGCAGATGCTGGCCTTTGAAAATTTGTCAGTAGCCGGTTTTTAAAATATGACTACCACTTTTTCTGGCGACTGGTCGCAATGTCCCTGGACATTCTTGTTTACTTTCGCCTTTGCTGTGGGTTGGGGGGGGGGGCAACCTTGGTCACCGATTGTCTGTTCAGCCTTGTAACATACAGCACGCTGATATTCTTTTCACTGTCTGAATGACAGTGGTGTTCAAGTGGCAAAATCTAAATGTCATAAAAAACCGTCAGTTTGTGTAGTTTTGATTGTAGCTGTTTATTTTGATTTTAAGGGTACTTGTTTTCTTTGAAAGCTTAGATTAGTATTCGTTTCCAGGCGTCAATGTACTGAACAGATTTATCAAACTCCAATGGCATGCTATTGCGAAGTATCGAGTGAAGAGAAAGGTGCTTAAATTGCCATCCATCTTCGATTATGCATCGTTCAAAAATGGCGGAAACTACGAGGAGAACGAAGTAGAAGGGGCGAAAGCATTATGGAGAATGTTCCCCATATTTCTGATGTCTGTCATATATGGCTGTCTATTCTCCCAGGTAATTTCATTTTGAAGGTACAGAGTTTCCCAGTGTCTCGTCCGTTATAGCCTGCCAATATCCATTTGGGCAAGAACATGTTAAAGATCATTTCAAGGTTCTATCTGTTCTATCTGCTCTGCTGTCGTAATGAGTGCGTAAAAAGATAGAGGGAGCGAAAGAGAGAAAGAGAGAGAGAGCGTGCGTAGGATGGAGGGAGGGGGAGAAAGGGCAAGGGAAGGAGAGAGAGAGAGAGAGAGAGAGAGAGAGAGAGAGAGAGAGAGAGAGAGAGAGAGAGAGAGAGAGAGAGAGAGAGAGAGAGAGAGAGAGAGAGAGAGAGTCATGCAGATTGATCTTTTGAATTTAGCTCATGAATTTCGTTTGCGTGTTGTCATTTGAAATTTTCAGTTAAAACGTTTTCAATTTCAAAGAGGATAATTTTTAGATCAGCCGGCTATCGTGTGGAAGGTCAAAACCGATTTGTGCCCCATGTGCCAATATATTTGGCAAAAGCTTTTTTTCTACAGATTAACACACTTCTGTTGATGGTACTGCATTTTCTTTTTAAATCGAATAATAATAATAATAATAATAATAATAATAATAATAATAATAATAATAATAATAATAATAATAATAATAATAATAATAATAATAATAATAATAATAATAATACTGAACAACAATAAGAAAGTTTTTGTGTGTAAACAAAACATCGAGAAATAATAGTGTAGATGTCCCTTTAATCAATTTTTTTTTAAAATAAACTTTATAATGTGTGATGTTTTGTATCTGGTTAACTGATTCTGGTTTAGTCTTGTGGTCAAGTTAGCTGTAATCCTATGGACAATTTCTATGCAAGGGGGGCACTGGTTCGATTCTGAGCATGAGCAGATGCGCTTTTCCTGATTTTTAGTCTTCTTTGTTTTGACACAATAGAAATAGAGGTTTAAAGTCACTGCACAGTGTCTTACCAGCTTCCACTATTTTTTGTGATATAATAATATCACGGCATGCCGAAATGTCCCTAAACATCCTTGTTTTATTTTTGTTAATATTTAGTCGTAGAAATAGTCTTTGTGACTTTTTACGTCATTTTCTGTTTGCAGACTGCACTACGTTTTGTTTGCTCTACCCTTGTAAGCGGTTTATGATTTAATGTCCCTTGTTTAATCAGTTATTTATTGCATGCTATTTATAAACATAAAATATTAAAAAGCGGGCTTACTGTGGCTTTTCTAAAATTACAAATTAATAATCTTTAGTTACTAAAATTTTTCGTAGCTATAATTCGTTTTGCAATGGCCCTAACATTGATTTCTGTTAAATAAATAAGACTAACAAGCTTAAATACAATCTTCACTCATTTGATGCTTGAAGCTATTAGAATACAGTGCTTAAACCAGCTTTTGTTCGTGTCGACTTGTTCTGTTAACGCGCTTTTTCACTTGAGCTTTCTAAATTCATTAAGGAACTTTAAAAGTCAGTGGTTTCTCTAGAAGTCACATAAGAAAAGTCATAGGAAAAAGTCTGTGACTTTCCTCTGAGTCACACAAGAAATAGTAAAAATAGTCAGTAAAAAATAAAGAAGTGCAGGAAGTGGCGGTTTTCTGTGCATTTTCAAACCGTTAACTTTAGAAAATAAAATAAAAACAGTTCATTCTTTATATGGATGTTTCTACTATGTTCAGGTTATTTAGAGATTTCCAATTTTGTATCAAATGTTGCGCCAAAAAAACAACAACAACAACAACAACAACAAAAAAAAAAAAAAAAAAACAGAATTGTCAACAGCGGGGGGCGGGGGGGGGGGCTTAAGTATATTAAATACTCTAGAGTAGATACTCTGCTTTTATTTTATGGTAATGGTTATGTTCAGTTCATGTTCGCTTTTACTAACTTGTTTTTTAGACCAGTAACACATACTTACTACAAGGAATTCGGCTGAATCTACAGCTCGGAAGCTTCACCTTTCCCGCTGCTTCATTAAGTTTAATCAACATTACGGTTATTTTGGTATTGGTTCCGTTCGTCGATAGACTAGTTTTTCCCACTTTAGTCAGATGCAACTGTAAGCCTTCGCAGCTGCAAAGAATAGGCAAGTGCAACCGCAGTTATCAGCTGACCAAATAGGACAAACTGGGGCATAGATGTCGTTTCACAAGAGCATCTTTTGATAAAGTTTGCTTTGTTTTCCCCTGTCAGTAACACTTAAATATATATCTCTATTACAGGGCTAAATATTCGATATACAGTAAACATAATAATATATAAATTAATTAATTGCATGTGAGAAGAGAGTGCAGTTTATGTTGACATTGTGATAACTTATGCAGTTTGTTTCGACTAAATCTTCTGAAGTAACTTTTAAAAATACATTATGATTAGGTTCCCGAAAAGGGCACATGGGTTTTGTGACTCTCACTAACACCAAATTTTGCAGAAAAGTATGAGTACGCTTTCTCAAACTGGCACCCATAAAGTTTCACTTTTAAAATGTAGTTGTTTTGTCCCAAAGAAAACAAGCTAAACATCGGTTTTAATATTAATTAAGCTTGTTGCACTAGAAAACAAACACCAATCTTAACTAGGTTTGATTTGTTATTTTGTTTTTCTTCAAGGCTTTGGGTTCGTACTCTGCATGGGCTCAGCGTTGTTGGCAGCAGGTCTTGAAATTTGTCGCAAACGAGATATTTCTGAAAACGGCCCAGTGGAACAAGACGTTGCCGGGGTGATTTATAATGCTTCAAGCATCAGTGTGTTTGCCCAAATACCACAGTATTTCTTGATGGGAAGTAGTGAAGTGTTTACTGCAATAACAGGTTTGCATAGCACGTTAGAGACGTGTCGTTTATTCTGTCTCCGTCCGGAGTTTCGATGACTTATAGAGCATTAAAAATTTATTACAATACGGCGATGCTGAGAGCAAAACAAAATCTAGAACACGTAACTTTACTAAAACGTTGTGAGGTAGTATAATTGTTAATCCATTTAATATTAGAAGTCTTGACTGGTTTTTGCCTTGCATTTTCTTGTACGTTACGTTATAAAAACGACACATTCCTGGCAGTGGCATCAAAGATGATCACGTGCACGAGTGACGTCATGATGTGTACAGATAAAGGCAGCGAACTTCAGCAAAGCAAGATAACTTGGGGATAGGGAGGGGGTGTCAAGGTGTTTTAATAATATATGGGTGATTCGGGATATGGGGTCGGTCTTGCACACCTCTGCGATACTCCGTAAGGATCATTTCAGTGCTACTGATGGGATGTGATATCCTGTGTCCAGATTTTACTGGTGTAGTAACCGCCAATGTCGTGATCTTGTCATATTGAGTTGTGAAAGTACAAGTGCACTCGTGTTACAGGGTTGGAATTTACCTACAGCCAGTCGCCGGTGCAAGTGCAAGGCTTTACTATGGGCATGTATCTCGTCACAAATGGTGCTGGCTTTTTGCTTGGCTCTGCGTTGTTGAACATAGTGAACAGTGCAACAGCACCTGGTTAGTCCTATCCGTGCATGGAAATATATATAATCACTGTGATACGAAAGATATCTGCTTCCGGTCTACGGTGCCGTACTTAAAGATTTACAGTATGAAATTCTTTTCAACATGCCGGTGCATATTTAAAAAATACGGATTAAAGGCGATTGAATTTTATGCACTTAAAAATTAACAGGGAACTTCGCTTGGAACTTCTCACTTGAAATATTTAATTTTTCAAAGAAGAATCTGCTTCCGAAAGCAGTTAACTGCTGTGCGTTTCGGCAGTTTATGCGATTATCTGGTATACATATCAAATACAAAGAAACGGCCAAAAAAAAAATCGAATGGTATGTAATTAGCCGCTTCAGGTGATTAGCTTCTGCGCGATTAACCGATTTCATCCGTATATTAATTTGTTCGATTTCAGACATGTGGATAGCAGATGAAATCAATGACGGCCATTTGGAGTATTTCTTGTTCCTGCTCTGCGGCATCATGTTCCTGAACATTCTCCTCTTCATTGCCTACACGTGGCACTACAAGTACGCAAACTACGGCCCTTCTGCCGAGGCGGAGCCCATTGTGCAGGACATTGTGGGCAAGCTTTCGTCTTCTTTGAGTCAGTCACATGAGACACCACGCGACCCTGACAAGGCGCCACTGTTCCCCAGCCGAGAGGCTAGGATGGAAGCCCGGAGGAGGTCGTATGGGAGCACTGAGGCGCTTGATTTTGAGCCGATTTTCCCCACGAAAGCCAGTAAGATAGAGGCACGGCGTAGGTCGTACGGTACCTCCCTATCTGTCGATGAGGACGTTAAATCAAATTCAGCTGTACCGGAGAGACGGTCTAAGGCAACCGGTAGATCTGTTTTAAGCAAAGACTACAATAGGCTTAGTGAGGAAAGAGACTCAGAAGAAGACCTTGACACTTAGCAAATTTTAATGTCAGTATTAAGAAGTGAGCAATGGCAGTGCAATTCTCCGAGTGCCATAAGAGAACCATTTGTGGTGCATGTCCCAAAGCTGTGTGTTGTCAATTTGAGAAAAAACGTTCCAGTTTCTAGGTCAAATGTCGCCAAATTTTAGTGTTTGAGGGTTAACACAAAATCGACTACTCGGTTCAGTTTCATATCGATTGTGTTCGAATGCAGCAGAAATGTTGAAAGAACGTTCTTTACCTAAACTAACGTTTTATTTCGTAAAACGAGCTTTTATGAGTAAAAGCGTAATTCGCGTTCTCCACTTTTAATGGGTTCCCTTCCGGTTATATTTACCACGCAACTATAAAAAAAAGAACTTTTTGTGTTGCAGTTCGAAAGCACCTATCCCGCTATCCATCCCTCGGCCAATCAGAATGACTGAGACATCGTCTGCTAGTCTTTGTGCGTATAGCCATTCCCTTTTTAGCCCTAAACGGCGGTACAACATGCCAGGGTTAGTTGGGGAAGGATGGGACGGGATAAAATTTAAGTTAAAAGTGGAGAACGCGACTTACGCTTTTACTCGTAAAAGCTCGTTTTACGAAATAAAATGTTAGTTTTACTTCGCAAAAGCCTCGAATACGCTTATCTCCACTTTTAATGGGACTTAAGTCCGGAGCAGGGGAGCCTGCCATTTTTTAGAACTGCCCAAAAGGTCGCGAATTACACTACAGCTTGAAAAGCTCGTTAAAAAGAAGTGATGAGCACTTGGTGGACAAGAAGAAATAAAACTTGTCAGCTAAGTTTCAATTCTTTTAATGATTTTCCATAGAAAGTCCGGAAGAGTACCATTCCGGTCTAGTAACATAAGAAAAAATCGTAAACAAACGTAAAATATCACAGCAACTGTAAGTCGAGATGAGAAAGGCTTCCAGTCATGACTTTAACTTTGAGAACTGTTACCACCCCCTCCAACGGCCCACTTGATGGATCCCTACCTCAGGTTCCCACTATTCACTTGCTATGTATTCTGATACAATTATGTTTATTATCAGTTCTACAATAGGATCGTAAATCCATAAGATTTACGTAAATTAAAACCCTTCGACACTTTGAGTACCGAGATTGAAGTGTATTGACAAAACATGCTGCTAATAGTTGGAAAAAGAGACTCTGTTGCCTAAACCTTTCTATAACCAAGAAATTCTTTAAATTTAAAATGCTTATTCGAAATAAACTTGTAGCGATTGACTAGATAGTTCTAAGTCTACTGATTATAGGCAGAAAATGGAATATAGATAATTTTCAGCTGATTTGTGACTGTTCCTTAAATGGGGCCGTTATGATCCCATGGGCCCATTATGACACTATGGTACCCTGTATCATGATTAAGAGGCCGGCCTTTGGGACACATACGTCTATATGGTCACTGCGGCATGTTTGGGACCGTAATGGGCACCCCTTTCTTTCTTTCTGAAAGACTGTAAGAAAGGAGTCAAGTATTTAAGATACCCAAGTAGCCGTAAGACCGAAGACTGGGCTGTATCAATTACACACACTACAATAAACAACTCGGAATGTATAGAATGCTTAATTAAGTGATAAACGTCCTACGTTTGCCCGCATCTTAATATTAGCACGGGACTGAAACGGTCCAATAGGACCTAAGCGAAAAGAGAAATGTCTCTAGTAAAAAGGGAACTCTTTCTTGCGGGTTGTTACTTTCGTGGCTTGTTGTTGATGTTCCCGTTGCGGCATGTGGAGAAGTTGTCCTTCTGCTTGCCCTTGTTTTGGAACTTGGTAGACGCAGATCTACAACAGAAACCATCAGTCTGTAATGGTCGTTTCTGATGCTACGAATGGTCCCAATGAGTACAGACCGGACAATTCATCCTGAGAAAAATCTTTCAGATAATGTTTCACAAAAGAGCTGGGGGAAGACTAACAACCTGTTGTTTATACATCTGAAAGAGACACATTGCGTACAGCCCTCAGGGAGTTCGATACTTGACTTACCTGGTTGACTTTGACTTTTTGTTCCCCAGACGGGTTCGGGTCAAGTTGTGCGTCTTCATAGGCTGCCAAAATGATTTTTCTACTGTAATTTGAGATAGATTGTTTAGAAAGATCTTTGTTAAACTTCGGCATGAAAGAAACGATGAGTGCCTTCTGGTTTTCCGCTCTGTAGGCCTCTGAAATTTCCAAATATTGGCCTAAAGCCTTAACCGGACACAGAGAGACTAAGTCGTCGGTATTGGGATCGTGTGGTACGGATGCTAGGGTGATGTAATCGAACGTTCGCATCCCTTTGGTCATGATATAGGTTTTGCCCATGAAACCTGCCCTAGGGACCAGGATGTCCTTTTTCCAGGTGCCCTTGTCTTTATTTACCTTTCTGTCTAGTGCACGAATCTCACTTCTTCTTTTGCCTGACGCTAATGTCAATAAAAACCTAAGTATTGCGTTTTTGGCCGAAATCACGTCTTCACCGAAAATGTCTGGGCGTTGCAGGTAACGTAAGACCAAGATAAGTCCCACTGCGCTATGTTGGAAGGGCAGGGGGAATTTACTTTAAAATGTCTTACCAGCTGTGAGAGGACTGCATCTTCTTCCGGGCCATACCCTGTTGACGCTTAGAGTCTGGACCCTATAGCGGCCCTATAGCCCTCGATGGAACCTACCTTTAACTTCTCGTTCGTGAATAGGTGATCGAGGAAGTCCGTCACCACTGCTGGGCTAGCCTGAAACGGATCCAGTTTGGAGCTGCTACACGGGTGGCAAATTTATTCTACTGGGACCTGTAAACTTTAGCCGTGGAACCCTTGTGACTGCTTACTATTTTTTCTCTCACCTGTTTGGAAAAGCCCTGGTTTTCAAGAAGGACAGGTCAGACACCAAATGTGTAATTTCAGTAAGTGAGGGGAGGGTGGAAGTGTTGCCAGTGGGGCTGTGACAGCAATTCCTTGTGATCTATATCGACCTCATTATCTTGCAGTGGAGTAGAAGGGCGAACCATGGGGCTTCTGGGGCCCATGGGGCATTGAGTAGTAGGTAACTCGATTACCCGTTGAAGGACTTGCCCTAAGTTTGATTGAGGAGGAAAAGCATACAGGACCTCGTCCAGTGGCCACTGACAATTGAGGGCGTCCACTTCCCAGGCTGCTTGATCTAGACAGGGAGACGCGTAACGGGGAAGTTGGGCTGTCATGGTATTCGCGAACAGATGCAACGTCGGGGACCCCACGGTGGCTGGTGTGTTACCCACTGAAAAGATTGAGGGGACAGGCACCATTCGGTGTTGATTAATCGACCCTGTCTTGAAGCTAAGTCTGTAAACAGGTTTAGTTTCCCGGCCAGGTAACGGGCTGAAACTGTTACATGCTACTCTCAGGCCCTGGTGAGAATCGGAAATACTAGTTTGGACAGGGACCGTGATTTGGTACCTCCCTGCTTGTTCAGGAAAGCTATGGCTGTGGAATTGTCTAACGAAATAGGACTGCCTTTTGTCTGAGTCGGTTGGTCAGTTTGATCAGGGCAATCCAGTCCACCCATAATTTCTGGCCAGTTTATGTGATACGACTGAAGAGAGGGGGCCATTTGCCCTTCCATAGCTGGCCGTGACAGTAAATTCCCCACCCGAGTGGTATGCGTCTGTTTGAATTTCCACATCTGGGGTTGGGGGGGCCGAAACGGCATCCCTTCGGACATGACCTGCACCACTGTAGGGCTTGTAGGGCTACCTGTGAAACTTGCATCTGGGCTGTGGATGCACCTCTCACTTGACTATGGAAAGGTCTGTAATTGAGACGACCCAGAGGCCTGTAATCTTACCTTCTTGCCTGAGGGGATATGGCCTTTGCAATTCTCTGGCAGCGCTCTGGTGTGGGGAACGCTCTTGCTATTGCTAGGTTCCAAGATTCTCCTAGGAAAGTAAATATCTGTTTGGGGATTAGTTCGGATTTGGACAGGTATACTACTACTAAACCAACCCTGAAGTGCCTTGCGAACTAACGTCATCGTTTGGTTTTCGGTTACCTGCCTGTCTTGGCTTGCCAAGAACCAATCGTCTAGATACTGAAAGACTAACATCCCTTCTAGACGTGTCTAAGTTTTTAACACTTTCATGACCTTAGAGAAAATGTACGGGGCCATAGCAAGATCGAAGGGAACTGCCAGAAACCAAAAACGTCTTTTGCCCACTTGAAAGGCTAGAAACTTTCTTGTCGAGTGGTGTAGGGGGATATGGAGGTAGGCATCGGAGAGGTCTATGGAGGTACCCCACATCCCTTCTCGTAATGACCCTCTATCAACTGCTATCACCTGGGCCGTGTCCATCTGAAAGGTGACCAGTCGGAGAAAACCGTTTATGGGAGAGAGATCGATAACTAACCTCCAACTCCCGGATTTCTTGGGAACCAGAAAAACCTGCTGTAAAAGCCCATTTGATTTCTGACATTTCCTGGATTGCCTCCTTTTGTGTCAAGCTCAGCAGCATTTCGTGGAGAGTTACATCCTTTTCCGACCCCTTGGGGTAGGAGGTGACCAGTTGTTTTGGCGCGTTGGTGGTTAGGGGAATAGGGCATCTGAGCCCATTTTGGTCTCGATTGAAAGGTAGGGAGTAACCTCTCTTCAGCCACCGTACTACCTTTCAAGAAACCCCCATTTGCTCCCTTGTTGTCAAAACTTTCCTAGTCTCCCTCCTACGGGCAAGAAGGTGTTTGAGGAGAGTAAACTTTCCAAATCTTATAAGTTTGTTAAAGTATCGCCAGGAGATGAGGGAATTTCGTGACGGTACTTTGATTGGTTGCTACCTGAACGACTGTGGAGACGGGCCCTCTGTTTTGCTGAAGGTGCTGGGATTCGGTCTCTTAACATGGGGCTGTTGTGGCTGCGCACTCGGTTTGCCCGGTGTGGTCGTTTCCTCTTCGGCGGGGGAAACAGTTCTCGTTCCCCAAAGATGCGGGCATGGCGCAGATCCCGTAAGCCTTTGACACTAGACCAGCAGCGCTGGAGAAAGGCGTCTCAACGGAGGTTGACCAGTGACGTCATCAAAAAAGGTGAAAAGCTTGACCACGTCTCGGGTAGCTAAGGCTAGGTACTCCATCAGTTTAGAAGACATCGGATCACTGAGGCGTAGATCTTCCCAACGCGTCTTCAGCGCCTTCAGTGTATGAGCTTGGAATGACATTATGTTCAGAATGTGCAAGGAAGACGCCTCAATGGTCTTGGCGTCTTCCCTTGGCTCTTCCACTTCCGAATCCTGATCCTCAAGTACTGCTTCTGGGAGCTGTGATTGTTGTTGTTGTGACACTTGGGGTTTCCCAGATGGAGTGTAAATTTCCCTCTCTCTATTGCTTGGAACTGTGGCGAGAGGGGAAGTATCCATCGGTCCGATTTCCTCGTCTTTCTCTAGTAACGCAGAGACTTGGCCCGAGGGGGCAGGCCCACGGAATCCTCTTCCCTGGTGGTGACCGTCTCGGGAATTCCGTGTTGGGGTCAACCGGGAGGTGTGATGGGGGGGGGGGGCGAGCCCGACGTCACTGCCATTGAGTGAGAGAAGGCGAGAAATTGTAGCTGACGGTTTGGGCTTTTGCTTTTGGCTAAGCAGAGTTTCCTGCTTCTGTACTTGATGGTTTAAATCCAAAAGTTGCTTTTGCAGCTGCGATTGCACAGACAGAAAAGCTGAAAAGTCACTAGGGAGACGCTGTAGCTGGGGGGGGGGAGGGGTCAAATCTTCTCGAGGGGGAATACCTAGCTGGCCTGCCACCGCTGAGAGTACTGTCCCCGTATCCTTGTGTTTAATAGTCACTTGCTCCGTGGAAGGAGTCTTGAATGCACCCTCCGGACTGCCAATGGGTTTCCTTCTGGGGGATGATGCCCATGCCTCTCGGAGGAGATCTCGTTCATTCACTTCCAAGATATGCAGTTCTGCTACAGTCTAAGAAAAGGCACTTCCCCTGTTCTTGGATTTTTATGTCTCTTAGTTGACGACGCCGCATCCGATTTTGCTCCAGTATCTACGAGACCTGGCCCAGAATAACGGAGATCGCCTTCTTCACGGTATCCTGAATAAATTCACGAGTAACAAACGAAGTTGAAGAGAGGAATTTGCGCTTATCCCGCCTGCGTTCGTTCTTGGCCTTATGCCGTAAGAGGGCTTTGCAATCCTCTGGGGTGAGGTGTAGACACTCTACACACGGGTTATCTTGCTCGCACAGAGGTATTCCGTTGTTTCGTCTGCAGGTGGGGGATGAATATACTGAGGCAGCAACGGCGGCGAGAGTAGACTGGCCTCTGTTATATCTGAAAAGCAAGCAGAGAAAAAACGACCATAAGATCATGTATAGAAAAGTAAACAAATTACTACATTTCCTAGGCGTTCTATTCTAAACTGCCAACTTTACCCCTCCTGACTGTGTGTACAATCGCCTCAGCATGATTGACTCGATTGGGTGATTCGCGACGAAAAGAAATGCTTCCTGGAACGAAATAGCGTACCAGGGCCGTAACGGGACGGACCGTAATGGGCCTTTTCCCGTTCCCGGCATGGGTCCGTCTTGCCTAGGATGGTACTCGTGGATCATCGGATTGTAACGGAAAATGGTCCCGTTGAACCCAGGGTGGTCTCCATGTACCTAAGACCATATTTCCACAACGGAAAAACGATCCCTGCAAGAAAAAAGACCCTCAAACGTCGCAGAAAACGTCTCTTTTAGTCAGAAAACGCTGTCGGACTTGCAGAACCTGCTCCACTAAGGCTGAGAAGCGTCCACTGGAGTAAAGCTTAAGCAAAGCTGGCCATTTCCGCTATGACACAGCTGGCTGGTAAAGCTTGGAGTCTAAGCAGGCACAGCAGCCCGAAGAGATCCTACTTCTAGACGAAGAGTGGTGGAACTGGAAAGTTCCTTGATCTGAAGTAATAGTGGAGAAAAGGGGGCACTTCTCGGGACCGAAAATGTCACCGTGACGTGCAAACTCAAGCTAACTTGATCGAAGAAATAAAGTGTCGAATTAATGTCACCTAAACTCCAAAAATATATCCCAAAACACAGTAACAGATAAAACTAGAAGCTCATTCCGCTAGCGAAATGTTAAACACTTGACAAAATTAAATCGCAAAAATACTTCCTTCAATTAGTTATTTCTTGAATATTTTGCAAACAACACAGCTTGAATACGTCTTATAAGCCGAGTAGTGTTTGGTTATTGTTGACTTGAAGTTTTATTGACTGAGCAGGGATACGCCGTGTTATCTATTTACGCAGTGAGAGCTCGCACAAAGCTCAGCAAGTGTGTTCTGTGATGTACGTTAAATGCCCTGCATTTACTTGCAAAAATACACTCTTTTCACATGGCGTTTTAACAAAGAAAACGAAATCAAAGACGAAAATAAAAGGTGACATGCACATGTTCAGATCAAGCTCTTCATAAGTCCCAAGTTTCATGGTCGTAGGGCCCATAGTGTCAGAGAAGAAGAAGACACAAAAAATCGGGAAAAGTGTCAAGAAGAAAAAAAGGACGAATTTTGCTCCCACAAATTCATATAACAGTTGCAAGCCAAAGGCTTGTCAAGTGTTAATAATACATTAGAAAAGGAAAAGGCTATACACACAAAGACTAGCAGACGATGTCTCAGTCATTCTGATTGGCCGAGGGATGGATGGCGGGATAGGTGCTTTCGAACTGCAACACAAAAAGTTCTTTTTATAGTTGCGTGGTAAAAATAACCGGAAGGGAACCAATTAAAAGTGGAGATAAGCGATTTCGAAGCTTTTGCGAAGTAAAAGCATATTTTATGAGCAATTTGTGGTAATTTGTCAGTGAAAGTTTACAAAGTTTATGACACTTTAAGCAAAGTGTGTTTATTTTCTCATCGGAACAAAGTTTCGGGTGCGGGGGAGGTGATCCCGGTAGAGACTTAGCGGGTAAATGTTATATCCTCGTTTGAAGAACGGACAGTATGGCAGTGATGAATTAGAGGATATCGCAAATTTAATGCACTCGCAACACACAAAATAAGCTTCTTATAGATTGGATCATTTCATTTTCAAATTTTGCATGGAAGGAAGTCATATTTCTGTGTCCTTAACAAATACACACACACATACACACACACACACAGACATCACCACCCCCTCCACACACACCCACACACACTCACACAAGTAATGCTTCTGCTATGATTTATGGTCACGTGTGTTTTATCGACCTGAATGGTACAGTCTTTTTAAATATATTTGGAAGTCTAGTATAACATAGTGAATCGTCAAGAGATGCTCATAAGCATGAGACACATGCCGATATCACTTGCGCATGAATCACCATAAGGCTGTTGTCTTGTGAGTGCCACAGCTTCACCCTAACAAACGCCCCCCCCCCCCCACACACACACACTCCCCCAAATCTTCCAGGCGGTTGTGTGTTGCAAAAAGATAAATAAAGCAATAAGACAAAATAAAGATAGATAAAACAACAGATGCCTTTCATTTGCCCGAATTATGTTAGCCTTTTGTAAAAATTCATCCCGCCCTCCCCCCCACCCCCCCCCCCCCAGTGGGCGGGTGAGGAATCAACGTAATATCGCTGTTTTAGAGTGTGGCGATAATGAACCACTAGGGTGGGTATTGTCGCTTTACCTAGGAGATCGTTATAACACCATTGCGTATGACAACGAAATACAGGTGGGACATTGCCTGCCCCCCAGCTAAGCTTTTCGGTGTTTGAAAAAATAAATGTCGGTCATGTAGTTATAACCAAGTTGTACTGAATGTGATAAACGTACCTAACTTGCTACCCTCGAAAAAAAAAAACAAAAACAAAATTGAAATGTAGACAAACAACATGACTGGTGTGCCCACACAAAATTTAAATGCGTAGTTTTGGAACATGACTAGCGGTGACAAGATAAAAGCAATGACTGTGTATCAACGAAATCTAAATATAACACGCGACACCCAAGCATTCCATCTGAGAGCGTAAAAAAACAGGCCATTCACCTAGCAAAAAAAAAGCTATAACTTAAAAAGAACCCTTGAAGCACTGTGATAGTCTCGGGTTAAAGCATGATACCCTAGCACTAAAATATAGCGAGATACCTTTTTTTATGTCTGCTTTAATAAAAAAAAATACATGCACTATTATTTCTAAGTAAAACTGTTGGGGCAAAGTAGACATCCGTTACTTTTTTCCATTTGTACAGCCTTTGTTAAAATTCAAGCGTTTCGCAGAATAATTAGATCTGAAATAACTACCTTTACAGTCATAGTCATCGCTAGATCCTCACTGATTTTGCCTGCTTTTTATGCACAGACTAGCTTGTGGTGTTTTGTCTTTTCGTGTCTGTCTGTCTGTCTGTCTATCTGTCTGTCTTCAGCAGCATCATATTCTCTATTTGAACACGATTCGGCCGAAGTTTTCAAACGTGTTTGGGAACTTGATGCTTGTTTGTGTGTGTAGAACTGACCTCTCAGCGGTTTAGATTTTAGTAATTTAAAGTCACTACTGATCAGAAAATTGAAGTGTTTGGATATGTGAGCTGCGAACAAGATTAAACTAATAATGTCTCCCCGACCAAGGGGAGACATATAGTGTTTGTACGTTCTGTGTGTGTGTATGTGTGTACGTGTGTGTGTGTGTGTGTGTGTGTGTGTGTGTGTGTGTGTGTGTGTGTGTGTGTGTGTGTGTGTGTGTGTGTGTGTCAGTCTGTTGTGAACAAAGTGTTGTGTGCAAGATATCTCGAGAACGAAACGTCGGATCGACTTCAAACTTGATCGAATTATTCCTTGGTAAGGTCGGACGGTTCTGTCAACTTTTGACGCATGTCACATGATTAGGGCAAGCGTATGACGTCATTACGTAAAAATCTTGTGTGCGAAATTTCTCAGCCGCTGAACATCGGAGAAAGTTGAAACTTGGTGGGATTGTTGCTTGGTTGGTCCGAAAGACTCTGTAGATTTTTTTCGCGAGTAGAACGAACGAATGCGGCGTATGACGTCATCACGCAGAATATGTATATATTTTGAACAAGATCTTGTGTGCAAAATATCTCGATAACGGAAAGTCGTATCGACTTCAAATTTTATATCAATATTCCTTGGGTCAGTCGGCGGGTTCTATCATTTTTAGCGCATGTCAGGTGATTAAGGCAGGCGTATGACGTCATTACGTAAAAATCTTTGTGCGAAATTTCTCAGCCGCTGAACATCGGAGAAAGTTGAAACTTGGTGGGATTGTTGCTTGGTTGGTCCGAAAGACTCTGTAGATTTTTTTCGCGAGTAGAACGAACGAATGCGGCGTATGACGTCATCACGCAGAATATGTATATATTTTGAACAAGATCTTGTGTGCAAAATATCTCGATAACGGAAAGTCGTATCGACTTCAAATTTTATATCAATATTCCTTGGGTCAGTCGGCGGGTTCTATCATTTTTAGCGCATGTCAGGTGATTAAGGCAGGCGTATGACGTCATTACGTAAAAATCTTTGTGCGAAATTTCTCAGCCGCTGAACATCGGAGAAAGTTGAAACTTGGTGGGATTGTTGCTTGGTTGGTCCGAAAGACTCTGTAGATTTTTTTCGCGAGTAGAACGAACGAATGCGGCGTATGACGTCATCACGCAGAATATGTATATATTTTGAACAAGATCTTGTGTGCAAAATATCTCGATAACGGAAAGTCGTATCGACTTCAAATTTTATATCAATATTCCTTGGGTCAGTCGGCGGGTTCTATCATTTTTAGCGCATGTCAGGTGATTAAGGCAGGCGTATGACGTCATTACGTAAAAATCTTTGTGCGAAATTTCTCAGCCGCTGAACATCGGAGAAAGTTGAAACTTGGTGGGATTGTTGCTTGGTTGGTCCGAAAGACTCTGTAGATTTTTTTCGCGAGTAGAACGAACGAATGCGGCGTATGACGTCATCACGCAGAATATGTATATATTTTGAACAAGATCTTGTGTGCAAAATATCTCGATAACGGAAAGTCGTATCGACTTCAAATTTTATATCAATATTCCTTGGGTCAGTCGGCGGGTTCTATCATTTTTAGCGCATGTCAGGTGATTAAGGCAGGCGTATGACGTCATTACGTAAAAATCTTGTGTACGAAATTTCTCAGCCGCTGAACATCGGAGAAAGATGAAACTTGGTGAGATTGTTGCTTGTTAGGTTCGAAAGACTCTATAGAATTTTTTCGCGAGTAGAATGAACGAATGCGGCGTATGACGTCATCACGTAAAATATGTTATATTTTACAAACAAGGTCTTGTGTGCAAAATATCTCGATAACGGAAAGTCCTATCGACTTCAAATTTTATATAGATATTCTTTGGATCAGCTGGACTGTTCTGTCAACTTTTTACGCATGTCACCTGATTAGGGCAGGTGCATGACGTCATTACGTAAAAATGTTATGTGCCAAATTTCTCAGCTGCTGAACATCGGAGAAAGTTGAAACTTGGTGGGATTGTTGCTTGTTAGGTCCGAAAGACTCTATAGAATTTTTTCGCGAGTAGAACGAACGAATGCGGCGTATGACGTCATCGCGTAAAATGTGTATATTTTGAACCAGATCTTTTATGCATAATATCTCGATAACGGAAAGTCATATCGACTTAAAATTTTATATGGATATTCCTTGGTTCAGTCAGACGACTGTTTCAACTTTTGACAGGTAAAAAGTTATCTGTTCTTAAGCAAAATATCTCGACATCGGAAAGTCGGATCGACTTTAAATTTGGTGTAGTTATTCCTCGGATAGGTCACACGGTTTTATAGAACATTATTGAACTCGTATAGAAAATCAAGAAAGGTGCATAACGTCAACAGCCCACCCCCCCCCCCACCCCAACCTCCCCATTTTTGGCTGCTTTATTATCTATGCATGGGTGTTAGCTGCGCTGGGGATTTCGGAAGATTTTCCCGAAGATTCTCTAGTGTTCCTGCATTCTTTAGAAAGCTTCAAAACAGTAACAACATTATTGTCGGTCCATTGCTATTTGTTATTGCCTGAAATTGAGCTTTTTGTGCATTTCTCATCTGTGGTTGTTACGTAACATGCCACTCAGTCAGGGGTAGGTGTCAGTTGCGGTGCATGGTGGAGTCGTTATCTATGAGGTCATGGAATGCTATTGTCGTATTATAGCTCTAAGCAGCCCTAGCTATTGATTTTTTTTTCGCCGCATACTTGATTAGGTTGCCAAGATGTGCTATATATAGGAGCCATGCTGTATCGATTAGCATTGTGTGCAGAAGCATTTTTCGCTATTAAATTGGGTCGTCTGATATCTTGTGTTATGAGACGCAGCTCACCATTTTGCCTACGAAATGCCTCCCCCTTCTCCCACCGAGGTGCGTCATCTCTGATGCGCAGTTATGAAGAATGCCTTCCTAGTGCTATTTGGCCGATGGGAATGTGCGAAGACAAGGTAGTCTATCATGGCTATAACTACACTTAGGGTACAGACTCTTACCGTTGCCTTGGGTAAAAGGGTTAGAGTTGTGTTTATAGTCGGACCTACAGTAAATAGCTGGGGGCGGGGGGGGGGGCGTGTGGAGGATGATGGTTAGCAAAAAAAAAAAAATCCCGACCACTTTCAAGACCCGGATAAAAAGATGTAAGGTAAGAACCGTTTGTCGTGACCCCTTCCACATTCAGGTAAAAAAACGTACGGTAAAACCTGCCTGTCTTGACCACCTTCCAGACCCGGATAAAAATGTAACGTACAGGAAAAGTGCTATAGTGACCAACTTCAGATCTGGATAAGAGGGGCCTACAGTAAAACCCGTTTTAGCGACCACCTTTCAGACTGCGATGAAAAAAGATGCTCATTTATATCTGTTTTAGTGACCACCATCTGTTTGGTTTATTTTAAGATTTTACAATGAATGAAGGTTATGTTTGCAGAAATGAATATTTTGTTTCAGTTTGGGGGGGAAGGGGGGGGGGTCATGGGTTTAGTCGGGGCAAAGACTATAAACTACTAAGATATGACACTCCCTATACAGCCTATAGTATCCAGCTGATTGCAGCGCCCCTGGTAGCAGAGTTGCAAACTCAGAAAAACAGCTGTCAAAACACTTTACAGTATTGGTGTTAAGCGCAATATTTCAATAGATTTTAGGGGATTTAAAGTAATTTATTTCAACAGGAGATTAACAATAGAAGAAAGAAGGATAAAAAAATGCCATTTTATTAGCACAGCCAGTTTTTATTTAACAAATCTGATCAGATAACGATCATCCCCTCCCCACCCTCCCATCAAAGATCACAACAGAAAAAGGTAAATACTGCTCTCACATTTACACATGAATAAACTGTAAGACTTTTCTGTTTCTTTTATCACTCTAGGATCTAACTGAAGAAAAAATTTGCCTTTTTCTGGAATTCGCATCTTCATGAACAATCTTAGAGCGCCTTTTATCTTTTTAACATACGCGGTATTTGTAAATTCAATTACATTTTTCCATATATCTGGCAAACGAGTCTCGTGTCAAGTTTTTTCATGTGCTGCACCATTGGAAAAACGGTGACGAAAACGGATTCCAGATCTTTCACAAAAATAACCCAATTTTTCGGATGGTATAAATAAATATTGGCTAAGTTCATTCATGCAAGAATTAATTTTGGCCGCTGCAGAATTGGTCCGTTTTGTTTGTTTTTTTTTTTCGCCCTCCAAACCTTTGACGAAGTCGTTGCACCTCTTTTTTTAAATTGTTTTTGGGCATATCAGGTGTAGTTGATGATGAAGGCGTTGAAAGAAACTATCCTTTTTTCATCACATTTTTCTTTAGGTGAGGATGGACCCACAGAAAAAAGATGCTTTTGGAGTTTTTTAATTCCTTCTTCGTACTTCGAAATTGGCGCGGGGCGCGATATTGTAATTTTTGAGAGAGGGGTTTCGAACATAAACAGTGTTTTATATGTTTGTCCGTTGGAAATCTAAAGAAGGAAAGATTGCAGTTGTAGTAGTCATTACCGCATCCTATTGCTGCACAAGGTCGTCCTCTTCTTGTAGTAGCCATACTCTTATTCTTTACTAATCATTATCCAGGCGACAAAATGTTTTTATAAACATTAAGACCGAAAAAGTAATGAAAAGTTAAAAAACACGTCCACTTTCCAGGTAGCCCCAATGTACTGACAGCTTAATTTGCAACTCTTATACCAGGCGGCGCCACTGCGGTCTGGATACGCGAAAATGGCTGAGTGTCATATCTTAGTAGTAAACAGTCTTTGGTCGGGGAGACATTTGTTTTTGTTCACAAAAACAAGAAACTTAAGTAGGTATCGATTGAAAGTGTGTAATATAAGCCTGAACTCTTATGTTTTGTGTGCACTGGCCGCTCTAGTTAGATCTGTGTCCGTTCATGGCGACCACTTCAGTACTTTAATCCCTATTGTTTGTCGGAGCCGTATCCCCCCATCAGTCTGGATGATTTGAGGTATTGCTCATTTGACTGCACGGTTCTTGGGTTCATTCCGATCGATACAGTAAAATAAAAAAAATACAAGTTTGTTATTAATGTTTCTGCTTGGAAAGCAGGTACCAGTCATTCCTCGAGATAAGCGTAGACGGAGATGAGTCCATATTGCATCACTCGTCGATAGAACTGAAGGCGGAGATAAGCTCGGGTACAAGTCAAGACGGAGATGAGGCTGGAACCAGTCAATCCTCGAGATAAGAGTGGGCGGAGATGAGTCCTTATACCATCATTCTTTGGGTGCAGGTATCAGTCATTTCTTCAGAAAAGTCAAGACGGAGATGAGTGCAGGTATAAGTGAAGGTGGCGATGAGACAGTCTTCGCAATAAGGCAGAGATCCATGTACCAGTCATTCGTCGTTTATTTATGAACTACTGCTTTAATTGACTAGTTATTTAAAATTTAAAAATTTATTAATGGAAACATGAACATATGTTTTGATGTACAAGTGTTCTCTTGACACCTTTTCTAACATTTTGTGCTTAGTGGCGTGTAAAAATTTAATACGCATTCAACTTTGTGTTTTCCATATTGTGTGCGAGTCTTGCATTTATCCCAAGGGAGACAATATATATGATATTACATGCTGAGATATATCAAAATATATGCATAAAAATACTGAGGCGTTATTTATTTTACTGATATTGTTTTAATTTTAATATGTAAATAAAAGTCTCCTAAATTACAAAACGTACATGTATAACGGTGTATTTTTGTTTCGTGCATTGTGGGGAACGCTTAGCATAAGATGTCACGTTGGAAACAACGCTAATGTCACAAGTTAATGTCGCAAGTAAATGCGGAATTCTTATTGAGAACCCTTCACATGCAATGGAACAGCAATTGTATCACACAAAAGATATTGATTCCGTCTGAAATATAATCGATTTTTGGGTCCATTTTCACTTTAGATTTGTATATTTATAGTACTCTTCAGCGGTACACCATATGTTACATGTGCTAAAATTGACCGCCATATTTTGAAAGGATGGTTTGTTAGGACTATTCAAAATCCTAAGAAGAAATGGAATCAAGTAAAACGTAAGGCTGAATCGTACGGCAATTACTCGTGGCATTGGGCACGTTACTCTGCGCGTTGACCTTGCACTGCGTACGTTTAAAGTGAATGAGAATTCCGCCAAGATGAGACATATAAGCCGCCCCTATTCGCGTGAAATGAAGCACTTCAAAGTGACACAGACTACTAAATCACAAAAAAGTCTGCATTGAGAACAAAATTGTGGCCGGTCTGTGGTTTTTCATAGAATCTCTAGGTATTATAAATGCAAAATTTCGAGCTCAACTATGTCGCATCATATGTGCACTAGCTGTTTGGTGGTAGAATGAGCAATCGGTTTCTGGACCAGAACGCAAATCACTTAAAAATTAGTCGTTCAGATTATAGGATTATATGAATTCGCGGAGATTGACTAAAGCAGTAAAATATTTTTGACATTAAATACAACTGTTGCGATAAATTTCAGGGAAAACGGTAAGGCCAGGAAGAAAAAAGATCAACCCACACTTTTAATAATATTAATAGGGCCGCCGACCTTTTTCTCTAAAAAATAAGACATTTTTTATTTTTCAAAAAAATATATCTTATGTTCCCAGTCTTTTGCTGAAATTAAACATCTTCTTAACGCTGTTAACTTTATATGAAATAGTTCATTAAACTGATCTTTCACGAACTTTCTGTTCTATCACAAACTCAGTAAACATTGTAACGATGAATCAAAGTCAGACGTCGCGTCAAGACGTCGGGTCAACGTCGAGTTTTGGTTAATTATGGCACTCGCGACAACATCTATCTCTAGAAGTTGGATTATCAATGTCTAATTAACGTTGCAAAAAACTTGTAAATGGGACTCAAGAAACTTCTGTCTTCCAACGTTATATAGGCTTTGGGAGGTCGAATATGTGTAGACATTGGAAAAATGATACAGAATGGACATCTGGATAGCGACAATTAAAGGCTGTCATGTTATCCAACAAGTGTCCCTCCCCTTGCGCCCTTCAGTGACACAGACTATGAACAAAGTAGATTTTCGCTTGCGACCTCCTGACATTCCCTGTCTCCTTTTCATGTTCTTTCGTTAGGGAACCGATTCCTAATAGGAAGAACCACTCGTATTTGGCCCAATAGAAAACTGGTTCCAAGTTTTCATTATTGGCCCCTCCATCGGTCGTATTCAGTAACGTGGCTCAAATTCAAACTTGCGCTCAGACTCTACATTTGAGCAAAGTATGACCTTCAGACATTCAGTAAATAAAGCTTAAGCTCAAAATTAGTTTAGACTAGAAGGTGCCTTTAAATTAAGTAAAGTCAAATAAAACTTTTTTCTCACCATAACATGTCTGAAGTAGTTTATTTCAGTCATTTTAAACTACATAAGCAAACATTTCTCCCTCTGCCCACAGGAAGCGACTGGTGTTAAGCAGTGTTTCAACGCTGAAAAGCTTTAACTCATATTTTGAGTAAAAGCTCAAGTGAGTTAAAACTCAAATTTCAGACTCGATTTAAGTATGACTTTGAGCTAAGTTATTGAATACGGGTGCATGTGTCGCTATTTGGGATATCAACAGAATTTTCCCAAGAGTATAGCCGAGGTCAACTCAAGTACCACACGATTTTTCTAAACGACCCCTATACCCGGAGTGCTAATTTTGAAGTAATACCCCAATTTTTAACCACACGCGGAGTACAAATCAGAAAGAACCACCTTTTTGTGAGAAACTCGAAGCACTGAATGAAGATTACGCCCTTTTAAAATAAAACTGGCACTCCGCGAGGAACGGGTCTGGTCTCAAAATTACCCCGTTCCTTGTCTGCGGCACCTATTTTCGATGAGCTAAAACTTGATGAGGCAGTTGCTTGGTTGTGGCCCTGACGTCTGTAAATGTCGGTTTTCTATGTCTGTGCAACGTTGATTTCCCATAATCTATTCGACAGTGCACCAGAGACGTAGACTGGACGTCACAGAAAGTGGGTGTTTGGCAACGTCTATACCATGTTGCTTATCCCAGGTCTATTCAACGCCGAGTCAAAGACGTTGATTTGACGTCGGGCAAAACACTTGTTGGTCGCTGCTAACATACCAAGTTGAATATACATGTCTTTATTTTTGGCCGCGACTAATCACAACCAAATTACAATCAGATTTATTGCTGCAATTTGGTCGGACCGACGTCGAGGCCTGAGATCGACCATGATTCTACGTCGGAATGCTAATTGCGAAAGACATTCGCTTCAATCTATGAGATCGTGAAGATATGAAGGCAATGCAGTATTGGTCTTAACGATTTCAACAAAAACGCTATTTTTTCCGTATTTGTGAAGTAAAGTATTTCTCCCACACTTTGAGGAACAACTAACCAAAAGAAATTCCAGACCAGTATCTTCATGTTTATCCATTTTAGTTAAGAATGGGCGTTTTTGTGTTTCACAAACCGATTGTTTCTTCTATATATTTTCTTCACGGGATACGCTGGCCTCCTAATGGTATTTAGGTTAATCAGTGGGGTGGAGGTGGTGGCGAGGGGTTAAACTTAAGATATGAAGAAATAACAATAGAAAAAAAATAAGGTCTGAACATATTACACTTGGGAACGCACACGAAATCAACACCCGTGTCCCTTTGTAAGCCAGTGCAAGATTCACTAACAAGCTACTTGACACCGTCTTTTGTACACGCAACATCAGAGGCAAAACTGCGCAAGTTTTAAAATAATTTAAAGTCAAACCTACATCACATTGAACGCAAATAGATTGCACAACATCACAGGTTTACTACATCTGGGTATTTGTACATGCAGTGGCAATGGGTGCATCACTCCGTAAAAAAATTCAGGGATCAGGTAATGTGGATGACGTTACCAAGAAAGTATCCGAATCTGGCGTTGTTGACCAGGCTGTGGATAAAGCAGCAGACGAGATTAAAAAGCGTGTAAATGATTGGTCAAAAGATGATGACAAGGAAAAGGATACAAAAAGCGATGACGAAAAGGAGGAGCAGGCCGCTGCTCCCAAAACTAGTGAGGAACCTGCCCCTGCAGCTGAAAGTAATTAATTGACCATGAAGGGACTGCCGGAAAAACAACAGGCTTCCGAGGGAACTTAGTCTGATGCACCTTAACATATTGTGTATATTAAAGTAACGGAAATTATTGCTGAACATTTTTTTTCTTCTCGGATATAACATATAAATTTCTTTCACGGATTACTGAAACCCGAAAAAATGACAGAATTTACGAAATGGATTAACTTCGGTTTGAATAAGGATTTAGCCATTGTTAAAAATTCCGGATTATATATATGACAGCGAAATCTTCACGGAGCCACCTTTAACTTAATATGGATTAACGAGGCAGAGGATAATTGAAAACCCGCTGAAAACGATTTATTTGTTCTTTATATTTCAAGTATTGAAGCTATGTGATGTAGGTGAAATACCCTTTTTCATTTATTCGATGCTAAAAATATTTCTAGATAACCGGACATCTATAATAAGTCTTGCAGTCGAATATATTTAAGCCTCCAGATAATTCAGTTTCAAATATCTCCAAGCTATTTAAAAATGTCTGTTCAGTATGTTTTGTGAATTAGAAGCAGTTCCAATTGAATTACAGTAGAACCTCGTAATAACGACAACTGGTAACAACTAACTTTGTGGTCTCTGTTAAATTTTGCACGTACTAGGTATAACGACAAGCGAAAAACCGGAAATATCACGCTGGAAGGTCCTTTCTCCGTTGTTCATTTTTTTAAAATTAATTAGGCTGCTGTATCTGAAAACAAGAATGACTGTAAAATGATACATCTTTAATACTGTAAAAATATAGTTCTTAAGATAAGATAAGTCCTTAAGATATATGTTTTTAAATAATCCAGTTTGTTTAGAATACAGTCGAAAGCGGATAACTGCATTTCTCAACAGAAAGTTATGTGTTTATCCGGTTTATGCAATTATCCGGTCAGCTTGAAAGAACGGCATAAGATTTTAGTACGGCGTGCAGTTGCAACTAACTAACTTAATTCATGTGCACTTCAAAATGCGTTAGCAACACCTCCAAATTGATGAAAGATTTAGCGAAGTTATGTCCTTAGATATTTTAAACTAACTTTGAGATATTAGAAGATCAAAAATATCTGTTTATTTTAAATCTGGGTTCCTTAGATATACCTTCATGAAGGTGCTTGTGTATAGTTTAAATGTTTATTCGTTGTTTTACTCTATTATATGCGTTTAAATATGCTTACAGAGAGTATCCGTAGCTGATAACATACACAGAATAGGTGTAAAATGGTCTCCATTAAGAGAATTTCAATTGTTGCCATAATGGCTTGTCAGATTTGTGCATTAAAACGGAAAAGTGCTTAAAAATGGAGCTGCATCACAATACAGTAAAACCTACGGTATAATGTGAACAACTCCTTATTCAAACAAAATATTTCAATCCCTTTTAATTCCCCATTGGTTTTTTATACTATGCGAACATGGATAATTCGGACATTTCTCTGTTCCTAACAACGAACACAAATTTTCAGACCCAATTAAAGGTTTTACTGTATGAGCAACCAGTCTAATTCGGATAAGATATTGCGTTATCACTGACTGCTGTTTGCTATATAGCAGATATTATGACAACAAGAATATGGCGCAGTAAATATGAATAATCATGTCTCAACTTCAGTCAATAAATTTCGTTAAATATTGGAGAATAGGTGATAATGATAACAGTAAACACGAGTATTCTGTCAGGAAAGTAGCTGATGTGGTCAACCCCTCCCACCCCCTGAAATTTTGAACACCAGTAGATCAGTAATATGCCCCAGTAAAAGAAACAAGTCATTATGCTATATCCTGGATACCTTCGGACACCTGACTAATCTAGACAAACTTTGTCAGTTCAAACGTCGTCGGGATTAACCAGCTTAATCGTTATACATACATGAATTTTGAAAGGCCAAGTACCAAATGATGAATGCTGAACACAGAATCTGAATGACACCACTCGATATATAATGTAAACATGAATGAAATGCTGAATACGAGATGCTCTAATTTTGTTGCCAAATGCGAAGTGGTAACTTCAAGACTCTGTGTCCATGCCCTATTCTACCGGGTATTTCGCATGCATCAAGAAATAGAATATTGTCATTTTGCATTTCGTATTCAGATATTCAGCATGATCATTTATCATTTCGTGTTTAGCCTCCAGCATCGCGCATTTCACATCTGACGTGCGTTCGTTCTTCCAGGTTTTGCTCCGAGCCATTAAACGAGCTCTGCGTTTCTCACCTGAAAGGAGTGCCGTTTTCAAATTTATTGGTATTTGTGTCTTAAAATAGGATCAGCTGAAGTTTTAAATATCATAATTGGAAATTAAATTCGTGATGACATTCAGAACTTGATGCTACTTTTCTGGCAGCAATAAGGATGTTGAATTTTTGATATCAGTAATAAAATTATTGATATGAATGAAAAGTATTACTGTGTGAGATGTTACTGTGTGAGATGTATTAATCGTTAATATATATATACAGGTTTTACTTTTTACATTAAAACAGTTGTAAATATCTTAAACAGGCCTTGCAGTTATTATATTAAGAAATATTGGATGATTCACAATTGAGAAATTTATATCAATAAGTTTATTGGTGGTATCAAGAATAAATTTGATGTTGTCACTCGTTAATTGTATAGTATGAAGAATCAGAAAATCTCGAAAATATAGGAATGAAAATGGATTGGCATATGGCTGTACTATATGAAAACAAATATCCGTGCAGAAAAAAGTACAGAAAAAAACCCTTTCCAATATTCCTTTAAAATGGAACCAATATAGTGAAATCACAATTAAGGTAAAAGTGTTATAGTTCTTGTGTGTGCAAGAATCGCAGAATGAGTTTTCTTATCAAGGATTTGGTTGGCATCATGGTTACTGAGAACTGAAATGAGTCGTTGTTACTTTTTAAATAAACGTTTCATCTGCCTAATTTATTTATTGTGCTTTTAAAGTTAGTTCCATACATTCTAAGTATACATAACTTAGTCAAAAACCTATCTGACTTCAGTGGAGCGACTTCAGAATGCTCCTCTTTCTCGAGTTTGGTTTGGATGTGCCTTTTTGGTCTTTGAATGTTGCTGAGGTCTTGTGCCTGTACGGTCTCAGTGTGCTGATCTGACAGGCTATTCATGGTTAGCCAAAACTCTTTCTCGAGTTTAGTTTGGATTTGCCTTTTTTGGTCTTTGAATGTTGCTGAGGACCTGTGCCTTTACGGTCTCAGTGTGCTGATCTGACAGGCTATTCATGGTTAGCCAAAACCGAAACCCTTGTAACCAGCGAGACTTCTAATTTTTCGGAACATTTATATATCAGGTATATTATTACCAAGTGCATCTCATCCGAGACTTTCCGCGTCATCCAGGTATCCCAGCAAATATGAGAGCGACATGTGGCATGCGGTGTCGCTGGCCTATTTGCCATACAATGATCCATTCTATGAAGGGGTCGCTATTCTGTCTGTGGGTCTGACTGTGGCTGTGGAGGGGGGGGGGGGGGGGGAAACAAATTTTGTCATAATACCATTCGAGTTGTTGCAGGTAAAGGCTTAAACATTCCTTAGCCTGTACAACATCTATATATGTAGTTAAATTTTAGTGACTATTTATCTTAGCAGAATCGCAGTTATTATGCAGCACGATATAAAATGCATACACACGAAGTAAAGCAATACGAAGCCGTAACTCTGTCTGCCCCTCTTCAATTTATGTCCTTTTTGTGGCGTGCGAGTTGTATATTTTGCCGCCTGAAGAACGCGCTCTGTTTGATTGTAGGGCATGGTTTAAATTGTGAAGGATTTAGGATTTAACATACAGACTTCAGATCGAAGATCCCCCCCCCCACCCCAATAAAAAGCATTTTAATATTCCAAATATTTTCGGACGCCCATTCTTACACATGGGAAATATATGATGACGAATGTACTTTGATAACTATATGAGAATTCTATATTCTGGAGTTTAATACCCCTATAAAATCAACGAATGTTTTCTCAATATGAGGCTTAACTTAACCGGCAAATTAACTAATGACGAAGTGTTATAGAGTATTTTTTGGTATTCAGTCGAATTGCAAAAGCCACCACACGAAAGTATTGCAGAAACGGGCGAACTACAGTGTTTTGTATCACAATCTCACCATGCAGAAAGAAAATAAGTAGGATGTGGAACTGCGAATCGAACACTTCCTTTGTAAGTGCCAGGGCTATGACTAAAGTTACGTACGATCCCAAAAAGTTTTCAGGACAATCAGTAAATTTTCACTGTCACAAATTGTGGTATATTGAACTACGAGCAATAGGCTCTACTCTCCGAATCCACGACAGAACACCACAAGGTTAGAACTGACATTTTACGCACAAGGCCGACTTCGAACCCCCCTCCCCCACCCCTGCACTATTTGCTGTTGGCTTTTTAACGATAATTCAAACATGCATGATGGTGTTCTCAACTTAAAAAGCCTAATGTCACGAATATTATTTCCAAGCATTAAATGTCAGCCCAAGTGTCCTTTATAAAATCTTATCTGGTGCAAAAAACTCCTGTGATGCAGAAATTGCTGGAGCGTTGTTACCTGTTGTTGCCAAACCAACCACAAGTCACATAATCGCACTTCATTCAATCTTAAGACCTAATACTGGAAGTATCATTTTGGGTTTGCGTTATGTTATGTGAAGAATCTATAAGGAATATGCAAGGAATATATCACTGCAATTCCCGTTCTGGTCCCGATGCTATCACTTTCACTATTTCGAGTTTAGCTAATATTTTCCTTATTTTTTTATCGCCCCCCCCCCCCCACGCCGCACTGGGCGAGGGATATAAAAACGCCTGGTGTCCGTCTGTCCGCAACCCTGATGTGCCCCCTTTTGTCCGGGCCACAGCTTTGAAACTTCACACAGTGAAAGAATATGTATTGTAGATTTGCAATGTCTCAGTTTTATTTTGATCGACGAAATATTACCCGAATTATTCTTCTTATTTGTGTCTTGTAGCCAACGTTTTGACAAAGAATGTAATTTTGAACGCCCCACAATTCAAGTGAGATGTTACGACCCCCAGGCCCAATTTGCCTCTACGCTGGAAACATAATGACCGTTCTCCTTCACGTGGTCGCACATGTTTTAGAGAGAATAAGACTTCCATCTTACTTTGAGACTTTTTATTTACATTATTTTACTATCAATGTGCATTGGTTCACCTGTAAAGTATATTAAAATACAACAGCTATTTCAATATTGCACTTGTCTCGTAGAACAGCTTAAAATAAAGAAACATTAAAAGACTGAAACAATAACACGAGTACTGAAGTAAGCTGTGACCTTTTGTTCACAAATTATTGACAGATTACAATAAAACAATACAGGTAACACCCAGCATCACCCACAAAAAAACAGCAGTGTGCGCACCGCCAGAAGGGGTGGGACCAAATGCCTATTATTCGTAACCCCCACACTTAAGATTTAGTCAAATTCATCGAATACGAAAATATAACAGATAATAAGGTACAATGAGAGAACTTTCACGGGAACTTTTTTTTAAACTAGAGCAGTCGTTTTCAAACAACGTGAATGCCCTACAGCAGACTAGTTACCAGAGGCAACAAGACACACGAGGACAATAAATATGACATGATTATAGCCAGAAGGTAAACGTATCTTTGAAGTGGAACCTTGTTCTCAAAACCGTTTTTGAAAAAAAGCATGTGACCTATTTTATCTGAGCCTTCGTCACAGGATAAATCATAGCTATGTATAGAGTTCTTAGTACGGCCGTGACCAGTTTTTTTTTCAGCCATCTTTGTTATATTGTATCAGGCGACGATGCTAACAACGACAGCGGCAGGGATTGTTCGTACCAAGCCGAAGTGCAGTTCGGGTCGTGACCCATCTGACTCACAATCACCGGCATCTGACTTACAAACATCCAATTGGAAAGGGAATATATTGTTATTCGGACGTATAAATTCTTTACTATACGTGTCCCGTTTTACTAAGACAAGCATATCTGTGAACACTTTACTATACGTGTCCCGTTTTATTAAAACAAGTACGTCTGTGAACATTGTGTCCAGTCGTAAAAACTCATTCATCAATGATGAAGCTCCAATTGCAATTGAGGAGGGTTACATCTTGTCTGTACACGCCAGACTAGAGTGACACTTCGAGTTACATTTTACCTTTGCTTTGAAACACTTACATCTGTTTGTTTGACACCGTTTACTACCAGCACAATTGCACTTCACAAACCCCTGTCAACCACACGTTAATTCAAACTGAACTGCTTGCATCAGTGAAAGTTCTACATTTAGTTTTACGTCGTTTTCGGTAATCAAATTGAACGAGCACAAATCAAATTGATATACTCCAGAGAACACGAAGCAGATCGAATTTATGCTCATTGCACTGTTAAATTGGAATTATTTTTCAGCAAATACCATTCCAATAGAATCATAAAATGTAGGACTGCTTTCTTATAAGAAGATCACAAGTTATGAAGCTTGCAATTAAAGCTCCTTGATCTGCGATCATGGAAAGTAACACTAGCATTGAAGTGCAATCAATGTGCTTCTAATGGCACTTCAATGAAAACAATGTCTTTTGGGCTATGGCAATGTCTTATGGGCTATGACAGTACTCAATATCAACAGTACTGTAGCTTCGTCAAACATTTCAGCGGATCTGTAGAATTTTCTCGGCCCAAAATCAGCGGATCTGTTAGCTCCGCTAAAATTTTCAACGGATCTATAGATTCGCTGGTCGAACCAGCGTATCTACAGATTCGCTGAAATTTTGCTGAATATATATATATATATATATATATATATATATATATATATATATATATATATATATATATATATATATACCCTTTCTTCTTCGGATTATGAACTCACGATCCCCTGATTATTAGTCTGAATTTCCACGACGACCTCCACAAAATTCGACTGATAATGAAACCTCAAGGAACACATTGTGATTTTCTCCAAATTGACCTTTTTTGCCAATATTTTGGGCAGTTTCAGTCCAATCACCAAACGAAATAAAAACCCGATGCAGGAGCTTAACGGGAACATTAATGTCAAATTTCAACGCAATCGGGCCGGCTCTGAAGGAAGCACAGCATTGTTTTTTAGTTTTTTTCTACATTTGGCTATATTTTAGTCAATTTTGGCTAAATTGCCAAAAAAAAAAAAAAAGAAAAAAAAAAAAAAAAAAAAAAAAAAACAAGCTGTGTGGAGGGACTACCAAGGGAGCACGCCAAATTTCAAAACAATCGGACGAGAAATGTAGAAAGTGCAGCATTTTGCAAAATTACTTACACACATACACACATAACGGACGACGGACAAGTGATGAGCATCGGCCACCGACAATGGTCGACTGGGCTAATACAGCCTGATGTATAAGGTAGATATGTGCATGATACTAGGCTACGAAATACATAAGTCTACATCTTCATTTACATCAATATTTTACCTATATAATTTTACAACTGAAAAAAAGAATTTAAAGCGTCATACTTTTTCGGTTTAAAAAGAAATCATGTGGAATATTAACAAAATCAATGAGGAAAATAGCACAGCAAGCTGCTGTCAATCGGTACAACAGATAATACGGTACAACGAGAGAACTTTTTTTTTAACTAGAGCAGTCGTTTTCAAACAACGTGAATGCCCTACAGCAGACTAGTTACTAGAGGCAACAAGACACACGAGGACAATAAATATGACATGATTATAGCCAGAAGGTAAACGTATCTTTGAAGTGGAACCTTGTTCTCAAAATCGTTTTTGAAAAAAAGCATGTGACCTATTTTATCTGAGCCTTCGTCACAGGATAAATCATAGCTATGTATAGAGTTCTTAGTACGGCCGTGACCAGTTTTTTTTCAGCCATCTTTGTTATATTGTATCAGGCGACGATGCTAACAACGACAGCGGCAGAGATTGTTCGTACCAAGCCGAAGTGTAGCTCGGGTCGTGATCCATATGACTCACAATCACCGGCATCTGACTTACAAACATCCAAATGGAAAGGGAATATATTGTTATTCGGACGTATAAATTCTTTACTATACGTGTCCCGTTTTACTAAGACAAGCATATCTGTGAACACTTTACTATACGTGTCCCGTTTTATTAAAACAAGTACGTCTGTGAACATTGTGTCCAGTCGTAAAAACTCATTCATCAATAATGAAGCTCCAATTGCAATTGAGGAGGGTTACATCTTGTCTGTACACGCCAGACTAGAGTGACACTTCGAGTTACATTTTACCTTTGCTTTGAAACACTTACATCTGTTTGTTTGACACCGTTTACTACCAGCACAATTGCACTTCACAAACCCCTGTCAACCACACGTTAATTCAAACTGAACTGCTTGCATCAGAGAAAGTTCTACATTTAATTTTACCTCGTTTTCGGTACTCAAATTGAACGAGCACAGATCAAATTGATATACTCCAGAGAACCCGAAGCAGATCGAATTTATGCTCATTGCATTGTTAAATTGGAATTATTTTTCAGCAAATACCATTCCAATAGAATCATAAAATGTAGGACTGCTTTCTTATAAGAAGATCACAAGTTATGAAGCTTGCAATTAAAGCTCTATGATCTGCGATCATGGAAAGTAACACTAGCATTGAAGTGCAATCAATGTGCTTCTAATGGCACTTCAATGAAAACAATGTCTTTTGGGCTATGGCAATGTCTTATGGGCTATGACAATACTCAATATCAACAGTACTGTAGCTTCGTCAATCATTTCAGCGGATCTGTAGAATTTTCTTGGCCCAAAATCAGCGGATCTGTTAGCTCCGCTAGAATTTTCAGCGGATCTATAGATCCGCTGGTCGAACCAGCGTATCTACAGATTCGCTGAAATTTTGCTGAATATATATATATATAAATATATATATATATATATATATATATATATATACCCTTTCTTCTTCGGATTATGAACTCACGATCCCCTGATCCACTGATTATTAGTCTGCATTTCCTCGACGACCTCCACAAAATTCGACTGATAATGAAACCTCAAGGAACACATTGTGATGTTCTCCAAATTGACCTTTTTTGCCAATATTTTGGGCAGTTTCAGTCCAATCACCAAACGAAATAAAAACCCGATGCAGGAGCTTAACGGGAACATTAACGTCAAATTTCAACGCAATCGGGCCGGCTCTGAAGGAAGCACAGCATTGTTTTTTAGTTTTTTTTCTACATTTGGCTGATATTTTAGCCAATTTTGGTTAAATCGCCAAAAAAAAAAAAAAAAAAAAAAAAAAACAAGCTGTGTGGAGGGACTACCCAGGGAGCACGCCAAATTTCAAAACAATCGGACGAGAAATGTAGGAAGTACAGCATTTTGCAAAATTACTTACACACATACACACATAACGGACGACGGACAAGTGATGAGCATCGACCACCGACTATGGTCGACTGGGCTAATACAGCCTCATGTATAAGGTAGATACGTGCATGATACTAGGCTACGAAATACATAAGTGTACATCTTCATTTACATCAATATTGTACCTATATAATTTTACAACTGAAAAAAAGAATTTAAAGCGTCATACTTTTTCGGTTTAAAAAGAAATCATGTGGAATATTAACAAAATCAATGAGGAAATTAGCACAGGTCGACTGGGCTAATACAGCCTGATGTATAAGGTAGATACGTGCATGATACTAGGCTACGAAATACATAAGTCTACATCTTCATTTACATCAATATTGTACCTATATAATTTTACAACTGAAAAAAAGAATTTAAAGCGTCATACTTTTTCGGTTTAAAAAGAAATCATGTGGAATATTAACAAAATCAATGAGGAAATTAGCACAGGTCGACTGGGCTAATACAGCCTGATGTATAAGGTAGATATGTGCATGATACTAGGCTACGAAATACATAAGTGTACATCTTCATTTACATCAATATTTTACCTATATAATTTTACAACTGAAAAAAGAATTTAAAGCGTCATACTTTTTCGGTTTAAAAAGAAATCATGTGGAATATTAACAAAATCAATGAGGAAATTAGCACAGCATGCTGCTGTCAATCGTATATGAATGGCGCCTACGACTGTATATCAGTTCACATCAAGTCCTTCCTGAACCTGACCGGTTTTCCAACAGGACCGCATAATCGTTTATACCGAGACTGTGCGACAAAAAGAGCGAATCAATCGAATTAAAAAAAAATCCTGTAGAAAATTCAAATCTCGGGGGAGGGAGGGGGATGTCCGTATACCACTTCTAAATGATATACCTGAGATTATTAGTGTAAAGGCGACACCAGGGACACCGACGGACCGACAGAAGCATTTACATGGTTGGCTGCACATATGGTCCCAAACTCTTGGTGGAGAAAACATTTCCAGGTAACCAGATTTATGCCCTGTTTCCTTCACAATCTTTTTTTTTCTCACTTCCAACAATATTAATTTGCTATGTCTGTATGAAAATAAATGTATTTCCGCTCTTTTACATTTTTTGTTTTCACTTAACAAAAGTAAACCCACTCGTATTGCATGCCCTGCTTCGTCCGCACACCTCTTTCTTGGTAATTTGTCACCTTCACGTTGTTATTTAAATTTTCTTTATACATAATAAGGCGAACTATAAGCGTAGTGGGATAATGACAGTGCACTGTACTGTATTTAAGTACCTTTGGTGGAGAACCTGTGTACCGACCGTTACTGTTTGTTTACCTCAAAACAACTAGCCTCAAAGCGCCGCTCTAATGGCTGGTCTTACATGTAGCTCAGGTTCGTACCAACCAGCCATAAAATTACAGGAATTCCTTGAACGCATATATTTAAAAACAAATTTTAATACTGCACTTTAAATCATGCTGTGCTGTTTTCTTCGCCCTCTCTCTCTCTCTCTCTCTCTCTCTCTCTCTCTCTCTCTTTCTCTCTCTCTCTAACATTTTTAAAATTTTTTCCCCTGCACAATACACGATACGAAATGTACTTGCACCTTTGTTGGTAAATTAAATCGCCCCAGAACCTGATAAAAGCACTACGCGTATGATCATTTGCGTGCAAAAAGAAAGAAAAAACATTTAAAAAATCTGAATGAGAAAAAAAAAAGAAAAGAAGTTTAGAACTTCTTAATTACTACACTGCCTCTTCATTGGGTTGGTGCCAGCAGACAGCATTAACACGCCATGCGATGTCTGCTCCCTATATTTATGATAAGGTTGTAAATACTTAACAATGAAACGCTTGATGCTACACATTCGCACACGACTTTCCCAGATCACACACAAGATTTGTTTCAGCATTCAAAACTAAAAATGTCCAAAATGCGCTTGCTTATTGCACGATTATATTCGTTCGTTATTTCATAATAATATTTTCACAATGAAAAATCATGCATGTTTCACCAATAAATACTTTCAACCGCTGACCCTGTGCTCCAATATGCTATGCTTAACCAGACTGTTCTAATATATCAGTGCGAATCGGAGCTGGTGCACAGCTTTTTTTACCGAGCGCACGTTACTTGATTTTCGAAAAGTATCCCTGAACCCTACCGTAACAACACAAGTATCTTGTTTTCGGTACCTCAGTCACCAAATGAACTAGTTTCATTTTGCTACGATTTAAATCATATCTCACACATTTTTTTGGTAGAATTTCAGATTGCTATGAACACGTCCTTGTAATATAACACGGCGGCGATGATGGTCCATAGGGCCGTGCCATACAGGCTCATGGCTAGCTGCGCCGCGTGTGTGTTTGGAACAGCCCACTGGACGGGAAAGTACGAGTGAAACACCTCGTGGCACATGTAGATGACTATAGAATTCATACCTAAAAAAAATAGACAGAAATACTGAAAGTTAATACCGAACACGAAATCATCTTGCAATTCATCAAAAATAAAAAACTTACGGACAGTAAAAATACTATTGTTTCTTGTAGCAAGTTTCCAGTGATCTGGAAATTGGGTTAAACTGTCATCTGCCCCCCAAAGTCAACTGCCGCCCAAAGTTAACTGCCCCCTTTTTTGCAACCCGGTCGACTGCCCCCCCCCCCCCCCTGCAATTTGACGGGGTCGTCATCTGCCCTCCTTCTTTTTTTAGTGGAAAAAAATTCTTTAAAAAATTAGGCAATTGTGATGTCCCCATCTACTTCGTCTCTGAAACAATTGATCTTCATTGATCTATTCACCAATATTGATGTTAGGAGAGACTGATCCTTAAACTAATTGCAATTCTAATTGAAATTAGTTTCCAATTGGCGAATTGCAATTTACCGAGGTGCAATACATTCACTAAAATAAATATAATTTTATTTATTATGTCTTTGTAAGCCAAGAACCCAAGAAAAAGTAGTACAAGGAGGGGGCAGGCGACCACCCCTCCACTTTGAAGGGGGGGGGGGGGCAGTCGACCGGGTTGCAAAAAGGGGGGGGGCAGATGACAGGGGGGCAGTTGACCGGGGGGCAGATGACCGGGATTCGGAAACTGGCTATCTTTTGCAGATATCTGCCACCCCCCTCCCCCCGCACCTCCCTAAAGCTAGGCCACACCTGTCTACGCTCCCCGGGAATTCAGGGATTTCAGATACTGTCACAATGACGTAACTGTGGAACTGCGTAAAACATCACACGGTCGCATACTTTGTATTAAATGCAAACTTACAATAGACAGGTTATTGTATTCTCATAAATTGAATTATAATGCTATTGCAGAGGAGGCCTGCGGGGCGGAGCGAGGGGGGGGGGGGTTGTTGCATCCAAATATACTTCACCTGGAAAAACGACTGGAGCGCCAGACCACAGTTCCAGGACATCGATGAGGATGTAACAGGCGGTCAGCAGGAGGAACGCCATCGACGACAGGCCCAGGATAAAAGACACCGACCTGACGACAAGAGGGGGGGGGGGGGGGGGGGGGGACAATCATATCATTATGTGCACTCCGCCACGGATGCAGAACAAATAGGAGTACGATAATGGCTGAAGTAAGCGTTGCTCAACATAGGCGTAGCCACCAGGGGGCGGGGGGGGGGGGGTCTCAGCCCTCTCACTTTTCAGAGTGGGGTGGGGGGCATAGTACAATTATCGTTACGAAAGTTTGCCCCCCCCCCCCCATTTGTACAAAAGTGGCTACGCCTTTGCTCAACTTAAATGTAAAATCCGGTGTTATAGTCTATTACGATTTTTAGTCTTAGTAGGTAGGAACAGGGTAGGATAAATTTTTGTCAATCCAGGTCACAAAATGTCAAGTCTTCCTTCCGTTTCAAATGCCATGAGTATCAAATATAAATTTTTTCACATTTAAAATGACTACAGCATTAGACAGACACGATCCTCCGTGTAGCGTGTATGACCTATGAAATCGATGCTATGGTCTTTGTGCAAATTGTCACACCACTGCCACTTTCATCACATTTTTTCAACAAAAGTTTGACATTGAGAAAAAATTATTTTGGCAAATTTTCTACATCTGTTTTATCCGTAAGTAAAATTTTTAAAAAAGTCCAAGAAATAGTTATGGAGACACAACTTGGACGACAAAATTACGTCAAAATGCGAAGTTTTACCAAATTTGAAAATACTGTTATTTTGACAATGAAGCTGAACAAAAAACTAAGACACTACACACTCGCAGCATGTTCTCTATCCGTGTTTGAGATTTCAACACAATCCCATTTACAGTTCCGGACATCTAGTCTGGATACGAGGTCGAAAATACGTCCAGTTCCAATAATCAGACAAAATCTGTCACTACATTATGTCAGGAATCCGAATAAAAACACGACGCTGCACAATGTCCATATGTATTCTGTCTGTGTCAAATTTCACAACAAATCCTCCATACTTTCCGAGATAAGGCCCGGAGACGACGTTCCTTTACGCAAGTAATATTACGTAAACGCATTCCCTGCCCAATTTCAGCTACTTTTTGGTCATTGAACATCTTACGAAAATCACCAACACATCCGTCGTAAAAAGACTTTAGTAAGACAATCTGAGATATTGCTTTAGATAATCGTGCGTCATTATGCCCTAATATGACAAAATATCGATAGTTAAATAACGTTAATGTGGAGTGCTGTCTTTAAACTCTGAAGAATGTGAAAGGTAAAGTGTTGAGTGGTGCTGGAGGCAAACTGTTCCAATCCTTGGTAGTGTCGGGGACGAAGCTAAACTTGTATATTTTACAGGGAATATGTGTAATTAGAGATTTCATGAAATCCCTAGGGAATTCGTGTAATGAATAAGCTCATATTGATTATAAACCTATTTTGAAAAATTATCCATTCAGGAAGGCTGTTTAGTGGTTCGTCAAAACTGTGTATCCCTTTTCACATCGAAAGGAATTGGAATTTATAACATTACCATCCAAAATAACAGAATTTGGCGTGAAATGTGACATAAGTTACGTAGGATAAAAATATCGCTAAAATCAGGTACTGAAGTATCTCATGAATGATAGTTTGGCAATCGAGTGCTTTGAGTATATTAATTCAAAATCTACTATTAATTTCGGTAAAATACTACATTGCTGACATGAAAATTTTCAATAAAAACATCGAAATTGATTGAGCAAAATATTACACCAATCCACTAGGGATTTCATGAAATCCCTAATTTCACAGATTCGCTGTAACATAGATATGTCTACGAGCGTGGATGAGCCTGAACGACATTCTATGACCAGCTCTCGTGTAACGTGCAGGGTGCACAAAATCACGGAGTAATATATGGGCTGGATTCTGTGGTGAGTCCAGCGCTAATTTATTATATAAATCAGTATTCTGCTTTATGTAATGATTTCAGCATGTGAAGCAATGGAGCACACAGCAGTCGCATGCTTTTGAAAGCATTACCCGAGGTTGCATGGCCACAATGCTCTCATGCTATGTAAGGTTTTATAGCTAATCACTGCACAAACATGGCGAAATTTAAAAGCCCATTTTTAGTTTGATAACTGAATTTCAAAACAACATTGGGAGCGTAACATTATCGTAACCATTACTACAACATGACTATTACTTATTTCAGTTTCTCACGGCTATTGTAAGTGTGCAGAGGAGAGTTTACGCTAACAAAATATACAGAATTTAACAAGGAAGAAGAAGAAGAAGAAGAAGAAGAAGAAGAAAATATGAATACTGTGAAATCTGCAAACATTGAGTAAGAAAGTGACAATCTCACCATAAATTTTTGTTGAAGGGTATAAGACCGCCTTGTTGGCTAAACGCACACAGGCCTCCTGCTATTGCACCCTGCAAGAGAAGTGATGGTAACAACTCAGATGTTCACAGCACGCAATACGCCTTGAGATAACTAGCATTTTAATTACTAGAACAAATACTGTTTTTTTTTTCTTCAAAAATCATTCGCTCTCTCTCTCTCTCTCTCTCTCTCTCTCTCTCTCTCTCTCTCTCTCTCTCTCTCTCTCTCTCTGTCTTGCAGTGGACAACACTACCATGGCAGCACCGAGGGAATACTTCGACAGTATGACGTCACGGCTACCCGATGACAGTACTTACGGTAATGAGAGACCATACGAGCCATCGGGAAATTCTTTGCATATGGCTCTTGTAAACCACTATTGTTTTTCCAGCCTGCAAGGAGACAACGGATCTCTAAATCTCTAAAACAACTACAGAAATTAATGCGTCGTCTTACATATTTTATTCTCAATCACGGTAGCAAAAAATGTTCACTTCTTTTCCACACCTTTTACTCTTTTCATAAAAATCAACTTTGATTTAATTAAATGTGGTGCAGTTGCCCCTCCCCTCCCCCCTACCTCCCACAAAAAATGACCGTCACCTGTAAACCAAGGAAGCAGATGAATATCGAGGTAAGTGTCCCCAGAATGCCTTCCGGGTCGTATGGCTGACTTGTTTGGTATGGTATCTATCAATCAATATCACAATTGTTAGGGAAGCACACGTCTTTTAGAAAACACAGCAGCTGCCAGTATGTCGTCATTAAAGGAAGGTTTTGGTGTACTAAAGGCTTTAATTTAATTTATTTTAGTTTCAGCTCTACAGTAAGATTTAACATATTAATTTTCATTGCTTTGAATTTCTCAGATAATTTTTATAACTGAAATGCATGAAAGATTTCGGTGGTCGGTATAACTGGTAGTACGCTCAGCAAGTCAGACGGTATTATTTGATTTCAACATGAAATAATATTTTTAGCCGTCAGTCTTATCAAACGTTATCATAGAGCTTATCAAACATTACCACTGAGCTTATCAAACATTGCCACAGAGCTGAGAACAACAAAAACTGTTTTTATTTTTGTACTAAAATTTACTTTGCATGTTGGATGCCTGTAAATATGTAGTTCTCCAAGCACTTTTCTGTCAATGTATCCTGCCGCGCCTCCCGTGCAATTAAAATAGTGCGGGTACTTGTGTAGTCCGCCAGGTCCTATATATCCCCTGCAAATGACAAGTACCACTTTAAACTACATCTTGTGGAATCCTGTAAATGCATAGTTTTTATCAATTTATAATTTTTAATAACTAATAAAATTTAATTTATTGAAATCAGACGTCTGTGGCAAGATATTTTAAAAATCATTTTAAAGTCTTTTTTTTTAAATTTGGAAGCAGTGTAAATCTAAGGACTAAACAAATTCAACCTGTAATCAGACGAAATGCCCTGCCAAAGCGCTCACAGTAAAACTTAAGCACACCAAATTTCTGACATGGTTGGCGGTAACTTACGTGGGACATCCGGGTACTTTTAGTAAGCTGGTCAGAAAAATGTGCAAGCTTAGAATGGCGAGGCTGATGATCCACTCGGGCCAGTACGGCAACACATCCTGCAGCACTCTCTTAAAACTAGCCTGATTTCATGGGGAAAAAAAGCCCCGAAAAATACGGGAGTTTCTACGCGGTATGATTCCTAACTCATAATTATTCTTTACAAGACATTATTTGAGATTTGATTGCGTTTTTTTAACAGATAACATCACATATCAAGGTCTAGAATATTTAAATAAATCGTGGCCTGATAATGACGCGTAATATCAAGCATTCTAGATTTCTAGGTCTGAAGTGTATGGAGCTACTGCAAACCTGTACCTGTGTGCCGAGGACAGGCTGACCCCTGGCGGCAAAGAAGACTTGCATGAGGGCGACGACGCAGTACGTCAGCGCCAGCCGCTGCAACACGCCCGGTATCCGCAAGCTCTCCAGGCGCACTGCTGCTGGTTACAACGATAACAATCATAAACTCAAGACATAAACAAGGGCAAAACAAAGCTATAATACAAAATAAACTAGAACGATTAGTGCACACTAACATCAGTGTACCTGAACATACCAAACACTTTTCCTAGCCTTAATCCCCATTTTGAATATACGTCTAGGTAGAAGATTAACAATGCGGAACGTGGTCACTATAAGCTAGGCTTTGAATTAAAGTTTATTTTTCCGCTTCTGGATAAAAGTCACAGAGGTTTTACTGTATGTCTTTTTTTACCTTGGTCATGACAGGCAGCCTTTACTGTCTTTTTATCTAACTCTGGACGGCGGTCGCCCAAAACACATTTAACTGTACATCTCTTATCCGGGTCGAGGAGGCAGGCAATAAAACAGGTTTTAGTTTGACGCCTTTTTATATGGGTTTCGAAGGTGGTCGGTGCATCATTTGCCTATATCATTATGGATCTATTTCTTTTTAGACCCCAACCGGACGAGCCCGGGGGGGTCTATAGGACTGACCTCTGTCCGTCCGTCTGTCCGTCCGTGTGTCACACTTTGGATGCTGTTTTGTTTCCACGCAAGTTCTCCGAAACTATTTACCCTAGGCATATGCAGCCTTGCACAGTAAAAATATATATACTGAAGTTGTGCAACGTCGTGTTAATTTTTCAAATCGGCCAAAAAAACGGCGACTTGTCAAAAATTGTGATCTTTTGAGATAACTGCAATTTAAGACTTGGGTGCTTTCCACGCGAGATCTCCGAAACTATTACTCCTAGGCATACGCTACCTTGCACTGTGAAAATATATATACTGAAGTTGTGCAATGTCGTGTTAATTTTTCAAATCGGCCAAAAATTGCCAAAACGGCGACTTGTCAAAAATTGTGATCTTTTGAGATAACTGCAATGTAAGACTTGGGTGCTTTCAACGCGAGATCTCCGAAACTATTAATCCTAGGCACATGCTACCTTGCACAGTGAATAGATATATATTGAAGTTGTGCCACGTCGTGTTATTTTTCAAATCGGTAAAAAAAAAACTGCCAAAATGGCGACTTGTTGTGTCCGGTTTGGGTCTGCGCCTTCGGCGATGGCTTGTTTTTTTTTTGTTTGTTTATTTTTTTTTTTTTTGGCTTACCGTCGTTTTCCACCCCACGCCCTATCCTTGGCACTTAGTGTAGCTACGGCTCTGAACGCAACCCTAACCCTTTTACCCCTATTACGTAATGCGTCTGTACCCAAAGTATACTTACACCTTGTTTTCGTACATTTTCAAGCGTCCACAAAACGTGATGACAGCATATGACGTCATCCGTTGCAATACATAAACCAAATACAACATGAACTGTCGGACCCAGCCAATGCTTTATCCTACCAAGTTTGAAGCTGATCCGATATTTTGTTTTGCAGGTACAGTGATGACACTATTTTTAAACTTTGACGTTCTGCGACGTAAGGCGTTGTCTAATAAGCGTCAAATACAACAGGAATCTACAGATCCACCTAAGACATAATTCCACCAGATTTGAAGACAATTCGGCTTGTCGTTCTCGAGTTAACCTGTTAACAATATCTAGTGCCCAAAAGACATGATAACGTCATACGTTGCGCGATATACACTAGGAATACATAAGCGACCCAAGGCAGTATCCTGCCAAGTTTGAAGCTAACCAGACGATTCGTTCTGCAGTTACAGTGATGACGCAGTTCTGACATTCTGACGTGCTATGACCTCATACGTTGTCAAATTTACGTAAAATACAATCCCAACCACCTGAAGTATAATCCCACCAAGTTTGAAGCTGATTCAGCACACACAAAGAATGCACCAAAACAAAAAGTTTCCCGTCTACGGGGGAAACATACTAACGTCATAAACATTAATGTAATGCTATATCATGACAAATAACTTGTAATAAAAAGATGGATCATTCTTCGCGTGTTGCTTTTTTTTTAATTTTTTTTTAGCGAGTTAAGGAAACCCAAAATAGTATTTATAATGTAAAAACCACTTAATAGCAAGTGTGGAGGGTGAGCATCGCCGAAACGTGGGAGGCAAGTATCCTCCTTAAGTTATTTGCTGTTCCAGCCTAACGGCAAAGTTACAGCACGTAGCACATATTTGCTAACTTTTTGTCGGCCGTGGAGAGATCACAGTTTGCTTGTAATGTTAGCTATATGTATATCCTGCCTTATCTTGGGCTTCAATGGCAAAAATTTCAATATCCATTTTTGCATACAAAACGTTAATGGATTTCTAAAAAAATTGAGGTGAACCAACTACACATGCTAAAGAATGTTTCTGCCAAATTTGGTCGTCCCATCCCCGACCGTCTCAGAGCAGTTCGCGTGACAAGTTATGGCGAAAAAAAAAAGAATCATACGGCAACACTTTACCGAATTATACGAATTCAACAAAACTATGCGGATTGAAAATCCCCAAGTGTAAATAGTTGCCAATTCATGATAGAGAGCTTGCACTGATCTGTACCCACACATGTTGTGCAAAAAAAGGGATTATTTTCACAAATGTTTAGTTTTTTTTTCTTTTCTTTTTTTGTCAGACGTTGTTTTTCTCCCACTAAAAGCCGCTACCAGTCACCCTGGGTTAGGTACTGCATAGCAAGAATTCTGTTTATCGGGCTGGCGATGTCGCAGGTGTTATTGTGAATATTATTCTCTCATTCAAAACACGCAAGTCTGGTAAGTTCAATGAATCCACAACAAACGTGGGCTTAGTTAACAAATTCACCCTATCGTCAAATTCATTTCAGCTCTCTAATGTTCTTACATTTCACCTTATAATTTTTTTCACTGAATCTGATAAAAAAAAATGAAGTGAAATACTTGAATTCAACTTAAAATATCAACAGGGTAGAAGAATGCCTTCAACACATGCAATAAAACAGACATAAGTGACAACGCTGGGAACGATTGCTATCTCCAGTTACCTTCACCCCCTCCGTTTGATATCAACAGTCCTAGTGTAAAAAGAATGATAGTTCTTTTCACCACTTTCCAAATCAGACTTAATTTCCCAGCGCCGCGCAGGACCAAACTCTTGAATGCCAACGCAATAGACGTCCCCATAATAAAGGTGAACCTAAAAAAAAAATAATTACGAATTTATATGTTCATACTATACAACAGTTAAACAGTGGGCTGCGATTAAATTAAACACGCTAAAGCTGAACTTCGGATTAACAAATGTTTTTAGTCCCAGAGTTAATTTTTCACCACAATCACGTCGGTTGATTTGCAATTCAATTTGAAACTTTGATCACTTCAAGTGATTCATTATCGATGACACAGCGTATCTGCAAGCTGTTATTTCGCCAGCTGCAAATCCGCACATTTATCGGCTTGGTGATCGGGTCACCACCCCCCCCCCCCACTGTATTTGTCGGGGGATGACAGACCACGTGACTTTGTTGTTCAGGCTCTGTCGGAATATATCTTGGTTACAAGAAGTTTCACGCCGCCCTTTACACTCGTAATCTCGGATGATTTTTCACTTTTAATCTCTTCGTTTTAAACAACTTTTCAATTCAGTTCCGTGCAGAAAATTTGAAGGCGGTTCCAGAAATTAAATTTGCAGGAAGTTGAATGACAACCAGATTTACCTGGAGCACGGCCCCACGGCCACAAAGGTTCTTTACATGTATGTAAAGGGCTTTCTAAGTTACTAGCTCCAGAGCCCTAAGTTAATAAATTGATTACCAAGGAAATACGAGGTCTGCAACAGTAAGGCCGTTCCATGCCGAGTGGTGGAAAAACCAATAACCTCCGCCTTTGTAATTCACAAATATCATCACCACCAAACTCAACCTGCAGACAGAAAGAAGATCAATACCAGTTAACTATCATCGGCCGTATTCACAAAAGTTAACTGTACATTTAACTGATTCCGTTAACTGCTCATTTAGTAAACAAAACTTATCTAATAACTGACTTCAGAGTTATTTGGCTAATAGAGAACAATTTGTACAGATCGAAAGTGCAGTTTCAGGCGTTTTAAAGGTGATATGCGGCCTTCCACAAGGATCTATTCTTGGTCCTAAACTTTTTATTTTATACATACATGATATACTTAATGTTTCGAAACTATTTAAGTTTATATTTTTTGCTGATAACACTAATATTTTTTATGAGCGTAAAAATGTACCAGAAATGTGCAGAACTATAAAATAGAATTGTCAAAATTAAACGTATGGTTTAAATTAAACAGACTTTCACTAAATGTCAATAAAACAAAATTGTTTTCGGTCTTCTCAGAAACTGTAGTACAAATTTAGATATTTTCCTAGGTGGTGAAAAACTTGTGCGGATCACGTACACAAAATTTCTTGGAGTAATTACTGACGATAAGTTAAACTGGAAGGAACATGCATCAAAAGTTAAGTGTAAATTGGCTAAGTGTAAATCAATTTTGTATCGAGCTAGCTTAATTGTAAGCCAGTCGGCCCTTTTAGCTATTTATTATTCCCTCTTTCTTCCTTGCATATCTTACTGTTGTGAAATATGTGGAAATACGTGCGTCAGCAACATAGAAGAAATTTTTATTTAAAAAAAAACGTGCTATTAGAATTGTATACAGTGTTGATAAATATGAACATAGTAGTCCTTTATTTTATGAGTCTCGCGCACTCAAATTTCATGATCTGTGTAAATTCAAAACTCTACTTGTAATGCTCAAGGCAAAAACAAATTTACTTCCTCAAAACAATCAATATCTGTTTAAAACTATAAATAATTTTAGATTAATGAGACAGCACGGTGATTTTGCACAAGTATACTCTACAACTGCGTTAAAAGCTCACTGCTTAAGACTGCGAGGAATCAAAATGTGGAATTCTTTGCCAACAAAAATCAAAGATGTAAGAAACACTTTTTAGTTTAAGAAAGTTGCAAAACGTTATTTGATTGCCTTTTATTTACATGATATATAGCCTAAAAATGTTTTTTCTCCTAAACGTAGGTTTACTAAGTATAAGTAAATGTCTTTGGAGAGTTTTGTTACGAGTTTAATTATTGATATTGATATATAATATAACATATAAAAATAAGAAACCAGATATTTTTGGTAGACTATTCCGGAATAGACTACCGATAATTCAAATGCCACAAAAATTAATAATGCTTTACTTTTCTCATACCAAAGAGTAAGTTGAACAATGTAAGTTCTTATCTTTTGGTGAAAGGAAAGTGAAAATATTGAAAAACTGAATTTACAGTGGATACTTATTAAAATGTCGGTAGTTCAGTATTGAATAACCTATTGAAATTTAAAATTTTAAACCTTTATTTTTATTTCCATTTTTTTCGTTTTTTTTCTATTGATAAGGAAAGAAAATAAGTTGTTTATATAGTTTGTAACATGAAATGATGAAATAATGAAAAAAAAATCGATTTCTATGACATTCGATTTATCGGTAGTCTATTCCGGAATAGCCTGCCAAAAGATATTGGGTTTCTTATATGCTTCAGAATTCTCATTTTAAATAATACTGTGTTATATATACATAATATATTCTTAATATGGCAAATTATCTGTCTAATCAAGCATTTGGGGTCTTAAAAAACTTAAATATAAGTGGATTATTTTCTTTTGTTAATACATTTGCTTAATAGAAATAGAAATTTATTGACAAGCGTTGTACAAGCTTACTGATTTTGCTTGCTCCCTTTTCTGTAAATTTTCATTAATTATTGTAAACTTTGTATTTAATCATTTTGTTTGATGGTTTGTATGGTGATATGCAAAAAATAAATTTGAACTGAATTGAATTGAATTGAAATTGAAAAGTTAACTAATAATTTTGCCTTTTATATTAAGTTTTTCAAAAAAAAAAATATATTGTCACTGAAGCTGACCGAATCCTCCGCTCTAACACAAAAAAATAACCCTGTCACAGAAGACACGCAAAATACTTCTTGCACATCTACATATGGTGGGGAACATTTTAGCATTTGCCCCAGTGTCTGAGATACAGATTACACAAAATCATGTACCTTAAGTATCGACAGACGGACAGACGGACAAACCGGAATACTACAGCCCCCCGCTTCGCGCTACGCGGCGGCTGGGGACTAACAAATCAGCTCATTTTCCTTGTACGGCGTACAGTTAATTGTACAGTTAGCTTTTGTGAATATAAGGGCAGGGAGAAACTGAGAAATAACGGAATCATGACGTAATCCGGGTGTTCTTTTCTGAGGCTAGCCATTGAATTTATTCCACGCAATTTTTGGCACTAAAAGAACTCGTATATTTTAATGTACCTGAAGTGAAAAAAAAACTCACAAACAAACACAACCAAAATCAGACCTTCACATATCACAGCTATGCAACATGACCTAGCTCTTCGCTGCTAGGGTCGTCTTGGCTTAATCAAGTCAATTTTTACAGCATGCAAGGGATGAGCAGTATCTCCGGTCATCTGCACATGGGTGTGGAAAAAATTCTTGATTCGTTTTTTCCCTTGTTTGCAAACCTTAAAGGCCAAGTGCTGTTGATACAACCATCGGCGAAAGAGGAGAATACAATACCACTCTTAGTCACTTCAAGACGCACACCTTTTCCTCAATGTGTAATTTTGAAAAAAAAAAAAATCATACATTTTGATATGGTGACGTAAACAGTGACATCTATTGACCTTGATATTATTGTTTTCTTGTTGCGACGATATACCAATTGTGCAAAAATGGTTAAATCTAAGTACCAATATACAAGGCTTTCTACAATAAAGCCATTGACACATTAAAGTGTATATAGAAATGACTACAAAAACGGAAGGTTCCCTTTAAATTATCCAGTCACGGCGTCAAATTAAATGAAAAAAACTAAACCTTTTGCAGTAACTCTTGATCACAACTATATTTGACATGGGAACACATTCCCTAAAAAGTGTTAGGAAACCTAGTAAGAAAAATGGCAGTCTTACACATCCAGGTTCCGGAAACTCAACATTTCCACACATGATTCCGTCTCCGTTGTACGAGTTACGGACAGTGATATGCTTTCATGCAACACTAATTTAATTAAATTTAATTAAAATAAAAATACACGCTTTTTAGAAAAATACACGCTTTTTAGAACTTTTCTAGAAATTTTGCGATTATTAACAAATGTAGAAAAACAATTGCCACCTCCCCCCCCCCCCCCCTGGCAGATAAAACGAATCAAAACAATTATTTGACATCAATTCACGAAAAAGTCACGAAAAATGAAGTCAGGAGAAAAATTTTCCGTTTGTGAAATTATTTTTAAAATTACTGAAGGGATAATCGATATGAGTTAAAACTTCATAAGAAACATTTGCTTCTTAAAGGAATGTTCGTTTAGGATACTAACCAATACACTGTATAATTATTGAAGTCAAAAAACATGTTTCGCTATTAGAGGATTTTGATAAACTGGAGATGTTCCTCACCGGGAGATTATTGTAAATTACTGTATAAAATTACTTTCGGTATTCAAAATAAATGGCAGACAGCACACATCCATTACGTTGTTTCGTCCTCTCCCAGAACACCTCCATTGCCACCGTAAATACTTTCCCACCTGTAGCGTTGCCACCGTGAATACTTTCCCACCTGTAGCGTTGCCACCGTGAATACTTTCCCACCTGTGGCGAAGTAAGCTTCTTATGTTCTTATAACCAGAAGAAACGACCTGAGGAAATATGCTTTAGATAGCCAAAGAAAAAAAAGCAATAAATAAAGCGGACAAATGATCTTATTCCCTCTGAAATATTTCCCAGTCATATGTTACGTAGTAGAAAAACAAATTCGTTACCAAGACTTTCAGAGCGTCAAGCTGGCTCATCCCTAAGAAGTGTGGACCCCGCCAGCGAAGCTGTGTACGCCGTAGACAACGTAAAATTTAATAATCATTCCAATTATACAGGAGAATATCTATCGCAATAGCATAATTATGTTTAGAGGTGTGCTGCTGAGTGTCAACTTCGCAGCTCGGCAAGGAAATCGGTCTAGTATCCTTTCTTGACTATGATTAAAAAAAACGCTTCTGAAATTTTTGTCAACTTTCAAAAACACTCAGCTTAAAATGCTTTATCGATCCCCTCATGTATTTTAACAGGGGCAGATACACTGACCTGCAACACCGAACGTGAACTTGGTCACTATGACTAGTACCAATTTTGACGAGATTCTTGAAGAAATTGGACCATGGGGACCATACCAGGTGTACATGATAGTGCTAACTGGCGCAGCATTTTTGTCTGTCGGTGGACACAACGTCGGGTCGGTGTTTCTTGCAGGGCTACCCTCGTTTCGTTGCGCGGATTCCACCGGAAGTGAAAACACTTCGATTCGTTATAACGGGCTGGAATGGAATGGAACTGAGGCTGAGCTGGAGCACACCTCTGACGCATGTTATCACCACGACTCATGGAATGCTTCACGGGTGACGAGGTGCACTCAATGGCAATATGATCGAGATGTTTTTAAATCCACCATCGCCACAAAAGTAAGTGTTTTGTATATCATATCGTTTTAGCCGAGTAAAAGGCTGGGGATAACAATGTTTATAATTCTGCCTCCAATAGAAGCAGAGGTTTGCGTTGTGGCCTGTGAAGCAGAAGGATGCGAATTTAAACCCAGGGTTGCATTTAGCTTGCCTGCATTATCTTTAGTGTTGCTCCAGGTGCGTATCATAAAGAGTACAGGCTTATATGACACACTTTCAATCGACACCCATTTAGTTTCTTGTTTTTGTAAACAAAAACAAACGTCTATGTAACGTACTATGCGTCAAAAGTTGACAGAACCGTCCGACCTCATGGATCAATGGATCAAGTTTGAAGTCGATCCGACTTTTCGTTCTCGAGATATCTTGCACACGACATTTTGTTTTACAAGAGACTGATGAGGCCTTCTACCAAATCTAAATATTGTCAAAATTCATCGGTATCTCCTTTCACTTTTGTAATGTCTTCGTTTTCACGGCCGGACACAGTATCTACAGAATTTCACTGATCAAAGTTTATTTACAACAGCTGTTCTTTTTATGTACATATCAACTGGCCAGCGCTAAAAGACTGCACCTATTTTATCCCTGGATAAGTGGGAGCAGCCTTTCCCCCACAAGTGTCGGGGTATCATAAATCACTCCCTGGATCTAAATGAGCAAGCTGCTGTTGAGGGCACCAACGCGTCCGGGCCAGAATGCATCGATTTACCATGCATTTCTTTAGACACGCTCCACTTTCACAAAATGACGTATTGTAAGTGGACCATGGATTGTTCTTGTGTGTGATACACGCAATCCCAGAGTATTTGATCTTGTTTAACAACAGCTGCTCAAAAGTGGGTTGTGAAAAAAAGCTCGTGCTCGTGCTTACTGTGTTTTGTACAGAAGAATATTATCAAAAGTATGCGAATTAAAATGTCACATTTACATGTTCGTTCTTATATTATTCATTTTGGGGAAAATGGTTCGCTTTCATAGGTGAAAACGAAAAATATGATCTGTTCTCTTGGACATGTCGTTTGTGAGCATACGAACGCTTTACATTCGTGACAGAACCCGCACCAAAGAGCATGCATTTACTTTGCCCGCACCTATTTGATTGATTTCAGTGGGATCTGGTTTGCAGCGAGGAGTGGAAACTTGCGTTATTTCAGTCGCTGTACATGCTAGGACATCTCACTGGTGCCATGGTTTTTGGAATTTATCTGACGTGTATGACTTTTCTGTTACTTCTCTATACAATCACAACTGAAGATAAATTATAATGCAAGTTAAATTAACATGGTTCATGTCTGCTTTAAAGAGGAAGACTAAAAACTGGAACAGCTGGCGCACAGGAACATCATGGTGCAGTAATATGACACAAGCCGTTCAAATTTGAATGTCACCTATTAAGCAGATAAAGAAACAATTTTTCAGTTCCTATATTGATGTAAAGCAATCAAGGAATTAAAGTATCGGTACCCTCAAGTATCCTTATGCTCAGCACCAGAATAACCTCACAAACAAGTCGCAGTCTGCTGCGTGAACTACACTTTGCGTCATAAATTCCGCACCAGAACACCTGTCGGGTACATTGCGAATTGCCATATCATGTATGAGATGTAGGGCGACTGTGGCCTGTAGATTTCAGTGCCACGACGGTGTAGCAGAAAATGTACACTGTTACTAATGTGTCAACCAGCAACACCTCGGTACCCCAGTACCCAATTGAAACTGGGCATCCCTTGCATATGCAAATCACTTTGCCCTCCATAAAGCACTTCTGTCAAGCACGTTCAAAATGCCGAGGTGGTCTAACGTGCAAACAGCACAAATTATTGGTCAGTTTGACGTACCGGGTCAGACAGCAGCAACAATTGCACGACGCTTTGGAGTTGCTAAGTCGACAGCCACTCATTTACCGCAGAAGTTCCAGCTGACGAAAGACGTTACCGATCTGCCACGGCCAGGAAGACCACTAGTCACAACACAAAGGGAAGACAGGCTGATAACGTGCACAGCTAACCAAAATCGCTTCCATTGGGTGCGAAACAGTGTGCTTACATTTGTTTTCGTACGTGTGTGTTCATTTTAGGGTACCGCGTGTGCGTGCGAGCGTTTCAGTGCGTGCGTGTGTGCACGTGTGAAGTTCAGTTAGGTTGAGTGAAGTCCACTGAAGTTCAGTGAAGTCCAGAACAACGGAATGAAGTTCATTAGGATCGTTCATTAGGTCCATGAGATGGGATGAGATGAGATGGGTTAAGATCAAGAAAAGCCATGATGGACCAAGATGGGCGGAAGAGGTCAGCATATTCCACTATGGGTGAAGTTGTGCCGTGATGTGACGAGATGGGCCATGATGTGTCACGATGGTCCACATGAGTCACAATGCGTCATAATGGCCCAGACGGGTCATAATGGGTGGACCATGATGGATCGAGATGGATCTTAAGGGACCCAAATGGCACAAGATAACACAAGATGGGCACATGGGTCAAGATGGGCCGACTCGGATCAAAGTGGACCATATGGGTTTACATGGGCCGAAATGATTGAAAATGGACACATAGGTCAAGATGGGCCATTATGGGGAGACATGTTGAGATGGGCTAAAATGTGCCCTGGTGAAGGGCTGAGATGGGCAGGATTAGTCTTCAGGAACAGAGTTTGGTCCATCTTGATCCAAAAAATGACACGTTCTCATTATGGTCCAGCTTTATCCATTATGGCCCATGTTGTCCCACCAAGCAAATTTTTGCCCATCTCAGCCCGTCGCTGCCCATCATTGCCCACTTTGACCCATGTAGCCAATTTGATCCATCTCGACCAATGTGGCGCATTTTGACCCATGTGCCCCCACTTTGACCCATCTCGACGACCCTTGTGGCCCATCTTGAACCATATGGCCCATCTTGACTCATGTATCCCATCTTGTCCCAATTTGTGTCATACTCTCCAATCTTGGCCCATCTTTACCCATCTGGTCCACCTTTCCAATCATAGCCCTTCTTGATCCATCCAGCCCACCACTGTTCATGCTGACTCAAAATGACCCATCTTGGCCGCTCAAAACCATCGCTGCCCGTTCTGACTCATTTTGTCCTTCCTGGCCCATCTTGTCCCATACTGAGTAGTCAGTGTCCCCACAATCAGAAGAAGACTTCATGCCGATGGGATGAGGTCCAGGATTGCTGTCAGGAAACCGCTTCTGGAACAGCGCCATAAAGATGCCCGACGAACATGAGTACGGCAAGACTTAACTGGACTAGGGCCCAGTGGAACCGATGTCCCTTTGCTGACGAGGCACGTTTTTACCTGCATCCTGGTAACAGTGCACCACACCTGTGGCGAAGGCGTGCTGAGAGTCAACTGTACGGTGGCGGGTCAGTCATGGTGCGGGGTGCCATTACCCGCAATTTAAAATCTTAGCTGCTGGTGATTGTTGATGGTTCGCTCCTGGAGCACCATGTCCGGTCCTTAGCAGCGGCAGCTGGCGCCGGTCGTTTTATGTTGGTCGACGACAACGCTCGTTCATATAGGGCGCTGTTGATTGAACAATACCTGAACCAACATGAAATTGAACGTATGGTGTGGCCAGCCAAGTCGCCAGACCTCAATCCCATCGAACATGATGAGGAAGTGTGTTACAGAACGCCAACTGCCACCCCATACACTGCAAGACATAAGGCGGTTACTCCGAGAAGAATGGGTCAACGTGACTCTTCCTTCAGTAAACGGTCTCTTAAATTCCATGCCTATGTGGGCCAGACAAGTGTTTAAGTTACAGGGTAATCATACCCACTACCAGAGCCGCGTGCAGAGCCGAAGTCAGACTACATCTGATACATGACATGGTAATTCATAATGTACCCGACAGGCGTTCTGGTGCGGAATTTTAGACGCAATGTGTAGATGCATTTTGCAGCGCCAGACCATTGATTTTAGTAGACAAATATAGTCCACAGAAAGTTCCGGTTGATGCTTGGTACTGCCATGCCTGGTCAACATTCTGCACACCGACAGGCATTTTCAAATGATCGGATATTTTTCCCATATTCGTCAAGTATTACGTCCAATCCTTTTTCACACTTTTCAACTGATTGCAGTTGTTTGGCAGCTTATCAAGAATATTGAAATTGTGACTAACACCAAAGTCGACTTTCACCAAACATTAAAGGGTTAATCATTTTGGCGGAAATGTTATTGAAAAATTCATAGCGAGGTTACATTGGTCACTGACAGTCGCCTCTTCATCAAGAAGACCTGGCATCTGGGAAATTTCAAACTTGCCCACACGTTCACAGGCTCAAATGACGACCCCAGGAACATATTCAAATCAAAACAAATCTGAAACTTTTTCAACTCTGTCCAACACATATCACGTTTCCCAATGCGCATTTCTAATTTTAATCTTTCATATCGAAAGTCCAGATCGTTTGCATTTAAATAAGTATTTTACCATCCACTGTCCTTAAACTAACGCTTTTTGAATGCTGAAAGTATTGCACGGAGACGTAAATCAACGTGTCATTAAACATGTGCGATGAGAACACCAATACCCAAAGGACTGTGACATTCGTAACTTCATCCCACCGTCAGCATTCTTATTGTGTTTAGATTCAAAGATGCATAAAAATAAATGTATTTCTATTCATTGCAGAATAGGGAGAAAACTAACCTACTACATAGCAATAATCCTAACGATTTTGTCTGCAACCATAGCAACATTCATGCCTAATTACTGGCTATATATACCTCTACGTGTGTTGACTGGTGCTGCCACGTGTGGAGTGGCAACCACAGGTTTCGTCATCAGTAAGTGGGTTAACATGAACTTCAGAACACGACCAAATTAAAAAAATTGAGACGAGGCCACCCTCTCTACCTCCATCCCGCTTGATCTACCTCAAATTCACCCAGTCATCCCTGAGCTGACAAGGCTTTTGGCTTTTTGCCCGAGCCATTTTATCAAAACTTGTAACTTCGTTGCCCCATTGGAATAAGTCATTCTGGAAGTTTGTTTTTTTCTTCTGTTTTTATTTGTTTGTTTTTGATTCCGTTTCGATGGTTTTCAGAAAACTTCTCCTGCAGTGTCTGGCGTAGAAAGACGAAATTTGGCACACGTTGAGGATGTTAAGGTCTCCCAGATTCCGCTTTTTTTTCACCTTGACCGCCAAGGTCAAACTGTGGTCAAAGCTATTTTTTTCTTCGAAATTGTTTCCAGAAAACGCCCAGCATATAGTTGGAGGAGAATCAACTTGGGTATACTTACAGACACTCGTAAGGTCTCGCTAAAATCATAATTTCTTTACCTTGACCTAAAGGTCAAAAAAGGTAATTCATCATTATCTCAAAAAGAATAGACATACGGCGATTTTGAACTCATTTTTTACCCTTTGGGCCTAAACGGCATTACATAAGACTAACCTCTGTGACCTTGACCTCGATCAAGGTCAAAACCGGAAGTTGACCATTATCTCGTAAACAGAGTGAAAGTAAAAAAACCGAGAGTTGAGCATATCTCGCAAATGGTTAGACAGAACCACTTTTATCTCATTTTCGACCCTTTCGGCCTATAAAAATTTACAAAAGACGTACCTCGGTGACCTTGACCTTCTCGGTTAAAGTCAACGTGATGGTTAGAGCGGTTCTGAGTTCAATTTCGATTGATGGGCCTAAACGATATTACATAAGACGTTTCTCGGTGAGCTTCACCTCGTTTAAGGTCAAAATCCAGAAAGTGATCATTAAGTCGAAAATGGTTCGAGATGGAGTGATTTTGAGCTCAATTTTCAACTCTTTGGGCCCAAACGACGTTACGTAAGAGGTACCTCGGAGACTCAAACCCTCTGAGTCATAATGTAACAGAAACAGTTCCTCTTTTGTTTTTGTTTTTTCAAGTAGGCCATCCGCTATAGAGCAGAATTGAGTTCAGTATATTATAGCTATTACATCACTGATTCCATCGACAAGATTATTTCTGTTTACCTCAACCGCAACTAACCTTTACCGTTCGAAGTCCGGATTTAACAATGTGTACTTGTGTCACACCCCTTACAAAAAAAATAATAAAAAAACAACCACAACAATAATAAATAAATATATTTGTATATTATTATGAGTAAATATATATCTTTTATTTCCCAAAACCCAAATGCTTTTCACTTTTTCAGCCATGGAAATCTTAGGAATTCATTACAGGACAAAAGTAGGCATTTTATATCAAGGCTGGTTCGCCGTGGGCTACATGTTACTGGCAATAGTCGCTTACTTTATCAGAGACTACAAATACATACAGCCTTATCTTGGACTATTCGGTCTGATTTATATTCCATATTGGTGGTAAGTCTGATTTATATTCCATATTAATGGTAAGTCTGATTTATAACGCTACAAAAGGGTGCCGGCTAAAATCTTTCTCTTGAAGGCGGGGGGGGGGGGGGGGGGCGGCAAGATCTCCATCCCCCAAATGGCCAGATCGCCCTATTTCTACCTAATCAATGTTGACAAAGTGTGCTATGCGTTTGTACACAGGATGGTGGGCGAATCACCCAGATGGCTGATGGCGGAGCGGCGGTATGACAGAGCCATGGAAGAGATCAAGCGAGTGGCTCGCATGAATAAGAAGGAAGTGCCAGACTTTGTCGTGAAAGAAGCACAGACGCTTGTGAATGTAATCGCTCTTTGTACGTAAAAATAGTCAAGACTAGTTCATTTCGAAATGGTTTGTTATTGTGACTTCGTGTTTCTGCTTAATCTTTTTTTTTTAACTCTTTCTTTACTTTTACTACTGTTTCAACACCGAGTACGTTAGATGTTGATGCGTAGAAGATAAGTCGTTTGGGGCCGGTGTACATCTTTATTACAAGGGTATGCCGTGCTTCTACCCGTCAGCAAACAACCACACCAACAATCATCACACCTCCCATACACTTAGGTAGCTGACCATGTACAGTACCTCTTATGCAATCGAGTAAAAGCTGATCAGTCTAGTCCACACTGATTTTTGCAAGAATTCAGGCATAACTAATTGATATAAATTAATTGATCTGTACCCGGTCTACCTTTGTTTTCAAGAAACATTACTCTCTCAAAACAAATTTGTAAAGAAAATAACTGAGGAGACCGCAACGCCTTTTGCTAAGGCTGAAACCACCTATCAATTTTGCTAGCAGACTAGTCGGTACAACTGGCCCGCAACTAGTCGACTTCCGTTAATGTTATCATCCCAAGTTTAAATATCAAATGGTCAGATTGAAAAATCATAAAACTTGCACAAATCTTCTGTTATATTGTACTTTTACAAGTACTTTTAAACAGAAAACACTATATTGTTGTCGTTTCATTAAATTTCTCCACTTCCAAAAAATCGCTGTGGTTAACTATGAATAAGTAAAGCGAACCGACCAGTCAACCATCAAAATAATTCCGACTAGTTCACTAGTCGGTTTTAGCTTTGCTGCCGGCCATCGACAAGGCATTGTATCACTTACTGCAGCAGCTTCCTGCTGTACATATATGATGTGCAGTTAGCCACCCTGTGTTGGAAAATGTACATACCAGCTATATCTCCAGTCTGTCCCACCTCACGCATTATCGCCCTGTAACGTAGTGGGACTAGTACAAAACAAGGTATTGCTTAGATAATAATGTCGGTGCTATGACAAAATTTTGTGCTTTTGTTTGATTTAACAGAACAAGGAAGGACGAAAATCAGAAGCAAAGAAATACACTATTGTCGCCTTACTTAAAACTCCAAATATGAGAAGAAAAACCATAAACACTTGGTTTAATTGGTAAAACAAAAATATAAATTTAATTACGAATTTGGATGAAAATGCATTTGTACAATTCCAAAAAAATCGCGTTCTTTTAAAATGGTCAATGGAGTTGTCGAAATATTCTTTAAACCTAAATACAGAAATGAGCTGATTAAACTCCCGAAATTTATCATATTTCCTTGTCATCCTTGCCTTGTCCTTGTCATCAAAGTTTAGTTGAAGTTTCAATGAATACGCAAATATTATCCCAATCAAGGGTGTGCTATATGCTTAGCTTCTTTTTATATCTATTTGTTATTTGGTCAAATTAAGTTTCAGTTTAAACGTTTCTCTTTAAAATATGTATATCCTCAGTAACTTTTTCAGTTGTTTTATTCAATGTTTTATTTCAATGAACTATTTTGTTTTCTGATGTCGGTTTATTTTTTTTTATCCAGGTTTGTAATAAGCATGATCTACTATGGGTTATCTATCGGTGTTGGGAATTTAGCAGGCGGGCCTTATTTGAACCTTTTCCTGTCCGGTTAGTGTACTCGGCACTCAAAGTAACGTTTGGCAGTTACTGCCAAAATAAACGAAATCCACGTTAAAATGGCACAAGCAAACGTAAAAACAAAATAGCGCATCAAAACATACGAACGCACTAAAAAAATTAAAAATGCACGAAAATGTTTTTTGTTGAGTATAAATCTTCGGTTAATTCAGCTGGTAATTCATATCACACCGCTAGAATGATATAAATTTTGTTAAATGCGCTATTTTTTAAGCAAAGAAAACACTTCTTTAATGCTTTTTTTTTTTTTTTTTTTTTTGACAGGCTTGATGGAATTTCCAGGGTTTATAATCGCAATTGTAACGCTGGACAGAATAGGAAGGAGAGTGCCACTGGCGTGTTTTCACGTCATCAGCGGCATATCCTGCGTGGCCATGGCATGCATACCATCCCGTGAGTCTCGTCTGCCCATCAAGTTCTGCTACAATATCCCTTGCCTCGCAACGCCACGGTATACTTTATGGGATTTCTTATGTCTAACTTTAGTCAGTATATAGGTTTATATATCTAATTTCTAATGACATGCCTTTTCACTGTCATTATGAAGTAGAAATATACACCTATATACTGATGAAAAATTAGAAAATTTTTGGTCGTCTCGAACTGGGTGAAAACCGCCTCAAAATCCGAAAAATCGTCCCTCAGCCTGTTTTTTTTCGGCACTGATTTCTAGCGATAGATCACAGGGCTTTGGTATTGGGATTCGGACACTCGTTGAAGGCCAATGAACTCACCGCTGTACGGTTCAATCACAGGCCTCTATAACAGACTGGTTTATCCACACTCATTTTTGAGCCAGTTGTTGTATCTTTGTAAAACATCATTATTTCAAATAAGAATTTTGAAGCAAATAAGAAACCAGATTTTTTTTTTTGGTAGGCTATTCCGAAATAGGCTACCGATAATTCAGATGTCACAGAAATCAATAATGCTCATTTTTTTCATATTAAAGGCTAAAAATAAGTTGAAAATTGTAAATTCGTGTCTTTTGGCGCAAGGAAAATAAAAATATTGAAAAATTGAATATATATTTGGCTGTTTATTACAATGTTGACAGTCCAGTATTGAATAACCCTATTGAAATTGAAATTTTTTAAATTTATTTGTATTTAAATTTTTTACCTCTTTCTATTTAAAAGGCAAGGAAATAAATTGTTTTTGTAGACTGCAACATAAAACGATGAAAGAATGAAAAAAAAAATCGATTTGTGTGACATTCGTTTTATCGGTAGTCTTTTCTGGGATAGACTACCAAAAATATCTGGTTTCTTATTTAATTCGGGATTCTTATTTAAAATAATACGATGTTATAAATGTATTGTCTGTAATCCTCTTCAAACTCACCCACCAGACCAGTAAATGCATGCTTGCACTGATATTTTCAGGATATGGCATTGCCATAACATTATGCTCACTGCTTGGTAAAATGGCGGTGTCGGGGAATTTCGCGGTTATTTATGTCTACTCGGCTGAGCTTGCCCCCACAGTGACGCGCACGCTTAGCGTGGGCTCCGGCTCCATGTCGGCCCGAGTTGGCAGTTTACTCTCGCCGTTCATTGCTCTTTTGGTAAAAGTTTTTTTAATGATTCGCTTTGTTCTGTTTGCATTTTTTTACCTCTCCAAAATAAATAGAAGAAAAGAATATATATATTTATTCTTTGCATTGTTCTTTGCTTCACTTTTCGCTTAAGGTTTGGGAAGGGAGAAAGCCCAATTGGGACCCACTCACAAGTGACCGTCTATTTCTTATTACTTTTCCCTCTTGTACGCCACCCCACATTCAGCTTTCGAGTTGTAGGCAAAGTATGGCAAAGTACACAGAAATATCAACATGGATGCAGAAAATATAGAAACAGGATACAAATTTTTACTTTGAAAAATTCTCGACTTTCATGATTATCTTAAAAGAGAAACGATCTGCGTCTATCTCGACGCACAACTTGAAATCCTAACGTGAACGCTGTTGCTGTTACACCAACAAAGTAAACACACATTAGTATTGCGTATGACTATCCCGTGTTTTAGGGAGTCCATTGGAAGCCACTTCCATCGATTATATTTGGGTTCTGTTCTCTTCTCGCTGGGGTATTGGCTTTTCTGCTTCCGGAAACATTAAATCAACCCCTGCCAGAGTCACTGGAGGACGGCGAAGCTTTTGGACGGTAAAGTAGTTTTCTAGGCATTTTATACAAGTTTTTGTCCACCATGAACTTTCCCGTTTAATTCAGGCTTGGATGGCTAACTGACAGATTTTGGCACAACCCCCCGCCGCCCACCAGTGCCTCAGGCAACGTTTTATTAAACATTCTCTCCATAGGCCGCATTACTTTGACGGCTTGTGAGAAATGGTCTCTATTTAAAAGAAGACTGAACCTAATACTTTGAACAGAATGAAAATATTCGATTTTTCGAGGCATGTTACCCAAAACATGGCGCCGTTATCATTATTAATAATTCAATAACGCTTTTTCTGCTGCGTACATTTACAAACTAATTAAAGGTTTGATCTTGGCATATTTTAAATATACCTGTGAATATCAAAAGCAGACAAAATCAAAAATACTAAACATATCGAACGAGTTTCAGAACCTAAATACCAATGTTGAGAAATTTACTCATGAACTTTCTTACGTTGTATTCAGTCATTATCATTTCCAGGCATAACAAGATATTCCAGTTAAGAAGGTTGCCCCGACACGAAAAAACAACAGGAATAAGCACGGAGCAGTGCTGAGGTGTCAAGGACATAATCTGCGAACTATTTGTTGTTTCAGACGCAACAGAAATTAAACGGAATGTTTCCAGGGTTTGAATTTGCGATTATGTAATAACCACCAGATTAACGCAATGGATTTACATGTTGAGTATCAGTTTTCTTTATGACTACTGTTTTGGTGATTGATGATGGCTAACACATCTGTATCCTGCTTTCATACTAAATTTAATATTAAGTCTATAACTTATAGTTTGGAAAGTAGACATGTTCTTTTTACGAACCATTTCCCTAGTCTTTATGTCTTTATATCTGGTCACCAAGTTTTCTTTTGGTAAGAATCAAGTTTTCACTTCGCTGTGAAGTCGTCTATTCAGTGCGCATTGAGTTTCGACGCCTGGACATATTTAAAATTTCTGTTTGGTTCTTTCAAAAATGTACTTATTTCTAAAATAGAAAATATTGCTTTTTGCTTTTTATTAAACATAACCGAAAAATGCCTTCTTGTTTTGTGTGTGTGTGTGTATGTTTGTCTATAAGGTAGCTAAAACAAATATTTAAGGAGGAAAAAATGCACTTGCTAAAAGTTATCAAATGTGTGGAAGAATAAAGTTCTACTGAGGAAATGGCGACTGTGTTAATACTAGACATGCTTTCGAACGCACCCGTCTTACTGGAACTGTGAAAAGCACACTTATCGGCAACGATGGCTGAATAGCGACTTTTCTATTTGTTTCAAACAAAAACTTGCATACCCTCTAAATGTATCAAGGGAGCGGAGTCGTCGCTTTGGCGGAGGGCGGGCGTTGTCTTCCTCACTTTCTTGGCTTTCCTCAGGCGGCACCCCCGGAGACGGCGTCCCTAGATCCTAACACAGTACATTTGGTATTGAAATTCTCAACCATATTGAAAGACTCACTGAATCCTCAAAAAAAATCGAAATTCACAGCGTTTATAAGACAGAGTTCCGGGAATTAAATATGTACTTACAGATCTGTAAGTACTTACTTAAATGTGTACTTACAGAGTTAATCAATCTCTCGTACGGCATACAGATGGCTATCCGGTACAAATAGCCCTTTCTGTAAACAATTAAGTCTTTCTTCACCTAACATGACGGTATAAATCAGGCAACTCATTTCAATTAACGACTTATATTTCAGTAGTTTGTTTTTGCAAAATCTAACTAAGTTCAATCAGTCACTTTATTTTCTGTAGGAAAATCACAACAAAAATATACTGATTTTAGCAGAGTATAATGTTCACAAGGTAACGCTTGAAAAGATTCCGTCCTTTGCTCAAATTAACAATTCTTTACACTGCGAACACTTCATCTTTTATTGTAAAACAATTTCTATAATAACAAACTATAATGTATCGCTATATACATGAACTTAATGAACTTGTATTCAAGTTCAGAGTAAAATATCATAATGAAGTTTTGATAGTAACAACTATTGTCAGTGAAACTGACCCAGTCCCCCGCCGCAACACACACTACAACCCTGTCACAGACGAATGGGTGGACATATCACATACAAAATACTTCTTGCACATCTACAAATGGTGGGGAATATTTTAGCGTGCTTGAGAAACAGACTACACAAAATCATGTACTGCAAGTGTCGAAAGACAGACAGACGGACAAAAACGAATACTATAGCCTCCCGCTTCGCCCTACGTGGCGGCGGGGAACTAACATGAGACTAAGTACATTTACACTGTGGTTGCTTTCAATCAACTCGTTTTTTTTTCAGGGTTTAGTAGCGCAGTCATTCAGTATTCTCCCGCGCAAATACCTCAAATTCTCAAAACTCTTATCATCAGCGTCAAGTTAGAAAGCTTCATCCTTACAAGGGCGTATATGAGCGGTACTGTGATTTCTTCTCACCTGTAAAGTCGTTCAAATAACTGATAGAGGAGACCCGCCGCTGTGAGTATCCCCATCGCCACGTAAATAGCTGCACAAAGAAGCGCAAGAATAAACAGCTGTTTGTTTCAAATAAATACCTCTGCTAATTTCTCTTCGCGTTAAAAATAAAGATTGTGAAAATGTATTGAAGGAAAACAGATAGGGGAATGTCTCTGTGCAAATTAATAATACTGTAGAGAATGAGCTACAAAGTAATGTATTGTTTTCTATTAGACAATGGTGAAATTCCGGCCAAGAAGTATAATGAGCATAAAACGAGGACATACGTGGATATCTAGCACACCACTGCGCCATATTTCATTCACCGCTCTCTCTTGTCATATAATTTTTTTGTTTGTTTACGTTTTTTAAGACTTGAGGAACTAATGTTTTACATTAATCTTCATATTTCTGATACAGTATGATAACTGAACACATGGTAACGTCACGGTGAAAATTAATAAAAACCACGTAATGAAAAGTTTTTTTTTTGTCATACGTATATATGGATTGCTCGGCTGGGCGGTGGGGAAAAAATTGCAGTCATCTTCGCTCACCCACAACTCGTACTTCCCATGCTGTGTAAGCCGCGAGTATGTGCTGCCAAACAAGAAGTGCTCCATCGTCAAATCTTCTATAAATAACTATATATGCCATGCTTCTGTACTACAGTTCCATACTGAAAAGATTATTTGATGCTACACATTAAAAACTGAATATTACAGATGGACAATATTTTGTTCTGATTGAAGCTTTCGCATAGATCATCATTGTTTTACCTACAAATTTGCTGGGTGATATTAGACGCATAAACAGCGGCAAACTCTACCGGAAACGACGTTTCTATCTCACATGTGACATTGCTCCCGGGATCAATTGTCGTGATATTTATACAAGGGCACTGCAAATAAAAGCAAAAAAGTGCACTTTCAAAAGGATTTTACTTACTTTTTTTCGTTAGTCCAAATTCTTTGATGCTTCCGCCACAAATTCGTTTGTTTATCAACCAAATTTTTTGAAACTTTGATCTGACCAGAGGACCATCTTTTTAATTTTTCTCCAAAAAATTATACCCTACTGGGACCGAACCTTTATTGTAAAGCGATGGCCAAAAGTCTCATCGAGCTATCAGGTTTAATTCCGTAACACGGGATCTAACATACGGTAAGCAATTGGAGCTTACCACCCTTAGCCGGATTGGAACGTGTGACCTACGGATTGCTGGACCAACACTCTAACCAACCGAGTTAAACGTCATCTTTATTTTACATTTTATAACATTCCGATTCCCAACACTGACCCAAATTTATGTTTCCTGTTTTCATGCTATGTTTTATGATTTAATGAAATGTTTATATGATATAAAAATCACAGTCACAGCGTCTGAAGTGGTTCTTCTTCCATGAAAAAGCAAGCGCCGAAGATGCGAGAGCAAAATTTTGAGAAAAGCCATTTTGAGTACTTTGCCTTCCGGCTAATTTTTGTTTTATTTTATTTTCAAATTCTGTAGAGCCGATAAAATCAAAATTCAGGGTGAGATTTTACGGTCGCCAAAATCCGGCTCGGCCAATCAGCTTTTTTGAATTCGCCGAAAAAGTGGTGATCACTTTTTCTCAATATATGGAGAAAGAAACATGAGTCGGGTAATCAATGTTTTTGTAGGGCCAGAGAGAGAGAGAGAGAGAGAGAGAGAGAGAGAGAGAGAGAGAGAGAGAGAGAGAGAGAGAGAGAGCGAGAGAGAGAGAGAGAGAGAGAGAGAGAGAGAGAGAGAGAAAGAGAGAGAGAAAGAGAGAGAGAGAGAGAGAGAGAGAGAGAGAGAGAGAGAGAGAGAGAGAGAGAGAGAGAGAGAGAGAGAGAGAGAGAGAGAGAGAGTTCAAAGAAATGACTTGAATTGCTTAATCTTTCTTCAGAATTGCAAACTAGTAGTTAATCATTTGTGACCGACCATTGAAGCAAATACTGAAATGCTCGAGTCATGGGTCCATAAAAATGACATGCTTAATTAAACTGAAAAAATGAGAACATTCGCATTGCTAACATCGAAACAGGTCCGAAACCAAACCGTGACAAACAAGAGAGCTCCTGATGTTTGGAAATCTATGTATTCGTCCAATTTTGTTTCAGATATATACGGACTGGCCAGCATTTTGGCACTTTGGCCCATGGCCGGCCTCGTTAATTGTCATGGGCAAGCTCAACCCCTGTATTATCCAGCACAAAATTTAACCAGTTTTAGCTACAAACAAAACCTACATACACTTTCGTAGCCCCAGCATGAAGCTAAAAATACACAGGGAAAGAATAGACCAATCAGTCAGTACTGCAAGCAAATTATTACGTTGTAAAAACACGCAACTTCTGTCTAACCTCGTAACACACATCTGTCTGTGCATAAACCGCTATGGCTTTGTCCATTTTATGCCCTATGGTAACCAACGCTTGGTCCATAGACAAGTTTTCCTGTAGCTCTGCCATTTTTTTATCGCTCGGATCTGTGTAGCAACGGAAAAAGGAATCGTTGGCGAAAAAATTTACTGTCTTGCACCGCTCTCTATCATCTTTGTTTGTCTGCGATGAAATGGCGCTGATAAAAACAGCTGCAAAAGGAAAAATATTTTTTCTTATTTTAGAGAAACGTCAAAATATTAGGATTTATTTTAAATTATACGAAATATTTTAACTGTCAATACATTCAGAAATACAACCATATTAGTCGGTGGGGGAGGGGGGTTAGGTACTACGAGCAATCGAGCTCTAGGAAGCAGTTCCCAACGCTATTAGATTAGACAAGCGCCCCCTCCTCCCACTGATAGCAAAGACTATAAACTAATAGTAGTAGTGAACAGTCTTTGCTGATAGTCCCATGCATCTCAGTAACTTTTGCTCTTGAAGTCACAATACAATTAACAGCAACTGCTGTATCGCTTTTTCTTTCAAGGAACTGAAAATGGGCATAACCGTAAATACCCCACAATAACTGCCATGTCATTATAACAGGGTACATACTTTATTGCATAATAATCTAGAAACAAGTAGGTCGGTAAAACTGACTAAGTCCCCCGCAGGCGCGCAATCACAGGATTTCAATACAAGTATATGAAGGCAGTAACATATCTTTAGCTAGTCTTGTCAGAAATTATTGAGCTGGTACACACTTTGCCAGATTAATTTACAGGGATACACAACAATAACAATAAAATGTTAAAATTAAATGCATAACCCGAAATGCTTCGAAAATAAGTGGTTGCAAGAAATGTAGTTATAGACAAGGCTCTGTTGCTATGAAGAAGCTGTGCTGTATTTTCAAAGTTTTCCCATTTTCCCAAATTTTGCGAAAATCTCAAAATAACCCCTCGTTGCACAGCTACACTATATAGTATTTGTATGTGCAAAAGAACAATTGCTGCAGTGGTTACGGAGATATAGCGTCGACAAAAAAGTGTCGACGAACGGACAGACGGATAAGTTCATAACTATATCCCTCCGTTACACAGGGTATAAATATGAAAATTTTATGCACTTTCGAAAATTGCCCATCAATTATCGTCATTTTTATCGTAACTACTGTTATTATATATATATATATATATATATATATATATATATATATATATATATATATATATACAAGTAAGTATTTGTGAAACACGAGCAGGTCCCAACCGCCCCCAAATTCAAAGGGGTATAAAGTCCACTTTTTACCACTTCCGGATGGCTAAATCTGACCAAAAGTACCAAAAGGTACATCTACAGGTCGAGACCTTTCATTTGAGCCTATTCTAAATGTTCTATGACTAGTAGAACCGAACATATAGCGTGTACAAGCTTATTTCCCTAAAACCCCAGTCATCGTCCATTTTGGTCAATCTGACCACTTCCGGATGACCGAATCTGATCAAAAGTACCAAAAGACACATTTACAGGTCGAGACCTTTCCATTTGAGCCTATTCCGAATGTTCTACGACTAAGAGATACAGCGTGTACAAGCTTATTTTCCTAAAACGCCAATTATCGCCCATTTTGGTCAATTTGACCACTTCCGGATAACCCAATCTGACCTTTCATTTGAGCCTACTCTCAATGTTCTACGACCAATAGAACCGGAGATATGGCGTGTACAAAAAAGCGATGACGGACAGACGGACGGACACCCCAAACCTAAAGGCCCCAATCCGAAGGGTTGGGGCCTAATAAAGCGCTAGCAACAAGTCCGGAATTAAAAGTTTGTGGGTGGTAGTCAAAGAAAGAACGACATTCACTGTATTTATATTTTACTGCAGAAGTTGATAATGTATGTCACATTTGACACCTTGTTAAAACAAATCAGTTAACTTGTTCGAGCAAAACTGTCATCTGAACACAGGTGATGTCGTATGTCACAAAAATGTCACAAAATTTAGTATGTGGTGTATCCTCCACCCGAAGCATAACATTTTGACGATGCATTTTTGTACTGTTCTCCTTAACTCCGATGATTAGACACCAGCTGACGTTAAACGGATATCTTTTTGAAATGAGTCAGCGTGATGGAGCTGGCATTAAAAGGATAGGCTTTTAATGTCTTTTTAACACAGTGACGCTACTTAAGTTTGAAGCAATACGCTAAAACAAGAAAAAAAGGGGGCGGAGCAAAAATCGGTCCAAATGTCGCACCCATCACTTTTTTCGGACGACAGATCGTCTGGCGTTATGTCGCAGGGTGTTATGTCAAGATACCAAAAACAACGCTTATAACTCTTACCCACTAAGTTCCTGCAAGCGCTATCAATTTATGCAAAATGAGAAAAAAACGGAAAGGAGAATTTGGTAATGAACAGTCCACTTGCTTATGCTTCACATTTTTTTGACCGAAAAATGTTTTTATTCCAAATCAATTACATTGGTTTATTTTTCCTTGATTACATTTATTTCAGGCATATGAACGGCTAGTGCTCATGTTTTCCCAATACATATATGGTGAATGAAGGAACATAAATGTTGCGACCCATAACACGAGTATCCGCCACCAGATCGGAACAATAAATCAGATGAATACGCATTTCTTTGTGCATTATTAATACAGTGAAATAGAAGACATATCCCATTTTTAACAAAGAATAATATGAAGATTGTCCTAATAAATATCCATACTCGTTTAGTCCCAGCGGAGCCTTTCTGTCTTCCTAGGACAGCATAGGAAGACCGCAAGAGTCGTCTAGGACTAATACTCGCTATATTATATACTGCTATATTATGCGGCAGGTTTCGTAACATATAGAAGTGTTATCCACCAAAACTTCAATTTTACTTTTCGACCGATTTACTTAAGCGATCTGATAAGGAATCGGCTCATCGCTGTGGCGGAGAGATATACGTTGTACGGAGTAAAAGTAAGAAAAGCTACTTGTAAATCAGAGCGAGGAGGCGATATTAGGGAGTCTTCAATTTTGTATAAATCTTGAACTAAACTGTAAAGGGTAAGGTAAATGTCAAATGTATTATTTGCCATACCTAATAAAACGGCAAAAAATGATAAAGAAACTGTATATTTCATTGTTGTTGTTTGCATGCCAATTTTTATGAAGATCATGTGACAAAACATAGAGTACATTCTTTTGGACCTGTCAGGAAAAACAGACCAGAGAATCTTCAGAGACACCGTTCAAAAGAACATGTCTCAAAAAGTCGAGAAATAAAAACACAAATGTAGTTATTATGTGCTAATTTCAGATAAATATGTAATTTATATGCCAAGAAATATATCCTGTGACAATCGTTTGTTGGGGCATTGGTAGAAATGTAATCTGTTTTACATAATAAAGTCCCTACCACTTAACAGGTATCAACAGTGATACAGATTCGACCTCAACCTATAGTTATTGAGGTTAAACATTTGGGCCCTCTTGTGTTTCACTATACATCGTGAAATCATGTCTAAAATCTTCCTTGAACTAAATCTCTACTTGTAAATGTCTATATTTCATATGCATTTTGGCATAGGCATAGTCATCGGGGGCCCTCAGCCTCCTCACTTTTTAGAGTGGGGGATTGTACAATTATCGTTTCGACATTTTGGCCCCCAAGTTGTAAAAATGTGGCTACGCCTTTGCATTTTGGCAAATAAGTTGTTGAAAGGCCTTTGTTGTATCTGCCCTTCTCCAGAGAAATTTTCCGATACAAAAACTTTCTCTGGATAACGGGAAATTATCCAAAAGAACACCCAGTGTTGAGACTTCGTAAAATTTTCAAGTTGGGCGACCAACTTCAAAAAGCTAGTCGTAGGGTACAAAAGTTAGTTGTCCGGCGTAATTTTTGCAACATTTATTTGAAAATACTCAGAAAAAAGTAGTCGCCACTCTAGCGACCAACTCGAAAGTAGTCGTCACCCGAGCCAAAAGGTGGTCGCCATGATCGACCGGGCGACCGCGAAATCTCAACCCTGACACCTCTCCTTTTTCCGACAGTCTCTCGGTTTTTACCGAGACAGTCCAAAAGAACGTACCCAATGTGGATTGTTAAGGTTGTTCAACTAACAGTTCAATCTGTTGTGCATAACTTCTTTTACTCCGCAGATTCCCTGGAGATTCCGCGAAAATAATACCCATAACAGTGAAGAACTGCTTTTCAAAATATTTCTCCGTTTTATGTTTATACATGAGTAGGGTAGAAACGACAGTTCTGGCTCACTTTGTGACGTCATACTGTCTGGAAGTGACGTCATACTGTCTGGAAGTGACGTCATACTGTCTGGAAGTGACGTCATCATGTCTGGAAGTGACGTCATAGCGTCTGGACCGGAAGTGCTGTCTAGACCGGAAGTGCTGTCTGGAGTGGAAGTGACATCATCATGTCCGGAGCGGAAGTGACGTCAGGATAAGTGTAAGGATAGGCGCGGCCCTCCATGACGTGATAATGACGTCATGATGACGTCATACTGTCTGGAGCGAAAGTCTGGAGCGAAAGTGGTTTGGCCGAGTCAATCATCATGAAGCCAACGAACTCGACCTGTCAATCAGTGTAACCATGGCAACAGAGCCTAAAAAGGTCGACAACCCCCCCCCCCCCCCCTCGAAATTGTGATTTTTGCATATTTATCCGTTTCAGACGATTCTGAACATTTTTCATTTTTTCGACCCCCCCCCCCCCTCGAAATTGTGATTTTTGCATATTTATCCGTTTCAGACGATTCTGAACATTTTTCATTTTTTCGACCCCCCCCCCCCCCCGAAATTGTGATTTTTGCATATTTATCCGTTTCAGACGATTCTGAACATTTTTCATTTTTTCGACCCCCCCCCCCCCCCTCGAAATTGTGATTTTTGCATATTTATCCGTTTCAGACGATTCTGAACATTTTTCATTTTTTCGACCGACCCCCCCCCCCCCCTCGAAATTGTGATTTTTGCATATTTATCCGTTTCAGACGATTCTGAACATTTTTCATTTTTTCGACCCCCCCCCCCCCTCGAAATTGTGATTTTTGCATATTTATCCGTTTCAGACGATTCTGAACATTTTTCATTTTTTCGACCCCCCCCCCCCTCGAAATTGTGATTTTTGCATATTTATCCGTTTCAGACGATTCTGAACATTTTTCATTTTTTCGACCGACCCCCCCCCCCCAGGACAGACTATGTACCGACCCCCCCCCCATCCCCCCCCCCTAGGACAGACTATGTACCGACCCCCCCCCCCCCAGGAGAACAAACTAAAAAAAAATTGTGCTGAATCAGCATGATGAAATCGTTGATTCAGCATGATAGTATATAAGTGTAGTGTCTCGAGGCTTAGGCATCGTCAGACACACCAGCTATCAACATAGACATGGATGACTTTGAAACAGTTACTTTTGATGATACATTATTATCGTTGGAAGAGATAGATGCGTCATGGTACAATCGCTAACAAACGGTTTACCAACAACCTTTCTCGACGGTTTCAATGACATGACTCCGCGATTTTACAAACATCTCATGAAAACCTACATGTAACATCTGTATAAAAGGAGGTAAAACCATCTACAATGTCAACATTGCTTCTTCATCGATGTGTAGAGACCATGGATGACGTCTTCAAAGTGAATTATGCTGACTATGTGTTTTCAAAGCTTCCTGCTTTTGAATCGGATTGGATGCTGCAAGTGAAGAACTTACATCAGCATTGGGAAGCTGTTGGAAAGACCATTCCAAGAGATCGTTTCATCCGCTCGTTTCTACGTGAATGTGAAGATCTACATTTACCGTTAACTTATGACATTGATTTAGCATTTATCAACGTGAATACAATTTGGGCAGTTGAGCTCATGTTAGATGTGGCTGCAAGAATCATTTTACATTATGATGATGATGTTCCATTGAAGACGAATGTATCAGAGCTTGTCCGATTCAACCATGGACGAGTTGAAGTGAATTCAAAACTTTGCAAGTTCTTTGCTGACTCAGCAGATAGTTGGGTATAAAAGGGAGTGAACTCAGCAGAGTGAAGTCATTTCTCAGCAGACAGTTGGAGGGAGTGCATCATCAGTACATTGTAGCAGCAATGGAGAACAAGACAAGCAACGCAACGCAGCGCAGCAGCAGCTTTAAAATTAGTGCTAACTTAACCATTACTGTGGAGCATGGAGAATATGGGCCATTTCTACGCATCACACGTGGAGAGAGATGGTGTGCTTATTCACCATCTTTGTGGAAAATTGTATGCCAAAGCTTGAAAAATTTACGCGACATTGGCTTCAAACTGTACTTAACGCAAACGAAGTGGCTTGAAGTCATTTCATACTTGGATATGCGTTATGTGAGTTTTGTGCGCACGTCACGGTTTGAAGGGAAAGAATACACACATCACATCAACATGAATGATGGTGAATGGGAGACACTGCTTCAGGAGATGGACAACATCAACTCAGCCCTATCACCATGTGAGGAATGCCATGACAAGAAAACGATCATCAAGCTGCAAAAGGATGGTCGGATGAAGGTGTCAAAGCTATCCAAGAAAAGGCTGGCTGAAGTTCAGTTGGAGAACATGAACGTACAAAATCAACTTGGACTTACCTGTGACTATTGCGGTGCTTGTGGATATGTGGAGGATTATCAGTGCCACTGCCACAAGTATAATTGCAAGTTGTGTGAACCAAGCAACTTCTGCGGCAAGTGTGGAGTACTTAAAGTCAGTGAAGCAAAGTAAAAGCCCACAAGACACTGAAACAAGATGGACGCATGTTTTAAAAATGCTTATATTGACTTGATGATTGCTAAACTTGCTTGCTGTGGCACTCCAGACTATCAACTTTATCATTTGGATGCTTTTTGGGATGTTGTACATCATAGTCTTGATGTGATTGAACTGCATTCAAGATTTCTTGGAGAATGTCATAAAACTGGAATAGAAGAAGATCCTGACTTTGACTTTGATGCTGCACTTTATTCTGCTCGCACTGATGTGAAAGTATATTTCACCGTGGTTGATCATTTGAGAGATTGTTGTAAAGAAGAAGAGGAAACCGAGCAGCTTTATCAGGTAAGTTATAAAAACCTTTTCTAAACATGTTTATGACAACATAGTGAATTGTTTCTCAAAGACATAACCATGTTTTTCTTACTAGCAAATTTAGTTTTATGTGAGTGGTTTCAACGTAAACAAAGAAAGAATATGATAGAAGAGGCAGCAAATATATTAAAAGATATTTTATTACAGGAAGAAACCGACATGTCAGAATAAAACAGCAAAGTCAACATGGAGAATCTTGTACTATTCAGCGGTCATAAGGACGTTCTTTCAAACATGTTTCCAACACGACTTGAAAAGTATGGACATGTGTTCAACTCAAGTGAAGCTTTGTATCAATATGAGAAAGCAGTGTTTCATCACCGTCCAGATATTGCTTCAGCCATTGTGTCATCCAGAAATGGATATGAAGCAAAACGTATTGCTAAAGTGATAAAGCCATGTCCTTTATGGCATACAGTGAAGAGAAGCAAAATGCAAGATGTTTTACAAGTCAAACTGGATCAGTGTGTATTGTTTCGCAACAAGTTGAAAGAATGTAAAGACAAAACTTTAGTTGAAGCAACGTATGATCATTGGTGGGGAGCTGGTGTGAAACATGTGTCATCTGAATATCCTGGTCAGAATATCATGGGAAAGTTGTTAGCACTGTTGTGTGAGGGTTAGAGACTTTTTCATTTGCTTGCCAACCGTCATGGTGTGCAGACGTGTGAACATGTAAATTTGAAGTATGTTTAACTTGTGTTGCATTGATTCAAGACTGCACAATGGCGGACATGACACTGAGACAATATATTGTGCAAAAAGCTTATTGTGAAGAAATGGTATCCGCTGTAAAAAAGTTTGCCTATTTAGTCTGTCCTGCTTGTCAACATGAAGAGTGTCAAGAACATACTTGTCATTTTGCATCTGTTTATACATATTGGAATGAAGCTAAATATTACATGCATTTAGATAAAGTGTTAGAGAATGCAAATCAACGTTGTGAGAAATATGGTGTAGATGCTATTACATTGGATGAACTCAGTCATTGGTTAGTGTTCATTGAAGACCAATGGTCTCCAGTGATTCATACCATTGTATCTATACTTGATTTGTAAAAAACTTGTTAGTTAAGTTATAAATGCATGTTAGTTAAGTGATGTTGGTTGAGTTATAAAATAAAAGCTGTTCTGTTGAGAAGGTGGTTTTCATTCGGTGTGACCATGTCGACGTGGAAAGACTACTTGACTGATATTTACTTCAAACCTGGACAGCCTGGAGCATTTGCTGGTCCTTACAAACTGTATCACATCTTACGAAAACATAATCAACCAGTCACACATTCACAAGTGAAGAAATGGCTACAGGATCAAGATGCTTTCAGTTTACTCCAACCTGTCAAATACAGGTTCAAAAGACAACGTGTCATTACACGTGGCATTGATGATATGTGGGATATTGATTTGGCTGATATGGGAAACATAGCTCCCTATAATGATGACATACGCTTTTTACTCATTGTCATTGATGTGTTTTCCAAATATGTCTGGGTACAGCCAATACCTAATAAATCACATACCAGCGTCATACAAGCTTTCCAAAAGATTTTTCATGACACACGACGAAGACCGCGAACTCTAAGGTCTGATAAAGGAACAGAATTTAAAAACAGATGGGTAAAAGCATTTTTGAAGAAAGAAGGCATTCATGCTTATACCACAAAGAATGAAACCAAAGCCAACTTTGCTGAAAGAGTCATTCGTACTCTGAAGGGAATGATGTATCGGTATTTTCTACATAATCAAACTTACCGTTACTTAGACATTCTTCCAGACTTGGTGTACAATTACAACCATAGACCTCATGGTTCTCTTCCTAATAAATATGCTCCAGCCGAGATTCGTAAAGACAACGAATCAAAAGTGTGGAAGTATATGTATGTCGACAAACTGAAATTGAAACCTAAGAAGAAGAAGAAGAAGTATAAATTTAACATTGGCGATCATGTTCGCATTTCTCACATTAAATATGTGTTTCAACGGGATTATCACATCAAATGGACGCAAGAAGTCTTCATTGTCACACATCGTTGTAAGAAGCAAGGAATACATTTATATCGTGTGAAAGACTTTTTAGACGAAGATATTGATGGTCATTTCTATGAAGAAGAACTGCAGAAAGTGACCAAAGATATTGAATCTATTTATAGAATTGAAAAAGTTTTGAAAACACGTAAAAGACGAGGAGGAGGTGTGAAAGAATTATTTGTCAAGTGGTTAGGTTGGCCAAACAAGTTTAACAGTTGGGTGAAAGAAACAGACATTCAACAATGAAGCATCCATTTACATGTTTAGTCTCTGGACCTACAGGCAGTGGCAAAACGTCTCTGGTGAAGGAAATTCTAGAACAAAAGTTGATTCAACCCTCTCCAAAAAGCATTTTATGGCTCTATGCAGCAGATCAGCCTTTGTACAAGGGAATGAAAGGCGTGGAATTTTACCAAGGCATTCCAGATGACATTGAAGAGCGTTTTAATCCGAAGAAACCAAACTTACTTATCATTGATGACTTAATGACGAAATGCCATAGTGATGAGCGTATGACACGTCTCTTTAGTGTTGGCAGCAGTCATCAAAATCTAAGCATTATCTTTATTGTACATAATTTATTTCATCATGGGAAAGAGATGCGAAATATTAGTTTGAATACACATTATATCATTCTGTTTAAAAATCCGAGAGACAGTCAACAAATTAGTACATTGGCGCGGCAAATGTATCCTGGAAGATCTCAATTTCTCATAGAAGCCTATCAAGATGCTACTAGCAAACCTCATGGTTATTTATTCATTGATTTAAAACCAAAGACAAATGATCAACTACGTATTCGTACAGGCATTTTACCAAAAGATACACATTATGTATATATTGATAAAGCAGTGTATGAACAAGAACCAAGTCATTTAACCATTCGCAGTCAAGATGTCTAAACGTATTCGAGCGAACCAGCCGTTTCTTCATTTGCTTGCACGCAGTGGGCCTAAACGACGTAAATCCTTGCTACAGCAAGCTACAAAGGAGGAATTAACAAGCTTGTTTGAAATTTGTTTGAATATATTGCAAGGACATTTACCCTTAAGCTCAAAACGGTTTAAGGAATTTAAACGTGAACGTCATACGCTACGTACTCTAGCAGATAAGAAGATATCCCTTCGACGAAAAAAGAAGTTGATTAATCAGAAAGGAGGATTCATTGGAGTTATTGCTAGATTGGCATTGCCCTTGTTAGCCAAACTACTGCTAAAATGAAACATACGATGAAAATGGTCCTCATTCCTGAATATGAATATAAAATGTTGCTAGAAAAGAAGGGTAAAGATGGTGAAATCAAAACGAAAGTGAATAAACTTTTACGTGGGAAGCGAACGCGTGAAAAGGTTATTGAAATGTCTCAACTTCTTGGTCGTCATTTACGAACAAGTCAGTCTAGACAGCAAAAGCCCTCATCATCACCACCTGAAAAGCCAGAAAAGTTATTTTTAAGTCATTTTCAACCTATCTATCATGGAAAAATAACACAACTTTTAGCCGAACTGAAGAAATATGGTACAACATGGTCAGAGAAGAATGAACTTGTGTTGAAAACGGGCGATATTATAGCAAATTCCAACATGGTTGATTTGATGAAAGAAGCATTGGTGGCGACAAGAAGAAAAGAACGAGCCATACCACCATATGGCTGGCATCCGTTTATCCAGGAAATTGTAGATGCGAATATTCCAAAAACAATGTTTAGTAAAAAGACCACTCGTGACGACATTACAACAGAAATGAAACAACGTCAACAAAGACAGTTTCCTGAAGGATGGGAAAATTTTTAACATGGCTGAAAGAGCTATGTTGTTGTTGCCAAGAAGATAAACCAACTATTCCTGTAAAAATAAGATGTGCAAGCGCGTGTTGTGAAGGAGAAATAAAAGACCATGTGAATGAGGATGAGATTTGGCATACTTGGTCGAATGGCGCGCGCTATCGTGAAGTATATAGACAACGTCAACGCACCTATACCATTTAGTTCCCATCCATCATGGAGTCGACAAGCTTTTACATTACTTTGCCTAGCAATGCGAGTATGACCTATTATCCCAACAACAAGGCTTCAAATTATCAAATTCGTATGCCTCGAACCATCTATCTGAATGGAAAATATGAAGTGGCTTTAGCTGAAATTCAATATCCACATACATGGACAACGATGAGACAGGGCATGGACTATTCTATTCAGTATCGACAAGAACTATTCGATGATCCTATTCTTAGCACTCTCAATATTCCTTATGGGTACTATAGAACCATACAAGAACTATGTGAGGCAGTCAATGAAGAAGCGACTAATGCTCTGAAACTTACAGAAGCTATTCGGCTAAAGTATGATAAGATTAGACGACGTGTGTTTCTATTTCTCGATTATGGCTATGAAGTGTCTTTTTCCACTGGATTGGCTGAGATTTTAGGATTTATCCCAGAGCAATGGTATACTGAAACATGTACAGCTGAACATAAAGCGGATGTGAAACAGGGGTTTTATACACTGTATGTGTATTGTAGCATTTGTGAACCACAAGTTGTTGGTGATTATTATGTGCCGTTACTACGTTCTGTTGGCATACAAGGCCATGATGGTGACATTATCATGAAAACGTACGGCGAACCGCATTATGTTCCTGTAAACACGTCCAAATTTGACATGATAGAAATGAATATTAAGGACGACACAGGCCATAATGTTCCATTTCAAACTGGAAAGGTGATCTGTAAACTTCATTTTCGACCAAAAGCAATATGAAAGCTTATACACACGATCCGTCTGCATATCGCAACCATTTTCTTCGTCAAGTGGGCGGGGAATTACCAGGATTCAAAGGAGCGCGAATCCAATATGGCGATGGTATTGGTTCCATACTGGGATCATTGGCTCGCAAAGCTATTCCACTACTTAAGGCTGGGGCTAAGATCGTTGCGCCACATCTTAAGAAGGCTGCAAAGAATGTCGCGAAAGATGTGACGGGTCGAGTAGCAGAACGTGTGTTTGGTGAACAAAAGCGTATGCAACCAACGAAACGTGCCAGAAGACGAAAAACAGCCAGACGGATAACATCAAAATATCGCAAAGATATCTTTTGAAATCATGTCTCTCATTCATAATCATTCGTGTGAATGTAGTCTTTCTCCATTGGAATGGTTTCACGTACCACCAACGCAAACTGCTGTAGAGAAAAGTTATAATGTTGACTATCAACCACTTACAAGCATTAGAGAAGGCGCTCCAATAGAATTCTACATTCCTGCGAGTACAGAAGAATATCTGGATTTAAAGAACAGCAAACTTCATATTGTATGTCGCATTCTAAAGGCTGATGGAACAGCGTGTGGCGCAGATGATAATGTCTCTTGCATCAATGATGTGTTTAATGGGTTATGGTCTAATATTGAATTGTTTCTGAATGATCGTTTGGTTTCGCATAGCAACAATACTCATGGTTATACCAGCATTATCTCTCATCTCATCCATGATTCGGAAGAAAGTCTGCATTCTGAGCGCTCTATGCGTCTCATGTACAAGGATACTGCTGGGTCAATGAATAGTCATGAGGTGAAAAGACCTAATCATGAACAATATGTATCCGGGTTTCATGTCAATGCCGACGGTGGTGACTTGGCTGAGCAAGGCAATAATGGCTTACATCATCGTTATTTGCATACTCGTCTTAGCCGTGATGTTATGCTCGCAGGTGGTTTAAGGATAGATTTGTTTGAGCAGGATCGTTATCTTCCGAATGGCATCAGTTTGAAATTGCGTTTCCATAGACAAAAAGATGACTATGTATTGATGGCTGTAAATAATACCTATAAGGTAGAAGTGAAAGAGGCATTTTTAACCATTCGCAAAGTGAGGGTGAGTCCAGGTATTCAGTTAGGACATGCAGATGCATTGATGAAAAGTCCTGCCAAGATCATCATCACTAGAAAAGAATGTAAAGTCTTGGCCATTCCAGCAGGATTTCAGTCTTTTGTGAAAGATAACATCTTTTTGGGTCAATTACCAAATCGTATTGTCATTGGTCTGGTTCATAATGAAGCTTTTGGTGGATCAGTATTGAGGAATCCATACAATTTTGATCATTTTAATCTGGACTATATGCAACTGTACACGGATGGTGAACCAGTTCTATCCAAACCTCTCAAGCTTGACATTACACAGAACAAATACCTGAACGCTTTTGAAACGCTTTACAAATCGTTTGATCGGTTGAATGGTGAGAAAAGTTCCATTATAAAACGGGAAGATTGGCCTAGAGGTTATGCTTTATTTTCGTTTGACTTAACACCGGATTATGATGGTGATGATCATTTCCCCCTGATCAAGCATGGGAATTTGCGGCTAGAAATGAACTTTGCTAGGGCTTTGCAACCTACAATCAATGTCATTGTCTATGCTGAATTTGACAACATTATTGAGATCAGTGCCAATCGCAGCATCCAATTCGACTACCAGTCATGAACACGAAGCAGATTGATGCCATATTGAGTCATGATGTCATGACCAAAGACTTGTTTCAAGGCGTGTTTGCCATGGACCAGTTACCGTCTTTACAACGCGGCGCCTATGTGATCAACACAGACGATCAAGATGAACCAGGAGAACATTGGGTGGCAGTGTATTATGATAAAGACCCTGTGGAATATTTTGACTCTTATGGACTGTTCCCTCTCGATGATCGTTTAGACATGTTTTTAAGAAATGACTATATGTATAATTCTATCTCATTACAAACGCCAATATCATCGTCATGTGGTTTTTATTGTGTATATTATATATTGCATAGAGCTCGAGGTCAGAGTATGTTTGATATTGTGAATATATTAAAAAGAAAGGATGGTGATTTTATTGTAAAGGATTTTGTATATAGACATTATAAACCATTGTTTTATTAATGTTGTTGTTGTTATATTAGTTAAGTTGTTGTTGTTATATTAGTTAAGTTGTTGTTGTTGTTATATTAGTTAAGTTGTTGTTGTTGTTGTTATATTAGTTAAGTTGTTGTTGTTGTTATATTAGTTAAGTTGTTGTTGTTGTTAAATAAAACAAATCAAGTTTCAAACAACTGTCTTGTTTATTGTGTTGTACATACGTTTATTTACAAATTCTTAACTACAAACACTATTTACAAACACTATTTACAAAGTTTACAAACACTATTTACAAACTCTTAACTACAAACGCTATTTACACTATTTACAAATTCTTAACTACAAATTCTATTTACACTATTTACAAACTTTTATTTACACTATTTACACTATTTACAAAATTCTTTACTACAAACTCTTAACTACAAAGTCTATTTACACTATTTACAAACACATTCATTTTTCAATACATTCATCAATGAATACCATTCATTAGAATCTAAATTGATATAGGTATCATAGACATTACATCCATGTTTGTAAATGCTATGAAAGCTCACATAACACACATCACCAAACTTTATCACTTTAACAGTTACATGTTCAGACAGTTTCAGTTCATATCCTTCTTCTAAGTCAATGTCCATCACACGCATAGGTTGTGTCAGCTCAATGGATTTGGTGCCTCGTGTAAGCCATATTTCTGTTTCTTTGAATTCAAGCGTTAGGTTCTTTCCAATCCAATGCTTGTAACAGAGCGTACCATTCCACTGTGTTGAGGGTGATGTAGTCATAGTTTTCTGTAAGCTCGTCATATTGGCGAAATTGTATAAACACGTCTAAGCAGTTCTCAGTCACACGCACTTCTAATTCATTTGAGACTGCTAGGAGAAAGCCAGGTATCCTGAACTTCTCTAGATGGTCTTTCAACACGGATTGGTCATCAAGTGATAGGACGAGATACTGTCCAAAATGTCTTAGCACAATGTCATCATATTCGTTTCTCAGATATGAGAACCCATGCGTAATTGGTTTATATTCCGTTAAAAAGTCTTCCATCTCGTTCAACAGTCAGATGAACTATGAGCTGTCTTCTTGTCTGCAAAGACGTTTTTTTTATGCTCGCAAGATGGTGAAGAGTGGATGTTGTATCACTTCTAGGAATCGTAAGACTGCGCGCCAGTTCTTGATATCAAAGATGATCAAATCTGTATATGGTGTATCTGGTACAACTCCCTTATAATCCTTTGGATAATCCTGTAAAAGATTTCTACAGATTTCTACACGTATGTTAGAATCATATTCAGCCACCGTCACTTCCACTTTATTTTCAAGTCTGCGTTTAAACCCAGCTTCAAGCGGTATGTTTTTAAAGTCTTTCCACACTTCAGGTTTAAACCGATGATAACTTGTCTTAGAATCTAGTATCACTTCATTCCTCTCATTGACAGTAAGGTAAACACCACCGTTCAGCATGAGTGCATTCATGATTGTTACCTTGTTATGACTTGTCGTCTTGTCTGCGAAGCCTTTTATCCACTTCTTTCACCTGCTTCTTCATCATTTTCCATTCAGGTATTGTCAGCAAAATTCCCTTTTTCGTTGGACGGTTTTTTCCAGTCCCCTCATCTCTGAGGTATTTGCGAATGTTTACCACGCCTTCATTACTTTGTTTCATAATCTTGATATACTTTCCATTGCCTAGAGAAAGCATTCCATCCCACGACTGTGGTGTTGGTACCGTCGTCTCCACTTTTAATTTCTTAATGGTAGTATCAGGATGTTTCACTTTCATGTCTTTGACTGTATCAGCAAGAGTATCCATATCCGTTGGTGCAGATCTTTTCATGTTGACGCTTCAGTGTTCACACCACAACTAACTCTCAAGTTGAAGTGTCTCCCCCTTATATACTGTAATGCCCATGCGCCAAAGTGGAATAGCCATCACTCATCACATATCGCTTGTCATCAAAGGGAGAGAGAGCCACTTTCCTCAACTTCTCCGAGAAGATCTGGTGGTCATGACTTCGAATGATGTGTCCTGTAGTCATCGTTTGCGTTTGGTTGAACAAACTGTCTCTATACTGCTGATGTTTCATCCGTCTTTGACACGCGCGAGTGATGCCTTTAGCCGTACGTTTTTCTTTCCCACCATACATCATACTATACATTTTCGGCCGAAGTCCAACAAACTCTTCAATGGGAATGCCCGCCGTCTCATCTTTCATTTTCCCAAGCACTTTCTTGTTCACGTTGGAATGTAGGAAATGATCTGGCGGATAGTCACTTGTGTCGAACAAGTCAGCATCTTCCTGCATGTCTTTGTATATATCGTCCGTTTCTATGTCATAACATAGACTGTCGGTGTCGCTGAACAAGAGTTTGGCGTTGGGGTACTTGGTCATGATGTAGTTGTAATGAAAGTGGAACATGAGCACTTTGCTGAGGTCGAGAATGGTGAACCCAACTTGAATGGGTTTATCCAGAAGCAGATCCACTTTGCGCAAATGTACCGCGGTCAAATCTTCGTTGAAAATTCTAAATTTGTGGAAGGAAGGTTTGGCTACAAGTTTCTTGAACCGCTTTTCCTGGTGAACAAGTTCCACATTCATGCGCTTTCTTACATTTTCCATGGTTTTGCCAAACACAGAGTTGTTCATCAGTTTGAAAAAGTCTTTCTCAAACGGGTTCTTGGCCAACTTTCTCTTTTCCGTGTTCAAGGAGATGTATTTTGCCAACCATTTGCTCTGTGCAAACATGATGGCACGTTGCACCTTCGTGACTTTCAATCCCAGTGAGACATATTGCTGTAAATTTCTATAATGAAGCACATATTTCTTCTTGTCACACAGGTTGGGAATGAGCTTTTCACTAGGTTTACCTTTCATGTTTAGATCTTTCCGTAGCTTCTGACTATGTTTTGACAATTCTCCCACTTTCACACATTTCCGTTCTGGAGCCACTGGATAGTGATTATGACGATCATGAATTGAATATGGGTATTCCAAATCCACTTCTAAAATGTATCCAATCTCGTCATCTTCATCCACAGCCATAAAGTCAATGGATTCTGGCTCGCTCACCCACATAAATCCACTTTCCGGCATGCTTTGCGACATAGCCCAGCCATACAAGTTGTTTGCATCCAGGTAAGTCAAGTAGTTGGTTGGTTTCGTGGGATCGTAATCTGGTACGTAGGGGTTATTTGCTTTCGCATACTTGTGTGTGATGACAGATATTCCTCCACGTAAACCTTGTTCAACCATTTGGTACATGTCAATGTCGTTGATCAATTCCAATTTCACCTTTGTCGCTTTCAACATGGCATCCCACGACAGTCCTGGCGCTGTATAGTAGTGAGCAGGATCCAATTCATACGTGTTGAGACATACGTGACGAAAGTTTTCAAACACGTCAGCCAGCAGCAACACATCTGATTTCAGGTACAAGTCATGGTATTCGCCAAATGTAGTACAGTGGAATGTCTCCCACACCTTCTGCGCATGCGCATAATCCTCATCGCTAATGTCTTCTTCACTGAGTAGACTGTAAAACTTGTCCTTGGACGGCAGTTGTGTTTCAGCAAACTTGGATGGCTCATCCACGTAATCATAAGGGTACACTCCCTTTCTCAACAGTAAATCTTGTTGGTCGCTATCGTGAATGTGTGACGTCATGTGATAAAAGTTGTCTTTCCCTTCTGCTGCCAGGTTGGAGACCAACTTCTGTAGAGAAGTACTCATGAACTGAAAGCTGTCTGTAAATTTCAGATTGCTCATGGTGAATGCAATATATTTCTCAACGGTGTTGGGAATGACTGTAATCCTTTCGTTTTTGAACTTTCCAATTTCTTCCATGATCAAATGGCTGTCATAGCCTCGTAAATTGTGGAAAAACACAGGAATGATGAAAGAATCTTCAACATCCTGCTGATCTTTTCGAAATCGGAATTGTAAATTGCATTCATTATGTGCAGCTCCGCGGTATTTGCCATTGATATGATCATGATCTCTCACACGATCTGCTCCTAGAGGCTCATGACAAATGTAGCAATCTGTGGCGTTCTTATAATGCTCTTCATCTTCATGAGTCATGACCATTTTCTTTTTCTGCTGTAGACCATGCACAATACGATCACGTTCATATACCATATGGTCTAAAAAGACTTTCACAGCATTATCGCCTCGATACAGGACTGGAGCGCGTGTCTCATACTGGCTCACAACCACGTAGGCAAAGCTGTTTGGACGATGATGTTGATACTTGTCTCCTTCATGCTTTTTCGTGAAACATTCAAAGTCTGCATAAATGACAAACGGCGCTCGCTGTTGTTTGGCTACATTCTTGAACTTGATGAAGGGTTCCTTGGGGAATGATAAACGTTGTGCGCCATGCTTGCCACACACTTCACGATGCTTGTCTAAAAGATCTTGTCGCATAAACCCGTGAAGACAGTTGAAACAATAAAAAGTTGCACCATCATGTTTTGATCGATAAGCCATCAGTCTGCTGAAATTCTTGATGAGGCAGTAATGTCTTGTCTTGTCATTGCTAATCAAAAGCAAGTTGATTTCTCTCGCACTGGTGTTTCGACTGAGTTGTATGGGAACAACGACATCATGTTCATATCCAAACACGTTAATGGACACATCATTCTCCTTTTCAAACTTTGGAATGTCTGTAATCGGTGTTGGAAATGTCATGCCTTCCACCTTCAATTCGTTCTCAAATAGCTTGTATTGATGTATACGGTATGGGTTGTTTGTTGAAGGGTGAAGGTGAGCCAATACAGACCATAAGAAGCACTTGTTGTCTTTATTCTGAATGTTTAACACCGCCTTTGTACTCTGTACTTTCTTCGGTAGTGGGATAAAACTGCTTGCTTCCAGTGGCGCTGACGTCGCTGTATGCACTTCAATGAATAATATGTTATCCAACACCCAGCCAGAGCCTTGTCGCTCATGTTCATCAAACCTGGTAAACAATTCTTTATAGGCTTCTGGCAAGTCCTTCTCAATATCCGTTGGATTGTATGCTGCATACGTTGGACTACTGATGAAGGCATTATCCACTTGTTCTACCATCACGCCTTCAACATTTGGTGTCATTTTCTTGAAGCGTGCATGTACCACAATGTACCATTTCATACCACGGTTTAACGTCTCTAGCAAATGTCTCTTGATTCTATTCTCTTGTTGTCGCATTTCGAGTAGCAAATCCGATCCATCTTCAGGCTCAAACCGCCTTTCCTGCGCGTTTTCACCAAGACTCACTCTTCTGCCTCTCCCTACTTGCACTGTCTCTTTCTTTCTTTGTTCTTCATGAGACACATTTTCCATCTCAGCACATGCATGTGTCTCAAATGCATCCAAAGATGAAAATATCTTGGCGCATTTACAGCAGAGGACTGGATCAGGTCTGTCAACACCATCTTGTACGGTTTTTCGTCTCTTGGCTTCAATCTGCTCAACAAGCTCTTCATGAGCACGTTTCATCCTAGCTGGTTTGCATGTGTGTGTCACGAACAATTCCAGAGATGGAAATGTCACATCACAATCATGACAGTAGACTGGTGCCATCGTTGTTGCTTCTTCAACTGCTGGAACTGAAATGAAGTAAAATATACGTTTCACTCTTCCTTTTATACCACTTCAATGGTGTGTTGACTCAGCAGAATGTACCACTAGTTGACTAGTTGACATGTTTCACTCATGCTTTTATGCTACTTCCATGTTATCAAAATATGGTGTGTAACTTGTTCAAACTTGTTTCCAAAATGTTAAAATTGCTGACTCAGCAGAATTTTACTTGTGTATATGAATGTCTTACTTACAGTTGTGAAGTTGTACAGCTGTTATACAGCAGAGACATCTAGCGGTGAAGTTAACTGACGGTGAAGTTAAATGGTCTGCCAAATGGTATTCATCCGCCAAATGGTATTCATCCGCCAACTAGACCTGAAATGTGATAAAATGTATTCTCTCTCTCTCACACACACACACACACAGACATGTTTTGCTTCATTTCATAATATAGGATGGCCCTTAAAAGGGCCCGAAATATTTTAGTATATATCAGCAGCAGTTATGGGGTTGTCCCTCATATTCCAACCACACTTGACACTTGCAGTATCGTTGAGTCAGTGTTACTATGCGGTTGTTCCACATAAATGTAATTACTACGTCAGGCTTCACTGCAGTGATCTGAGTTGGAAATTGTAGCACCTCCTCCAAAGCATATGTAATATCAACTGCTTCAGCTTCATCACGCATATTTACCCAGATGCAAACAGATTCATTCGCTTGAAACGCTGTTAAGTCATCAATGATGATAGCTGGTGTGTTATCCATGATGTGTCTGACGATGTCTGACAATGTCTGACGGTGTCTGAGCCTTGAGACACCACACTTATATACGATTTTATCATGCTGAATCAACGATTTCATCATGCTGATTCGGCAAAAGTTTTTGTTGCTCTCCTGGGGGGGGGGGGGTTCGGTACATAGTATGTCCTAGGGGGGGGGGGGGTCGGTACATAGTCTGTCCTAGGGGGGGGGGGTCGGTACATAGTATGTCCTGGAGGGGGGGGGGGTCGGTACATAGTATGTCCTAGGGGGGGGGGGGGTCGGTACATAGTCTGTCCTAGGGGGGGGGGGGGTCGGTACATAGTATGTCCTAGGGGGGGGGGGGGGTCGGTACATAGTCTGTCCTGGGGGGGGGGGGTCGGTACATAGTCTGTCCTGGGGGGGGGGGTTGTCGACCTTTTTAGGCTCTGTTGCCATGGTTACACTGATTGACAGGTCGAGTTCGTTGGCTTCATGATGATTGACTCGGCCAAACCACTTTCGCTCCAGACTTTCGCTCCAGACAGTATGACGTCATCATGACGTCATTATCACGTCATGGAGGGCCGCGCCTATCCTTACACTTATCCTGACGTCACTTCCGCTCCGGACATGATGATGTCACTTCCACTCCAGACAGCACTTCCGGTCTAGACAGCACTTCCGGTCCAGACGCTATGACGTCACTTCCAGACATGATGACGTCACTTCCAGACAGTATGACGTCACTTCCAGACAGTATGACGTCACTTCCAGACAGTATGACGTCACAAAGTGAGCCAGAACTGTCGTTTCTACCCTACTTACATGATAGATGAAGTTTTCGGAGGTCGTCTGTTTTATAACAACGGTACGCAACAGACGCGTTATTTTAAACAGCCAATCTCTTCGTAAATTGGTTCTCACAAGCCAACGACGCCGCTGTTTTATAACAACGCGAAGGACCGGACCCCTGTAGACGTTACAATTTGGGCAACAACGGTTATTACCCGGCGTTGTTATTAAACAGCTGACCTCTGAGGAGCCGTAGAGGTTGGTTGTAGGGCAACGACGGTTTGGGGCTCGGTAGTATACAGTCATTTGATTTCATTGGTTTTTAAGGGTATAGTGTTAATTTTTGTATTGACATCATGACAGTTGCAGGTAATAGATTGCTTTAATATAATCTAATATTATATTATCGCCCACATCGGTGCGCACGACTGGGAGCTCCGACTTGTATGACATCGTATATCTCTCTGTCAGACTTTTTAGCGCACCGCTTCTTGGAGCTAGACTGGGACCAAGGTTGTATCACATAAATGGCCCAATTGTAAATTATGGTGCACAATTTTTATGGTAAAGTAACACTTTTTTTACTAAGAAAAATATGACTTTCCTTAAGATTATGATATCGAACCCCTCATTATCGCCTACAAAAACAATGAATCTTCAATAAGCCAAATCACACTTTGACTTTTGTCTCAAAGTTTTTGCAAAATTCAGTTGGGATAAGGATATAAAGAAATGATAGAAAAAAAAACTGGCAAAAATCATCAAAATTCCATTTTGCCAGAAACATATTCACATATCTGCTACTCAAGGGACTGAATAATATGTAAAATAGTTTTTAGAAGATCATGTGATGGCTTTATAAATTTGAAAGTGTGCATGTTGAAAGAAAATGTTGAAAGAAAATTAGAAATTTTGATGTTTTTCCCTTATCATTTCTTTGTAATTTACCCCCAAAATATTTGCAGTCGACACAACACCACCACCGGAAAGACCCGACAGTACAAATTGACTTATGGCAAAACCACTCTTTACTCGAGTTTGTAAGTTACGCGGAGGCCAAAAATAATGCGCCAGGGTACTTCACAGTGTGGTTTTTAGCCCCCAACCGTACTTTATGCCCCGGAGGGGGCTTAAGGACTAGGCTGTATCTCTGCGTCCGTTGCCACTCATTTCTCTTCGATGCGTAAGCTGTTCGGTCTGATATTGTGCAAAGCTTATGAGTACCCACATGACCGTAGCTTGATGCACGCCAATGTTTTGGCGGTCCGAGAAAAATTGAAATTTTGCCGATGTTTTTATTTTTAAATCTTGGTGCTTGGTACTTTGGTACACGACGTCTCAAAAACAACTCATCAGCTCTTCACCATACCTTGGAGAAAGAAAGATCATATACGGCAGATCTGCATTGAGGAATTGTTTTGATTTTCGTCAAAAATTGAATTTTTGACGAATGTTTTTAAATCTTCACTAAGATGTTTTTTAACTGTTTTTTTATTTTCTTCAAAAAATTGAGTTTTTGACGAACTATTGACATTTTCACTTTGGTTTGTTAACACCGGACAAGCCTTTGGCTTGCAAGGGTTATATGAATTTGTACGAGCAAAATTCGTCCTTTTTTTTTTCTTCTTGACAGTTTTTCCGATTTTTTGTGTCTTCTTCTTCTCTGACACTATGGGCCCTACCCCCATGAAACTTGGGACTTATGAAGAGCTTGATCTGAACGTGTGCATGTCACTTTTTATTTTCGATTTCGTTTTATTTGTTAAAACGCCATGTGAAAAGAGTGTATTTTTTGAAAGTAAATGCAGAGCATTTAACGCCCATCACAGAACACACAGTTGCTCAGCTTTGTGCGAGATCTCACTGCGTAAATAGATAGCACAGCGTATGCCTTATTCAAGAAATAACCCATTGAAGGAAGTATTTTTGCGTTTTAATTTTTATCAAGTGTTTAATATTTCGCTAGCTAAATGAGGTTCTAGTTTTTAACTGTTTTGGACTTTGTTTACACGATATCTCTAAAACAGTTCATCGAATCTTCGCCAAACCGTCGAATTAGAAAGGCCAGATAGTGCACATAATCAGGAAGGTTGATTTTGATCAAAAACTGTATTTTTGAGGATTTTTTTAATTTTCATTTTGGTATATTTTTAACTTTTTGACTATGTTCACACGGTATCTCAGAGACGGCAAATTCGATTGTGATCAAATCTAGCTGGAAGCAAGACCCTATAGTGCAGATGGTCGGGCGGGGGCCGTATCCGTTTTTGTGTTAGCGTCTGTCGGTCCGTTTTTGTGTTAGCGTCTGTCGGTCCGTCCTTGTCTTTCCGTTACCACTCATTCCTCTTACATGCGTAAGCCGTTTGTTTTGATATTTTCAAAACGCACCCACATGATCGTGGCTTGCTGCACGCCAAATTTCTTGGCGCTCCGGTAAAATTGGATTTTTGGTGATTTTTTATATTTTTTAAATGGTCTTACATGCAAGTAGAAGCGAAGTATCGACTGAATCTTTCTAAAACATCACAGATATGCTTCTTAAATGTGTCCACATCTAGATGGTGCTCTTTTAGGCAACCCGGCAATTTTAAAGTTTCTGTAAAAGCCTACTTTTGCAGTGGATGTATTCGGTCAGCGACTTAATGAGTTCTTCTTTTTTTTTTTTATTGTTCTGGGAATTGGAGAGTGCTTCCTGTCGATGAGTATCCAATTTGTGATTTTTACGTTTAGCATTTATTATCGCATATTTAAGTATTAAATGACAGAGGTTGCGTTAACTCTCAATAAAATAGACGTATATTCGAGGGAAACTCCCAAAATATCATAGAGGATGTAGACAGGTATTCATGTTTTGTTTTATGCCTGTGTTATTTCGGTAATCGTTAGAGAAAGAGCGCTTTTGTCCTCAGTTTCAAACACCACCACGTTCTTATATTATATGAAGGGTAACAGCTTGATCTTAACTTTGACCTTTTTCAGGGTCAAAGGTCATGTGACCTGTGTTATCTCGGTATCGTTTAGAGACAGAGCGATTTTGGCCTCATTTTTTGGACTCCTCTCCTTAAAAAGAATTACATTAGATGTAGCTTCGTGTTCTGAACTTTATCGTACATTTTCAAGGTTATGAAACCAATACAGAGAGAGCGATTTTGACCTGATTTTAGGACTCCATCCTCTCTACGGAATTACGTAAGTTTTAACTTTCAGATCTGAACTTTGACCAACATTTTCAAGACGAAAGGCCATGTGATATGTGTTATCTTGGAATCTGTTGGAGAAAGAGAACGATTTTAGCCTCATTTTCGGCCTCCACCCCCTCTACATAGGGCTAGTTACATAAGGTTAATTTCGTGTTTTGAACTTAGATCTACATTTTCAATGTCACGGGTCACGTAACCTGTGCTGTCTCGGAAACCGTTAAAGTGATTCTGACCTAATTTTTGGACTCCATCGTGTTCTTACGGTGTATTAAGAGATAGTTCGTGACCTGAACTTTGATCTTCATTTTCAAGGTCACCGCTCACGTAACCTTAGTTATCTCGGTAAATTTGATAGACAGCGATTTTGTCCTTATTTCCGGACTCCACCTCGTGTAAGGACTTACAGTCGTGATCTGAATTTTTACCCACATTTTAAGGTTAAAGGTCGCATTACCTGTGTTATCTTGAAAACTGTCGGAGAAAGAGCAATTTTTTACGTCATTTTCGGGCTGCACCACGTTCTTACGTTACATTATTTCATAAGCTGAACTTTGACTTACATTTTTGAGGTCAACGGTAACGTCAGATTTGGGTAACCGTTGGAGATTTTGGCATCATTTTCTGACTCCACCCACTCTTCAGAGTTACATTGAGGTAACCTCGTGATCTAACTTTGACCTGTATTTTCTAGGTCAAAGGTCAAGTGAATTGTGTTAAATTGGAAATGCTAGAGATTTGACCTCATTTTCGAACTGTTCCCCACTGCGGTAACAGTTTTCGGTTTACATATAATACAGGAACATAAAACTTTGACTACGACCATAGGTCAAGGTCACATAAAAAAATAAGAATTATCTTAGAATTCGTTTGACCATATTTTGGATACCAAAACCGACTACGGAGTTACATAAATTAAAAACAAAAGCCATTAAAAATTACTTGCATTCATGGTTTCTATCGCTACCGTTAGTTTTAAGTTGTTAAATTAATCCTGGCATCGTACAGGTTTCTGATGTAGTTTTTTTATTTGATGATGAGTTATAAAGAAGTGACAAGGGACAAACATTAAATTTCTGATTTTCTTTCAACCAGCGTACTTTCAAATTAAAAAAAAATCACATGAGCTTTTAAAAACTATTTTACGTATTATTCTACTCCTTTATAGCCCACTTATGAACTTGTTTCGGTCGAAACGCCAAAACTGTTCGGCAGAATTCTAAGTGCGAATCCGCTGATTCCTGGCCGACTTTAATTGACACCAACGAGATAACGGAGAAGCACGGGAGTGTGATTAAGCTTATTCTGAGGTAGAAAAACAATTGAAGGGGTCCGTGCATAAACCTGATAACTGCAGTTATCAGCAGTGGAGAAAAACGCTTTTAAAGTCTGAAATTTTAGTAACAAACATAGGATTTTTCCATCGCCTTTTCCTAAAAATGCCCACTTCTAATCGGTTTTGAGGTGTAAGACTTATATATGTGATAGAACAGAGGCCAAGAAATACCGTGGTGGTAATAGCGCATTTTCCTGATAAGTGGAGTTATCAAGTTGATGCATGAACCCCTTCAATTAAGAATTAATCGAGTAGCACGTGAGTTTGATTAAGCTCATGCTGAGGAAGAAAAACAACTTCAGAGTTTCATGCGCTGACTTTAGTAGTCCAGTTTAGGAGGGGTAAAGTGCATTGATTTTGTGGTGAACATTATAGAAATCACTTTACAAGGGGTGAGATGGTTAGCTCAGTTGGTCGGAGCCTTGGTCGGGTAATACAATGTCCTCGGGGGTGGTAAGCGGGGATGAACTTCGGCTCCAATTGTCTTAGCTAAGCGAATGCATGGGTTAGATCACCTTTCACGGAATTCAGAATTAATGGGTACTGAGTCTTTCGGCCATCACTTAGAAAATGAAACGGTACTTGATCACATTTCATATGAAAAAGCATTAAAATAATTGCCTGTCAGAAACCTAGGACTCAACAGCCTCTATCGACAGTCTCGTCATGTCCTGGAAACAACATATTTTCCCCTGAATTTGCATCCTCAGTTCCTTGTTAACACGATAGCACAGATCCTACTTGAATGATTGTCACCAAATTTTAGATAAGGTTCAGCATTTAATAAATGCGAGCACTCTCGGCTGCATAAAGCCGAAAAAATATTAGTAGTCCAAGATTAGACTGCTCCTGAAACTTCGCCTGCACATCTGGTGAGGTATGTATAAAGTATATAATGGAAAAATTATCGGCAAACGTAACCAAGTGCTTCTAGTTCGTCATAATCATAAGATTTTTAAAGCCCTTGTTTTGCTGGGTAGCTATCTCTGGGGCAATATTCGTTTGCCAGGGTGAAGCATCAGTTGTGACAGACTATGGTGTGGTGGTTCTTTGACATATCAGCCTTCTGCGATGTGTTCTCGTACTCCAACTTTGTCCATGCGGTTTCCGGCGGAGTTGTAAGTGCTTTTGGGTAAATATGAAAACAGCTTTTTTTTGTGAGTGTCTTTCTTTATGAATTCAATGAGTAAAATAAAATCTATGTAAACTTCCTGTTTGAAAAATTCAGTACCAGTATATGACGAAAGAATTGTTTTGATGGTTAGACTTGTCTACCAAAGGTAGTCCTCATTCGTGATATGCTATCTTCGAATCGTAAAAAAATAACTAAATATTCAAGCAGTCCATACGTTAATAATATTAAGGGTTCTCTGAATGTAGGCAAGTTGCTGCTTGTGTTTTATTTGGAATCTTGAATTGATAGATATGGAATATACTAATGTCAGTGATTTTGTGTATGTGAAATTCTGTTACTCATTTTATTTTGTTCAGTAAAGAAAGTTGGATAGCTTAAGTTGACTAATTGCATCCGTTGATCGACTGTATATATTGTTGTCACCCCAACCTTGTAAGCTAAGGAACTATTTCGTCAAAAATGGAATACGTGAGAATATTCTGTGAACTTTTATAATCAATTTTTTTTGGTGTGTTATTAAGTGATTTTTTTTGTAAGAATAATCATGTACAGATGACTGAAAATGAAAGTCTTTTGTGAAAGCGTCTAGGATTTCAGTTGCCCATAGATAGTGTCTTGTTTGCTTGACAGGGCAGCGCTTTGGCTCTCACAGTTTTCTTTCCTCTTGAAACCGCGAGAACAAGACTCCAAGGTAAAATGCCGTGACCATTTGTTTCGTTTCTTTTCGTCCCTCCTTAACGTCGTTGACAATGCAAGGAAACCGTCTACAAATTACGTATGCTAAAAAATGCCGGAATGTTTTACACCTAACTCCTTCGCCGTGTACGCAAACTTTGTGGCATTACCCGTTCACTTTGTGGATTGTTCGTCGTAGAAAACTCCTCGTTCACTCGGTTGCTATATCTTCGTTATTTTTACGCATGCGCTGCATTTTCTTGTAAATTTCCATTTTGTAAACGTGTATATATGTATGCAATTGCAGTGGACCAATCTTCCCAGAATTCGAAGTACTCGTTTGGTGTTGTTCGCCAGATTGTGACACAAGAGGGCGTGTAAGTGTTCCTTTCCAATCTATGGTAGGCAGTAATTACATAAATCTTGTGTGCATAATATTTGTCTATAAAACACAATTCATGTATTCCGCTGGAAGATGTTATTTCTTCATCTAAGAGTCGACTTCAAGTGCCCTTTTTTGCCGATTTCTGAAGAAAGCATTTAGTGCAATATCGAGCCACTACGGGCTCTTGCTTACTTCAAAAATAAAATACTTTATTTTGATATTTCTGAAAAGACAAAATATTGCAGTAAGGGTTATGTGCATTAGGACTTCTTTTTCTGCTGGGTTGAGAGTGTTAAAAGTGGCTTGTTGTAATTCATATCGAAAAGATGAAGTTAAGAGCGTGGAAAGAAATAAGCAGTGAAGAGGAGAGCGTGGAGAGACGTAAACGGTGAAGGGGAGAGCGTGGAAAGACATAAACGGTGAAGGGGAGAGCGAGGAAAGACATAAACGGTGAAGGGGAGAGCGTGGAAAGACATAAACGGTGAAGGGGAGAGCGTGGAAAGACGTAAACGGTGAAGGGGAGAGCGTGGAAAGACGTAAACGGTGAAGGGGAGAGCGTGGAAAGACATAAACGGTGAAGGGGAGAGCGTGGAAAGACGTAAACGGTGAAGGGGAGAGCGTGGAAAGACATAAACGGTGAAGGGGAGAGCGTGGAAAGACATAAACGGTGAAGGGGAGAGCGTGGAAAGACATAAATGGTGAAGGGGAGAGCGTGGAAAGACATAAACGGTGAAGGGGAGAGCGTGGAAAGACATAAACGGTGAAGGGGAGAGCGTGGAAAGACGTAAACGGTGAAGGGGAGAGCGTGGAAAGACATAAATGGTGAAGGGGAGAGCGTGGAAAGACACAAACGGTGAAGGGGAGAGCGTGGAAAGACATAAACGGTGAAGGGGAGAGCGTGGAAAGACATAAACGGTGAAGGGGAGAGCGTGGAAAGACATAAAAGGTGAAAGGGAGAAGTAAAATGGGAAGCAACCATTTTGCGCAAGGTCTCGTTTCGTTTATTGTCAGTATCGCAAAATTTTATGTTTTCTGAGCACAAGAAATATATATTGAATAAAAACTGGGTGATGCCGATATTCCTCAGAAAAAATGAGGGTATCTTATGTTTATAAACGTTAATTATCTTATTCTATTGCTTTCAAAATAGGCGAGGCTTATACCGGGGCTGCTGCTCACTGCTGCTCAGTCTGTCCGTGACAAATTTCATCTACTTTTATGCGTTCCACGCCCTGAAAGCAGCCCTGTGCCACGCGGGCCTTGCACGTCACGTGTACACCGATCTCTTGTTTGGAGTTTGTGCAGGTGAATGCACAGAGATTCCTGTATTAATGTTCTGTAGCGGTTAGGAATACAAAACAATTGCGGAAAACTAGAACCTCATTTCGCTAGCGAAATGTTAAACACTTGACAAAAATTAAAACGCAAAAGTACTTCCTTCAGTGGGTTATTTCTTGAATAATATATTGCAAACAACACAGCTTGAATACATCTTATAAGCCGTGTAGTGTCTGGTTTTTGTTGACTGATCAGGCATACACCGTGTTATCTATTTGCGCAGTGAGAGCTCACACAAAGCTGAGCAACTGTGTGTTCTGTGTTGTGCGTGAAATGCCCGCGTTTACTTGCAAAAAAAACACTCTTTTCGCATGGCGTTTTAAACAAGAAAGTGAAATCGAAGGCGTAAATAAAAAGTGTCATGCACACGTCCATATCAAGTTCTACCTAAGTCCCAAGTTTCGTGGCCCTAGGGCCCGTAGTGCCAGTGGAGATGACACAAAAAATCGGATCACTGTCAAGAAAAAAAACAGATACCAACGGCTGCTCGCACAAATTCAAAAACCCCTTTCAAGCCAAAGGCTTGTCAAGTGTCAATAAAAACACTCACAAAATAAGCAACCAAAGATAGTGCTTGTAATAGTGCTCAACTTAAATAGTAGTATGAGACAACGTGAACTGTTTTAGTGATTTCAGATTCCACGCGTTTTCTTATTTTGTAATTTAAATTTTCCATGCCTAAAGCTTTTCATTTTGGTCAAGTGAGATTGTTGTTATTGACATTACTGTAATCTAAAGTGGCAGGAGGAATTTCGATTTTGGACCCAAAGAATTGTTGGTTTAAGACGAGTGTCTTTGCAGGTTGCGTGTCCGTTTTAATAACCAATCCACTCTGGGTTGTGAGCACAAGATTAAAATTCCAAGATGCAAAGTTCCAAGGAAACGATCACAAGAATTTGAAAAGACCAAGATATTTTGGAACTTTTGGTAAGTGAAATTAACTTTATATGAGCAGAGAGAAAGAGAGAGAGAGAGCGAGAGAGAGAGAGAGTGAGAGAGAGAGAGAGTGAGAGAGAGCAGGACGGTGAGAGGAAGGGAGAGTTAGAGGGAGGGTGAGGGGAGGAGAATGAGTGAGGGGAAAGAGAGAGATGGAGCGAGAGAGAGGGAGGGGAGAGAGGGGCTGAGGAGGGAGGGAGAGAGAGAGGGAGTTAGTGCGAGAGAAAGTTGGATTGAGGGGTAGAGGGAAAGAGAGGAAAGAAGGGGGAAGGGGGGGGGGCACGTGTACCGTGTTCATTTTCTTTCTATGATATCTTAAACTGTTTCTGTGCGTATTGCAAAAATAAAAAAAATCTCTTGTCGTGTGTTTCTTTACTGTTGTTTGAGTTGAGGTTTTAACATACTCAAAAAGACTACTGTAATTGAATAAAATCTAGAGTTCTGAACTGATTTTGCTGGAATATTGGTTTATTACTGCTGCTCAAGGGGAACAGTGTTTTCTCTGCAGACTGCCTGAGTAAAATCATACGGTATGAAGGCGCTCTGCATCTGTGGAGCGGCACTGGGTCGTCATTACTGCTCGTTTCTAACCCCGCTGTGCAGTTCATGGTATACGAAACGCTGAAGCGACAGCTGCAGTTATTTTTCGAAGATGAGGTCAAGTAGCTTTCATTTGTAATTGTCATTTTGTATTAGATTCGTAAAACACCCAAATTCAATGCTGATTGGTGTTATTTGTGCGTATATTATTTTGTACAGCAAACATCTTATGAATATAGAGTAAGTTATAAAAACATAATTTTACAGTATCCCCTCGTTAATTCGTACCACGCGGGACCGGGGAATTTGGTACGGATTAACCGGGTGAACGAATTATCCGGGGAAAAACTGGTATGAAATAGAGAAACTGGAACCTAAATACGAATAAGTGCGAATAAAGCGGGGAAACGATTTAATCGGGGACGAATTAACGAGGGTCTCCTGTATTTGCCAATTATTTAATGCTGGTATATCTTTGAATATGTAGACATTGTATTTATCAGCAATGTATTGTTCAGTATCTAGGAGGTTCGTGTTACTTTGTGTGTGGCGCAGCAGCAAAAATTGCAGCAACTCTGATCACCTACCCATTACAAGTGGTACAGACTAGGCTCAGGGTAGGTGTCTAAAACCAGTTAACTATCCATTACAAGTGGTACAGACTAGGCTCAGGGTAGGTGTCTAAAACCAATTAACTATCCATTACAAGTGGTACAGACTAGGCTCAGGTGTCTAAAACCAGTTAACTATCCATTACAAGTGGTACAGACTAGGCTCAGCGTAGGTGTCTAAAACCAGTTAAATATCCATTACAAGTGGTACAGACTAGGCTAGGGGTAGGTGTCTAAAACCAGTTAACTATCCATTACAAGTGGTACAGACTAGGCTCAGGGTAGGTGTCTAAAACCAGTTAACTATCCATTACAAGTGGTACAGACAAGGCTCAGGGTAGGTGTCTAAAACCAGTTAACTATCCATTACAAGTGGTACAGACTAGGCTCAGCGTAGGTGTCTAAAACCAGTTAAATATCCATTACAAGTGGTACAGACTAGGCTAGGGGTAGGTGTCTAAAACCAGTTAACTATCCATTACAAGTGGTACAGACTAGGCTCAGGGTAGGTGTCTAAAACCAGTTAACTATCCATTACAAGTGGTACAGACTAGGCTCAGGGTAGGTGTCTAAAACCAGTTAACTATCCATTACAAGTGGTACAGACTAGGCTCAGGGTAGGTGTCTAAAACCAGTTAACTATCCATTACAAGTGGTACAGACAAGGCTCAGGGTAGGTGTCTAAAACCAGTTAACTATCCATTACAAGTGGTACAGACTAGGCTCAGGGTAGGTGTCTAAAACCAGTTAACTATCCATTACAAGTGGTACAGACTAGGCTCAGGGTAGGTGTCTAAAACCAGTTAACTATCCATTACAAGTGGTACAGACAAGGCTCAGAGTAGGTGTCTAAAACCGGTAGTGGGTGGTACAGACTAGGCTCAGGGTAGGTGTCTAAAGCCGGTTAACGTCCCATTACAAGTGGTACAGACTAGGCTCAGGGTAGGTGTCTAAAACCAGTTAACTAACCATTACAAGTGGTACAGACTAGGCTCAGAGTAGGTGTCCAAAACCGGTAGTGGGTGGTACAGACTAGGCTCAGGGTAGGTGTCTAAAGCCGGTTAACGTCCCATTACAAGTGGTACAGACTAGGCTCAGGGTAGGTGTCTAAAACCAGTTAACTAACCATTACAAGTGGTACAGCCTAGGCTCATGGTAGGTGTCTAAAAAAGGTTAACGTCCCATTACAAGTGGTACAGACTAGGCTCAGGGTAGGTGTCTAAAACCGGTAATTGGTGGTACAGACTAGGCTCAGGGTAGGTGTCTAAAACCGGTAATGGGTGGTATAGACTAGGCTCAGGGTAGGTGTCTAAAGCCAGTTAACTATCCATTACAAGTGGTACAGACTAGGCTCAAAGTAGGTGTCTAAAACCGGTAATGGGTGGTATAGACTAGGTTCAGGGTAGGTGTCTAAAGCCGGTTAACTATCCATTACAACTGGTACAGACTAGGCTCATGGTAGGTGTCTAAAAAACGTTAACGTCCCATTACAAGTGGTACAGACTAGGCTCAGAGTAGGTGTCTAAAACCGGTAATGGGTGGTATAGACTAGGCTCAGGGTAGGTGTCTAAAGCCGGTTAACTATCCATTACAACTGGTACAGACTAGGCTCATGGTAGGTGTCTAAAAAAGGTTAACGTCCCATTACAAGTGGTACAGACTAGGCTCAGAGTAGGTGTCTAAAACCGGTAATGGGTGGTACAGACTAGGCTCAGGGTAGGTGTCTAAAGCCGGTTAACTATCCATTACAAGTTGTACAGACTAGGCTCAGGGTAGGTGTCTAAAACCAGTTAACTATCCAAGTACTGCAGGCTGGAGTAAGCTTATGGTATCAACCACTTACTTGGCAGAGTAGACCATTCGCCATGAAATTAAGGGACATCCATTTCTATGACTTGAAAAAAAAGAAGAAACCAGTGGTCGGCGAAGGGGGCATAGAGGGGGTGGGCGTTAGCAAAGTTAATTAGGAGAGATCCGGTCCACTTTTTACTAACAGTGGGAATTCCAGCTAAATGTGAGGACTACGCCCCCCCCCCCCCTCCACCAAATGATAAGTTTCTTCAAGCTCTGTGATGAGTGTGATGTTCTCGGGGCATTTCAGAGCATTTTACCCTAAAATAACAAGTCCACTTCTTTGTTTTCTTTTCCTAACAGGCAGGATATGGCAGACTCGCAAAACCTGAAAACATCTCTGTGCTCTCAATATTGAAGAGGCATGGAGTGTTAGGCCTTTACAAGGGCCTTGAGGCAAAGCTCACCCAAACAGTACTCACATCAGCACTAATGTTCATGGCGTATGAGACCATCAGCAGTTATATCTTCTCAATATTTGGTTTAGAACCTTCTTGACACGGACAACAAGGTTTTAAAATAAAGTTGCATTTAGTATATCTTCTGTCGTTTGTCTTTTATTTATTGAGGCTCATTTTAAACAATCACAAAGTTTTCAATATTTTTCATGTAATGAAGTTTATTCTATCTTTATCTTAAGAAAATATATCATGCCAAGTGCATTAGATGTTCAAGTTTATTAGTGCCTTTTACCAATTATGAAGCATGTTTTATATATATTATGTTCTGAAAGATTAACGCTGTTTAATAATTTGATCTGAAAACTGTCAACAGTATTGTGAAAGTATCTGATTAATAAAAAAGTTTGACAGTTTTAGTTTTTCTATGATTAATTAAAAATCTGTGCCATAAATCAAGTGATCTTGACAAATGAAGCACGTTATTTTGTAAAGGACAAATGACAATTTCAGGCTGTGATTTTAAAGTGGGTTGCCGGAAGAAAAAGGACTTCTTCGAGAGTGCCTGATTTTCAGAGCTTGGTGATTACAATAATATGAACTAGTATGCCTTGATTATCGTCAAATTTCATCAAATTATGGAGATGCCTATTAATTCGTGAAATATCAACTGGTCACATGACAGATAACATATTAAGAATTTTATGAACATAAAACTAACGTGACGATTTTAAGGAAGCTGTTTATGCCTGAAATTTGTCATTTATCTTTTCCGAAATAACGCGCTTAATTTGTTTTCTGCAATTTTCTGCAATATTTTACTGTGAGTTCCTCTGCCGTACAGAGCTAATGTCCTTATATCCGAGTCAAAGAAACAAAACTGATATTTTTTCATATATATACTCGTTTTTTTATGTATAAACTTCCCTATTCTTTAAGGATAAATCACCCCAAAGTAAAACCCTTGTGTTCAAATAAGTCTGTAAAAAGTGTGTAAAATATCTTAACTTGGGTGGGTTTAAACATGTTATTTATTACTCTCGTAACCTTACCCTTTAATGATAACTGCTATTAATTAGAAATCTAATCAACCATTATATATATATATATATATATATATATATATATATATATATATATATATATATATATATAATGTATATATATATATAATGTATATCTATATATTTATATATATATATATATATATATATATATATATACATATATATATTTATATATACGTATTTTTCTCCTGGGTTATTCGTTTCTCTTTCCCTGTTTCCATAACACTGACATAGTATTACAATCAAATTGTGAAATCAGCCACACTGCAGTCTGACTGAAAATTTCAGGCAGATGGCAAAGTTCCTGGCTCGGTCGCATTGCAATCTGCCTAAAATATTCAGGCACATTGCATTCGGCGGGATTTTAGAGCAGTTTTCCTGAAATGGCGTGTTGTTGTGCACGCACACAACTTGAATTACCCCCAGAGTACCTGCTCACACCTACCATATTGCTCCATTTTGTCATCGTTTATTCTCTCCTGTGATATAGGCAAAATGGGATACTTGTTCCCAAATACAGTTAAATATGGGCGAATGACGGCGCCTGCTTCATGGTTCATAGGATTTCTTTGCGTTTGTTTTATTGTATGCATTATGTGATGAAACAAGTGTAATTTGTGGTTAAATGCAATTGATATTTGTGTTTAAGTAGACAGCTTCCAGTGTCTACTGAATTTACGCAGTAACAACTCAATTCAACCCACTCATTGCCCTAAAAATATTCAAATGTCAATGTAAAAAAAATAGTTGGTGAATTCATATGGTAAATAGAAAGTATGACTGTTTCACATTTGATACAAAAGCTGTAGTGTCACGCGTTTCTTTTAGATTCTCTCACTAATTCCCAACTTAGTTGCTAATTTTTTGCTAGCCCTGTTCCTCAACCCCTCATATCCCTCATCTCTCGAACTAATGTAGGTCCGAGTATTAACGCAACCCTGACCCTTTTACCCAAGGTTGCGGTAACAGTGTGTACCCTGAGTATAGTTGTAGCCATGACTTCGTACATTCCCATCGGCCAAAAGGCACTAGAAGGCATTCTTTATAAATGCGCAACATGACTCACCTGGATGGGAAAGTGGGGGATAACAACATAATGCACCCCAACTAAAACTGACTCAGTGACGTGTTACGCAATAGCTGTAAATGAGTGACGCACATAAAGATCAATTATAGGCAATAAAATAGCCACAGGGGAGACTGTGCGACTTATTTAAGGACTAACAACGAGCAGTTTGAACTCGATCCAACTTTCCTCTATCGAGATATTTTGCTTAACAACAGATAATTTTTTACGTTATGACGCCTTTTTAATTTCACTACACCGGTCAAAATTGAAACATCCTTCCGAATGATCCAAACAAAACTCATCTTGTTCAAATTATATGCATATTTTACCTGATGACGTCATAGGCCGTCGTTTGTTCTTCTCGAGAAAAAATTTGACAGAATCTTTCTTAATTGTCAAGCAGCACTCCCACCAAGTTTGAACGTTTTCCGATGTTCAGCGACTGAGAAATTTGACACACAATTTTTTTTAGCAATGACTTTCATACGCCTGCTCTTATGATGTAACATGCGTCAAAATTTAATAGAACCGACTGATCCAACAAAAGAATAAAAAGTACAAGCGTATAGTCCAACGGACTGTTCGTTCTTGAGATGTCTTGCACACAACATTGTTCACAACAGACTAATGAGACACACACACACACATACTCTTACATACATACAAACGCCGAACGCACAAGCAATATATGTCTCCCTTTTATCGGGGACACATAACTGTTTTGAACAAACTTGATCCTTATTTTCAAAAGGGAGTATGAGGTTAATGTTTGTGCTTGCACCAAAATATTTTAAAGAAAAGATCACCCGAAGAGTATTATTTTAAAATTTAGAAGAAATTGAATTAAAGAAACTAATGCATTTTGGAAAATAGGCCTCACAAAAAGTTTTAAAATATGATTTGGAATTTTTGGGCGAATTGTCAAACAGCAGATAGTATTTAAGAGTTGGGAAGTTTAGGCACATCCTTGAAAATCTGCGGAACAAGAAGCATTTTAAGTAAAAGTTTGCAAGAGTGCAAACATACATGCGTACATAAATACGACAGATGCCGCTTTCCTGCTGATGTGATAAGACTAGCGCAACGAAGTCGGCAGGATGAAAAAAAACATTAGATGTTCGATACTTTACAAACTGTTTTTACTGCTTCCTTTTGTAGCTTCACCACCTGAATAAACATTATATTCAATATCTATTGCATATGGCATACACTAGCATAGTTAACGAGCGCTTTCCACCACCGGCGAGCGCCTGTTCGTTGCATAAGAAATTCTTTTGTAAATACTGTAGGAGTCGAATCAATAAAACTATTTGGATGCTTATCTTAACCACTAGTTTGATTTATGTAACAAAACAACACCTGTGTTCGATTAAAAATAAAAGCAGTAAATCTAAGAGCAGAAAAAATTTACTAGAAATTTAAAATAATTTAAAAGTGTACAATTTTGCTTAGTTTTGGAGGATCAATAAAAATATTGTTACAGCCTCATGGGACACATCAAATGTGAATCATACCACAAATTCTAAGAGATATTCTGACAGCCGAAATGGCTATAGAATACTGTCGCCATCCTCATAATACTGGCGATTAGAGATCCGACAGTGCGACGGGAGATCGATAATGGGTTCAGTTATTGTATTACTACCCTAATTAGCAACACGACCCACTTTGCTACCTGAAAAGTGGCAAAGATGTGCTTTTCAGTTCGTAAAAAGCGCCTTAAATAAGATGTAGAAGACTAGGAAAAGTTGCAATTTTTGCCAGGTGAAAAAAGTGTGACTCTTCTGGTCTTTTTCTTTCAGAAACAGCCTGTATTTAATACAGAATTAACTTAAATGATAAAACTGAACTTTATCTAAGATTTATGATTTGTTCTACTGTTTTTCTTAATGGATTTTTCACAAAATCTACCTTGCTATTGCTAACGCTGCCCTCGGTTTTCAATGGCTGTTAGGTCTACGTAACTCTCAGTAACTCTTGGGTAGCTCTAGAAATCTGCCCTCCCCAGCCTCTCCGGGGAGTTTTATTCCCTGGCTATCCAGAGAGGAACTCCCAGACAGCCAATGACAACCCGAATTTGCCGATGGAGTGGCGGAGCTTTTTCTGCAAAACATTGCCTAAAAGGGTCGTCGGCAGCAGGGATAGTATTTTAGCATGGGCACAGCAGCTGCACTCGTTTCCGTGTCTGAGATACAGATTACACTAATCATGTACCTCAAGTTTGGACAGACAGACAGGTGGACGAACAAACCCGAATACTATAGTAGTGCCCCGCTTCGCGCTGCTCGGCGGCAGGATACTAGGAACAAATCAACAAATAAACAAAGAGATACAAGCCCTGCAGTGTGACTACATTTGAAACTAACTGCCAAATTAAAAAAATCGCACTAGAGATGTAGGAACAAGAGTATTGTGAAAAATTGCTTATATATACACATAACAGAGACTGGTAGGCCAGTAGTGATGGATATAGGCCACTGAAGAAGCTCAGCTTGGTTAAAACCTATTTGTGAAGATGCATTTTAAGCAAAGGTTTATACACGTATATACAGACGACGTCGGCGTCCAGCTTCAGAACCCGGGGGAGGCTTTTTACATGAAATGCGTTACCATGCATGTCCAGAAATATAAAAAAACCCCAGAAAAATGGGGTACTTGTGAAGCTGAACGCAGTCCGCGCGGAGTGTCAATTCCGTTAAAAAGGGGTTAATTTTCATTCAGTACTCTGCATTTTCCACAAAAGGTTTTATTTCAGAAGTTCACTCATTTTTGTTTGTAAAATGGGGTGTAATTTAAAAATTGACACTCTCTTTCTAGGGTTGGTATGAAAAAGTAATGGAAAAGCATGGTAAATAGTTAGCATGTGAGTGACCCTCCGCGCTCAGAGCATACAAAATTGACCCCTATCAACTAAACAATGGAAGGCATTATAGCTCCTAGTAGAGATATATGAAGTAAAAGTAAGAAGGAGCTCACTAGAAGTCATGTCAAAGATGTTAAATGATTATATTGGGCAACATCATCAGAGCTACAGACTTGAGATTGAATAAAATGGTAGAGTAAAAGTCTACCAATTAAAAATAAAACGGGATATTGATATAGCTATTCATGTTGAAAAAGTCTATTGACTCCCATTTTAAGAGGGGGATGTTATGCTTTTTTCGATGTAGGCAATAATACAGTATTTAACTAATAAAACGGCATATTGATATAGCTATTCATGTTGAAAAAGTCTATTAACTCCCATTTTAAGAAGGGGATGTTGTGCTTTTTTCGATGTAGGCAATAATACAGTATTTGTGTAATTTTACAGCATTTCCAAAATGCCAGTCCTTTTTAAATACAATAAAAGCAAACAGAACATTTTATCTCTTTAAATTTTCTATTTCTTCATTGCGTTTTTATTCCATTACATGCAAATCTTTTCTCCACTTGATTTAGCTAGTGCAACATGTCAGAAAAAATAGCCGATACCGAACCTTCTCTAGAATGGTTACCAATTGGAACCAATTTAGAATTGACATCACTTTTATGATCCTAGATTAACTCGCTGTTGTTTGACAGCTAACCTCTACGATGGATGGGTTTGTTGTATATAACACCTTTTTACTCCACAGACGCACTGAGAATTCCTGTTGTTATAGCAACGGAGAATTGGTTGGAAAAAATCGTACTCATAAATTGAGGAACTACTTTTGAAATATCTATTTGTTTCGTATTTTTACAGAACAGATAGATTTTTCAGAGGTCATCTGTTTTATAAAAACGCGATCCAGCTGTTTTCTTGATCATGTGATATAAACAAAAGCATGTGTTTGTTGTGTTTTTTTTCTTTCGCTTATATAAAAGTGTAGAGTCTAACAGTAAAGAAATGGAAGAAAAAAGAATGGTTACAAAATCTGAAAACTTATCGTTGTAAAACTTTTGCGCGTATAAAACTGGTATATTTTTCCATTTCCTTTTTCCAAATATCAGCGATACGACTGACTTATGTAACATTGTATATCGTATATGTCAGAAACTTTGTAGGGTACCGCTTCTTGGAGCTATGAAAAGCGAAACTGAAGTATACTTGTACTCGTGCGAGTAACTTAAAAACTATCTGACATAACTAGTTTTCGTTGGAGATATGGTGACTATCAATACGCAATTATTGCTGCGAACAAAGATTACATAGCCTGTGATCCGATGCAAGAAGCGGTTTACCGTAGCCCCTATGTCCAGGTCAGCTCTGACTTGTATAACATCGTATATCTCTCTGCCGGAAACTTTGTAGGGTACCGTCAGCTCTGACTTCAATAACTTTGTGTATATCTCTGTCAGAGCTACGAAGTCTTACATTATTCCGCTATAGGAGTCAACTTCATTTGTTCTGAGGCACGAATCCTGCGTACTAATCCCCATTATTCAAACATTTACTGTAAGTATATGCACAAAATACCCTTTTTTCAAAAAGGGCACAATTCTTAATGGGATGTATATATTTAATTTCTTCGTTTAAGTGCAGAAGAGTTAGCTTCCGCACTCATCTGTCAAATGTTTGTTTACCTTCCGGCTTTTAAATGTCGTGTAACCAACGTCAGGTGACCAGAAATATAAATAAAGGGGTTATAGATTATCTTAAAATATATACTAAAATAATTGATAGATGCAGAATTGCGTATAAATTTATTTTGTACATCCACAATATGTAACTTTTAGTTTTTTTAATACTTTTTAAAAATTGCATTCGAAAGGTTTTGGCCAATAATTAAAACATTAACTGTCGTCTTTGAATTTCGCACAACATGCTTACAGAGGTGCCTCAAAGCGAGCTTAGTTGACTTTCATATCGATATATAGCGAGGATTTGAAGTGCGTATGCAGCAGCGGGCGCTTCTTGGAGCTACGATTCGGCGTATACCCACTTTATATCCTCACTATATAACGATATGCTAAAGGCCCTCAAAGCACAACGATGATACGATGATACATAACTTCTGTGTTTAGAAAAAAATGGGGAAATAACCACACATCTGGGACTGGTATACAGGATTCGTGCCGCAGAGCATATGACGCTGGCCGCTATTTAGTATAACAATGGAAAGTTTCGTAGCTCTGACAGAGAGTAAGGAGTAGAACAAATGATTACAGTAGATCGAAACTGAAGAAATTGAAAAGAACATCTTTCGTGGCTGAAAACAACTTTTGTTTGTCAAGTATCGTAAAATAAGGAATATTGGAGTCGAAAGGGTTGGCAAATGTGCATCTGATTTGTTAAGTTTTAATCAGCAGTTAACATTTTGTTGTCAACAATTATGCTGTACTCTAGTTCCAAGACGCGGCACGCTGCAGGGTTTCAACGTACTGTTTCAATTCCTCGCTCTGTAACGATATGTCAGTCAGCTACACTCGCTTTGAGGCACCTCTGTGGCAACCTTCAACAACCCACAAGTCTTTATTCTCACATGCTAAAGAATATAAAAACAACCATACTCTAATAACCCTTTTGTTTAAGTTTTTGATGATTTGTCTTTCGTCGCATGACATTTAAAGCAGGGTTGGGTTTTTGGACGGTCATAAACGTATTTCGGACCGGACAGTGTCCAAAACGTGGTAAAAACCGCCCAAAAGGGTTTTTACCTGTTCGAAAAGGTCCGAAACTAATACAACTAAACTTCTATGGACAAAAGACACTTATTCGATGTGCTCATTGCCATTAAGTAACAAAAACTAACCTTGATGCATTTTATGCATAATTTTGCCATTAATATTTCTTTGAATTGTTTATTATGTACACAATATGGTAAGCGGTCATCTGCCCCCCCCGGTCAACTGCCCCCTGTCAACTGCCCCCCTTTTTGCAACCCGGTCGACTGCCCCCCCCTGCAATTTGACGGGGTCGTCATCTGCCCCTCCCTCCTATTTCAGTAGAAAAAAAATTCTTGAAAAAATTAGGCAATTGTGATGTTCCCGTCTACTTCGTCTCTGAAACAATTGATCTTCATTGATCTATTTACCAATATTGATCTTAGGAGAGACTGATCCGTAAACTAATTGCAATTCTTATTGCAATTAGTTTCCTATTTGTGAATTGCAATTTACCGAGGTGCAATACATTCAATAAAATAAATATAATTTTATTTATGGTGTCTTTGTAAGCCAAGAACCCAAGAAAAAATAGTATATGGAGAGGGCAAGCGACCACCCCTCCACTTTGAAGGGGGCAAAAAAGGGGGCAGATGACAGGGGGGCAGTTGACCGGGGGGGCAGATGACCGGGATTCACACAATATTTACACAATGTTAATGCATAAGCCGTATAATTTCACAGTAAAGAAACTGCTCTTATATACAATAGTTACGACACTGGAGTATCAAGATATTAAGCAGATGTGGAGTCGTCTCCGCCCACCCGCAGAGCAGTTTACGGTGGCAAAGGGATTATATCGCGCAAGAGGCACTCCGATAGAAGGCAATGGAGTGACAAATTAGGATTCAGGTTCAGGATTGAAGCGCTCTAAATTTTGGGTGTTAAATAAAACAGCAATCGAACTCTTCAGGCACGCATTATTTGGATAGTGGTGGGGTGAACTGTCTGCTGATATGACATTTGCGACTCGCACAGCAATGCGGACTGAAAGCGTTTTCAGGGAGCGGGGGGGGGGGGGCTTTTTGCCGATGTGACATCTGCGACTCACACAGCAATGTGGAGTGTTCTCAAAAGCAGAAACGTTAAGTTAAAAAAAAACAAACAGGGAAATGTCTGAATGAGAATACGAAACGCGTTTTGTATATTTGAATAATCTAAATTTGACAGCCCAGTTTCGGACCGTTTCGGACCGTCCAAAACTGTTTTGGACAGGACGGTAAAAACCTGGTTTTTACCAGGGGTTTTTACCATCGTGTCCAAAACTTGCCAACCCTGATTTAAAGTACTTCAGAATTTATGTAATTGCCAGTGTTAGCCGAACAATGGAAGGCTTCGTAGCTCTGACGGGGAGATATACAGCGTAAAAATACGGAAGAGCTTGATCAGAGCTAGTAATCCATATGCACGTAATCGAATTCCACTTAAGTATGATAGCCATTAGGCAATTATAGAAGAGTTTTTGGCTCATCTGCAGCCGAAAATGCGTTATTCATGAATTCAAATCGATGCTTACAAGCTGCTTTCTTATTGTACTGCTGGAGTCAAACTTTCCAAAACCACCTAAAAGTTCAAGACTTTAGAATAACTCATGCTGAAAAGATACCTAAAAATATCGATGGCCCTGGAAAACTTACCATAACTGTTACATTAGTCACTCATTAACATACATTTTTTGTATTCAGTTTATCCTAACTTTTTCTTCTTTCCTTTTATTTATCATTCTATATGTTTAAACGTTTGTTCTTTTATGGCTGAACTTTAGGACACGTTATCATTGAATTTTTCATGTCTTACAGGTAGAGGTGGCTCTTCGTGTTGTTCACAAGCGCTCTGAAATCACCTGTAAGAAAAATGTTGACGCGTGCGCAATGTTACAGCGCCTATGTGCTTGGTTTACTGACATTCGCGTTTTTATTGAACCAACTTGACAGATATATGTTAGCGATTGTGACAAAACCTATGGCACAAGAGATACATTATGGGCTGAAGGGTAATCTTTATTGTCCCGTTCTATATTTCATTTTCAAATTTAAATTGAGTTGTCAGAACGCAAAATGTACAAGCAAGCTTTAAGTTCTCTGGCTTATATATACAGTGATAATAATATTTTAAGGTTTATTCTTTGTATACAGAGTAATTGGTATTCTGTATGTTGTAAGAAATCTCCTTCTTTGTACAGGATGCATGAAAAACACTTCTTTCCATGATGGGGATTCGACTTGCGATTTGAAAAAAGATGCAACTGACAAAAGGTAGTTAATGCTTTTCATATGAAATGTTAAATACCAAGAACAAGAGCAATAACTATAATAGTGCTTATAATAGTGGAAAAATGAAGGAAACATGAAGTTTACATTGTTTAAGTTTTGTTCCAGCATTAATGTACTAAGCTCACACCGTGTTCTGCTTGTAGATGTGAGGATATTACCGACAAAGAAGGCCACCATGTTTGTACATGGGATTATACTGGGCAGGGCTTTGAGTACCAGTTGTTGGCAGGGCCGGTATTTATCGCTGTGTACACTTTTGGATTTGCTGCTGATGTCTATAACAGAAAGAATCTGCTTGTTGTTGGTAAATGCCAAATTGGGTAGTCTGTTATAGAAGGTATAGCGTAACTTAAAACTGCGGATTAATATAGTCCAAACCAACTAACTGAATAGCTCATCTTCCAAAAAAGTGTTCCCGTATATCCGATTTATGCTCTTATGATACTTCCTTTTCTCCCGTAGAGGAGAAACCCTTTGTTTATGCACTTTCTGTATGTTTATGTGTGTATGAGTATGTGCAAGTAGTGTGTACGTATGTTGTAGACACTTGATTTTGTTAAACCGATAACTCGCGAACGAAAATTCAGACCAGCTTCAAACCTGGTACGATGATGCCTTGGTTTGGTCCGCTAGTTGATAGTGTGTTTGACGTATATTGGACATCACTCGACGTCAAAACGTGACAGTTGCGTCATTACTGCAACTGCAGAACGAAACGTCGGACTGGCTCCACAATTGGTAATGCCTTGGATCGGTCTGACGGTTCGTAATGTATTTGGTATATATAGTACGTTATATGACGTCATAACGTGTTTTGGCACTACGGTTTATTAACAGGGTAAATGTCGAACGACAAGTCTGATCAGTTTCAATTTGGTGGGATTATGTCTTGGGTGGCCCCCTCCGGTTGCTGTTGTACTTGACGCATATTGGACAACGCGTGACGTCATATGACGTCAAAACGTGAAAAATGTGTCATCACTACAATTTCAGAACGAAACGTCGGATCACCTTCATCTTTGATAGGAATATACCTTGCATAGATCCGACGGTTCATGTTGTATTTTGCGTATATAGCGAAAATTATGACGTCAGATGACGCCATTATGTGCTGTGGACACTGGACTTTGTTAACAGGATAACTCTCGAACGACAAGTCAGGTCAGCTTCAAACGTAGTGGGATTATGAACTGGGTGTGTCCGCTGGTTCATATTGTATTTTGCCTATTGCGCTCTGCATGACGTCCTATGACGTCGAAACGTGCTGTGGATGGTTGGCTTTGTTAACACGGTAACTGTCTAACAATAAACATTATATTCAATATCTATTGCATATGGCATACACTAGCATAGTTAACGAGCGCTTTCCACCACCGGCGAGCGCCTGTTCGTTGCATAAGAAATTCTTTTGTAAATACTGTAGGAGTCGAATCAATAAAACTATTTGGATGCTTATCTTAACCACTAGTTTGATTTATGTAACAAAACAACACCTGTGTTCGATTAAAAATAATAGCAGTAAATCTAAGAGCAGTAAAATTTTACTAGAGATTTAAAATAATTTAAAAGTGTACAATTTTGCTTAGTTTTGGAGGATCAATAAAAATATTGTTACAGCCTCATGGGACACATCAAATGTGAATCATACCACAAATGCTAAGAGATATTCTGACAGCCGAAATGGCCATAGAATACTGTCGCCACCCTCATAATACTGGCGATTAGAGATCCGACAGTGCGACGGGAGATCGATAATGGGTTCAGTTATTGTATGACTACCCTAATTAGCAACACGACCCACTTTGCCACCTGAAAAGTGGCAAAGATGTGCTTTTCAGTTCGTAAAAAGCGCCTTAAATAAGATGTAGAAGACTAGGAAAAGTTGCAATTTTTGCCAGGTGAAAAAAGTGTGACTCTTCTGGTCTTTTTCTTTCAGAAACAGCCTGTATTTAATACAGAATTAACTTAAATGATAAAACTGAACTTTATCTAAGATTTATAATTTGTTCTACTGTTTTTCTTAATGGATTTTTCACAAAATCTACCTTGCTATTGCTAACACTGTCCTCGGTTTTCAATGGCTGTTAGGTCTACGTAACTCTCAGTAACTCTAGGGTAGCTCTAGAAATCTGCCCTCCCCAGCCTCTCCGGGGAGTTTTATTCCCTGGCTATCCAGAGAGGAACTCCCAGACAGCCAATGACAACCCGAATTTGCCGATGGAGTGGCGGAGCTTTTTCTGCAAAACATTGCCTAAAAGGGTCGTCGGCAGCAGGGATAGTATTTTAGCATGGGCACAGCAGCTGCACTCGTTTCCGTGTCTGAGATACAGATTACACTAATCATGTACCTCAAGTTTGGACAGACAGACAGGTGGACGAACAAACCCGAATACTATAGTAGTGCCCCGCTTCGCGCTGCTCGGCGGCAGGATACTAGGAACAAATCAACAAATAAACAAAGAGATACAAGCCCTGCAGTGTGACTACATTTGAAACTAACTGCCAAATTAAAAAAATCGCACTAGAGATGTAGGAACAAGAGTATTGTGAAAAATTGCTTATATATACACATAACAGAGACTGGTAGGCCAGTAGTGATGGATATAGGCCACTGAAGAAGCTCAGCTTGGTTAAAACCTATTTGTGAAGATGCATTTTAAGCAAAGGTTTATACACGTATATACAGACGACGTCGGCGTCCAGCTTCAGAACCCGGGGGAGGCTTTTTACATGAAATGCGTTACCATGCATGTCCAGAAATATAAAAAAACCCCAGAAAAATGGGGTACTTGCGAAGCTGAACGCAGTCCGCGCGGAATGTCAATTCCGTTAAAAAGGGGTTAATTTTCATTCAGTACTCTGCATTTTCCACAAAAGGTTTTATTTCAGAAGTTCACTCATTTTTGTTTGTAAAATGGGGTGTAATTTAAAAATTGACACTCTCTTTCTAGGGTTGGTATGAAAAAGTAATGGAAAAGCATGGTAAATAGTTAGCATGTGAGTGACCCTCCGCGCTCAGAGCATACAAAATTGACCCCTATCAACTAAACAATGGAAGGCATTATAGCTCCTAGTAGAGATATATGAAGTAAAAGTAAGAAGGAGCTCACTAGAAGTCATGTCAAAGATGTTAAATGATTATATTGGGCAACATCATCAGAGCTACAGACTTGAGATTGAATAAAATGGTAGAGTAAAAGTCTACCAATTAAAAATAAAACGGGATATTGATATAGCTATTCATGTTGAAAAAGTCTATTAACTCCCATTTTAAGAGGGGGATGTTATGCTTTTTTCGATGTAGGCAATAATACAGTATTTAACTAATAAAACGGCATATTGATATAGCTATTCATGTTGAAAAAGTCTATTAACTCCCATTTTAAGAGGGGGATGTTATGCTTTTTTCGATGTAGGCAATAATACAGTATTTAACAAATAAAACGGCATATTGATATAGCTATTCATGTTAAAAAGTCTTTTAACTCCCATTTTAAGAAGGGGATGTTGTGCTTTTTTCGATGTAGGCAATAATACAGTATTTGTGTAATTTTACAGCATTTCCAAAATGCCAGTCCTTTTTAAATACAATAAAAGCAAACAGAACATTTTATCTCTTTAAATTTTCTATTTCTTCATTGCGTTTTTATTCCATTACATGCAAATCTTTTCTCCACTTGATTTAGCTAGTGCAACATGTCAGAAAAAATAGCCGATACCGAACCTTCTCTAGAATGGTTACCAATTGGAACCAATTTAGAATTGACATCACTTTTATGATCCTAGATTAACTCGCTGTTGTTTGACAGCTAACCTCTACGATGGATGGGTTTGTTGTATATAACACCTTTTTACTCCACAGACGCACTGAGAATTCCTGTTGTTATAGCAACGGAGAATTGGTTGGAAAAAATCGTACTCATAAATTGAGGAACTACTTTTGAAATATCTATTTGTTTCGTATTTTTACAGAACAGATAGATTTTTCAGAGGTCATCTGTTTTATAAAAACGCGATCCAGCTGTTTTCTTGATCATGTGATATAAACAAAAGCATGTGTTTGTTGTGTTTTTTTTTCTTTCGCTTATATAAAAGTGTAGAGTCTAACAGTAAAGAAATGGAAGAAAAAAGAATGGCTACAAAATCTGAAAACTTATCGTTGTAAAACTTTTGCGCGTATAAAACTGGTATATTTTTCCATTTCCTTTTTCCAAATATCAGCGATACGACTGACTTATGTAACATTGTATATCGTATATGTCAGAAACTTTGTAGGGTACCGCTTCTTGGAGCTATGAAAAGCGAAACTGAAGTATACTTGTACTCGTGCGAGTAACTTAAAAACTATCTGACATAACTAGTTTTCGTTGGAGATATGGTGACTATCAATACGCAATTATTGCTGCGAACAAAGATTACATAGCCTGTGATCCGATGCAAGAAGCGGTTTACCGTAGCCCATAGGTCCGAGTCAGCTCTGACTTGTATAACATCGTATATCTCTCTGCCGAAAACTTTGTAGGGTACCGTCAGCTCTGACTTCAATAACTTTGTGTATATCTCTGTCAGAGCTACGAAGTCTTACATTATTCCGCTATAGGAGTCAACTTCATTTGTTCTGAGGCACGAATCCTGCGTACTAATCCCCATTATTCAAACATTTACTGTAAGTATATGCACAAAATACCCTTTTTGCAAAAAGGGCACAATTCTTAATGGGATGAATATATTTAATTTCTTCATTTAAGTGCAGAAGAGTTAGCTTCCGCACTCATCTGTCAAATGTTTGTTTACCTTCCGGCTTTTAAATGTCGTGTGACCAACGTCAGGTGACCAGAAATATAAATAAAGGGGTTATAGATTATCTTAAAATATATAGTAAAATAATTGATAGATGCAGAATTGCGTATAAATTTATTTTGTACATCCACAATATGTAACTTTTAGTTTTTTTAATGCTTTTTAAAAATTGCATTCGAAAGGTTTTGGCCAATAATTAAAACATTAACTGTCGTCTTTGAATTTCGCACAACATGCTTACAGAGGTGCCTCAAAGCGAGCTTAGTTGACTTTCATATCGATATATAGCGAGGATTTGAAGTGCGTATGCAGCAGCGGGCGCTTCTTGGAGCTACGATTCGGCGTATACCCACTTTATATCCTCACTATATAACGATATGCTAAAGGCCCTCAAAGCACAACGATGATACGATGATACATAACTTCTGTGTTTAGAAAAAAATGGGGAAATAACCACACATCTGGGACTGGTATACAGGATTCGTGCCGCAGAGCATATGACGCTGGCCGCTATTTAGTATAACAATGGAAAGTTTCGTAGCTCTGACAGAGAGTAAGGAGTAGAACAAATGATTACAGTAGATCGAAACTGAAGAAATTGAAAAGAACATCTTTCGTGGCTGAAAACAACTTTTGTTTGTCAAGTATCGTAAAATAAGGAATATTGGAGTCGAAAGGGTTGGCAAATGTGCATCTGATTTGTTAAGTTTTAATCAGCAGTTAACATTTTGTTGTCAACAATTATGCTGTACTCTAGTTCCAAGACGCGGCACGCTGCAGGGTTTGAACGTACTGTTTCAATTCCTCGCTCTGTAACGATATGTCAGTCAGCTACACTCGCTTTGAGGCACCTCTGTGGCAACCTTCAACAACCCACAAGTCTTTATTCTCACATGCTAAAGAATATAAAAATAACCATACTCTAATCACCCTTTTGTTTAAGTTTTTGATGATTTGTCTTTCGTCGCATGACATTTAAAGCAGGGTTGGATTTTGGACGGTCATAAACGTATTTCGGACCGGACAGTGTCCAAAACGTGGTAAAAACCGCCCAAAAGGGTTTTTACCTGTCCGAAAAGGTCCGAAACTAATACAACTAAACTTCTATGGACAAAAGACACTTATTCGATGTGCTTATTGCCATTAAGTAACAAAAACTAACCTTGATGCATTTTATGCATAATTTTGCCATTAATATTTCTTTGAATTGTTTATTATGTACACAATATGGTAAGCGGTCATCTGCCCCCCCGGTCAACTGCCCCCCTGTCAACTGCCCCCCCTTTTTGCAACCCGGTCGACTGCCCCCCCCCCCTGCAATTTGACGGGGTCGTCATCTGCCCCCCCCTCCTATTTCAGTAGAAAAAAAATTCTTGAAAAAATTAGGCAATTGTGATGTTCCCGTCTACTTCGTCTCTGAAACAATTGATCTTCATTGATCTGTTTACCAATATTGATCTTAGGAGAGACTGATCCGTAAACTAATTGCAATTCTTATTGCAATTAGTTTCCTATTTGTGAATTGCAATTTACCGAGGTGCAATACATTCAATAAAATAAATATAATTTTATTTATGGTGTCTTTGTAAGCCAAGAACCCAAGAAAAAATAGTATATGGAGAGGGCAAGCGACCACCCCTCCACTTTGAAGGGGGCAAAAAAGGGGGCAGATGACAGGGGGCAGTTGACCGGGGGGGGGCAGATGACCGGGATTCACACAATATTTACACAATGTTAATGCATAAGCCGTATAATTTCACAGTAAAGAAACTGCTCTTATATACAATAGTTACGACACTGGAGTATCAAGATATTAAGCAGATGTGGAGTCGTCTCCGCCCACCCGCAGAGCAGTTTACGGTGGCAAAGGGATTATATCGCGCAAGAGGCACTCCGATAGAAGGCAATGGAGTGACAAATTAGGATTCAGGTTCAGGATTAAAGCGCGCTCTAAATTTTGGGTGTTAAATAAAACAGCAATCGAACTCTTCAGGCACGCATTATTTGGATAGTGGTGGGGTGAACTGTCTGTTGATATGACATTTGCGACTCGCACAGCAATGCGGACTGAAAGCGTTTTCAGGGAGCGGGGGGGGGGGCTGTTTGCCGATGTGACATCTGCGACTCACACAGCAATGTGGAGTGTTCTCAAAAGCAGAAACGTTAAGTTAAAAAAAACAAACAGGGAAATGTCTGAATGAGAATACGAAACGCGTTTTGTATATTTGAATAATTTAAATTTGACAGCCCAGTTTCGGACCGTCCAAAACTGTTTTGGACAGGACGGTAAAAACCTGGTTTTTACCAGGGGTTTTTACCATCGTGTCCAAAACTTGCCAACCCTGATTTAAAGTACTTCAGAATTTATGTAATTGCCAGTGTTAGCCGAACAATGGAAGGCTTTAATGCTCTGACGGGGAGATATACAGCGTAAAAATACGGAAGAGCTTGATCAGAGCTAGTAATCCATATGCACGTAATCGAATTCCACTTAAGTATGATAGCCATTAGGCAATTATAGAAGAGTTTTTGACTCATCTGCAGCCGTAAATGCGTTATTCATGAATTCAAATCGATGCTTACAAGCTGCTTTCTTATTGTACTGCTGGAGTCAAACTTTCCAAAACCACCTAAAAGTTCAAGACTTTAGAATAACTCATGCTGAAAAGATACCTAAAAATATCGATGGCCCTGGAAAACTTACCATAACTGTTACATTAGTCACTCATTAACATACATTTTTTGTATTCAGTTTATCCTAACTTTTTCTTCTTTCCTTTTATTTATCATTCTATATGTTTAAACGTTTGTTCTTTTATGGCTGAACTTTAGGACACGTTATCATTGAATTTTTCATGTCTTACAGGTAGAGGTGGCTCTTCGTGTTGTTCACAAGCGCTCTGAAATCACCTGTAAGAAAAATGTTGACGCGTGCGCAATGTTACAGCGCCTATGTGCTTGGTTTACTAACATTCGCGTTTTTATTGAACCAACTTGACAGATATATGTTAGCGATTGTGACAAAACCTATGGCACAAGAGATACATTATGGGCTGAAGGGTAATCTTTATTGTCCCGTTCTATATTTCATTTTCAAATTTAAATTGAGTTGTCAGAACGCAAAATGTACAAGCAAGCTTTAAGTTCTCTGGCTTATATATACAGTGATAATAATATTTTAAGGTTTATTCTTTGTATACAGAGTAATTGGTATTCTGTATGTTGTAAGAAATCTCCTTCTTTGTACAGGATGCATGAAAAACACTTCTTTCCATGATGGGGATTCGACTTGCGATTTGAAAAAAGATGCAACTGACAAAAGGTAGTTAATGCTTTTCATATGAAATGTTAAATACCAAGAACAAGAGCAATAACTATAATAGTGCTTATAATAGTGGAAAAATGAAGGAAACATGAAGTTTACATTGTTTAAGTTTTGTTCCAGCATTAATGTACTAAGCTCACACCGTGTTCTGCTTGTAGATGTGAGGATATTAACGACAAAGAAGGCCACCATGTTTGTACATGGGATTATACTGGGCAGGGCTTTGAGTACCAGTTGTTGGCAGGGCCGGCATTTATCGCTGTGTACACTTTTGGATTTGCTGCTGATGTCTATAACAGAAAGAATCTGCTTGTTGTTGGTAAATGCCAAATTGGGTAGTCTGTTATAGAAGGTATAGCGTAACTTAAAACTGCGGATTAATATAGTCCAAACCAACTAACTGAATAGCTCATCTTCCAAAAAAGTGTTCCCGTATATCCGATTTATGCTCTTATGATACTTCCTTTTCTCCCGTAGAGGAGAAACCCTTTGTTTATGCACTTTCTGTATGTTTATGTGTGTATGAGTATGTGCAAGTAGTGTGTGCGTCTGTTGTAGACACTTGATATTGTTAAACGATAACTCGCGAACGAAAATTCAGATCAGCTTCAAACCTGGTACGATTATGCCTTGGTTTGGTCCGCTAGTTGATAGTGTGTTTGACTATATTGGACATCACTCGACGTCAAAACGTGACAGTTGCGTCATTACTGCAACTGCAGAACGAAACGTCGGACTGGCTCCACAATTGGTAATGCCTTGGATTGGTCTGACGGTTCGTAATGAATTTGGTATATATAGTACGTTATATGACGTCATAACGTGTTTTTGCACTACGGTTTATTAACAGGGTAAATGTCGAACGACAAGTCTGATCAGTTTCAATTTGGTGGGATTATGTCTTGGGTGGCCCCCTCCGGTTGCTGTTGTACTTGACGCATATTGGACAACGCGTGACGTCATATGACGTCAAAACGTGAAAAATGTGTCATCACTACAATTTCAGAACGAAACGTCGGATCACCTTCATCTTTGATAGGAATATACCTTGCATAGATCCGAGGTTCATGTTGTATTTTGCGTATATAGCGAAAATTATGACGTCATATGACGCCATTATGTGCTGTGGACACTAGGCTTTGTTAACAGGATAACTCTCGAACGACAAGTCAGGTCAGCTTCAAACGTAGTGGCATTAAGAACTGGGTGTGTCCGCTGAGTTCATATTGTATTTTGTCTATTGCGCTCTGCATGACGTCCTATGACGTCGAAACGTGCTGTGGATGGTTGGCTTTGTTAACACGGTAACTGTCTAACAATAAACATTATATTCAATATCTTTTGCATATGGCATACACTGGCATAGTTAACGAGCGCTTTCCACCACCGGCGAGCGCCTGTTCGTTGCATAAGAAATTCTTTTGTAAATACTGTAGGAGTCGAATCAATAAAACTATTTGGATGCTTATCTTAACCACTAGTTTGATTTATGTAACAAAACAACACCTGTGTTCGATTAAAAATAATAGCAATAAATCTAAGAGCAGTAAAATTTTACTAGAGATTTAAAATAATTTAAAAGTGTACAATTTTGCTTAATTTTGGAGGATCAATAAAAATATTGTTACAGCCTCATGGGACACATCAAATGTGAATCATACCACAAATGCTAAGAGATATTCTGACAGCCGAAATGGCCATAGAATACTGTCGCCACCCTCATAATACTGGCGATTAGAGATCCGACAGTGCGACGGGAGATCGATAATGGGTTCAGTTATTGTATTACTACCCTAATTAGCAACACGACCCACTTTGCCACCTGAAAAGTGGCAAAGATGTGCTTTTCAGTTCGTAAAAAGCGCCTTAAATAAGATGTAGAAGACTAGGAAAAGTTGCAATTTTTGCCAGGTGAAAAAAGTGTGACTCTTCTGGTCTTTTTCTTTCAGAAACAGCCTGTATTTAATACAGAATTAACTTAAATGATAAAACTGAACTTTATCTAAGATTTATAATTTGTTCTACTGTTTTTCTTAATGGATTTTTCACAAAATCTACCTTGCTATTGCTGACGCTGTCCTCGGTTTTCAATGGCTGTTAGGTCTACGTAACTCTCAGTAACTCTAGGGTAGCTCTAGAAATCTGCCCTCCCCAGCCTCTCCGGAGAGTTTTATTCCCTGGCTATCCAGAGAGGAACTCCCAGACAGCCAATGACAACCCGAATTTGCCGGTGGAGTGGCGGAGCTTTTTCTGCAAAACATTGCCTAAAAGGGTCGTCGGCAGCAGGGATAGTATTTTAGCATGGGCACAGCAGCTGCACTCGTTTCCGTGTCTGAGATACAGATTACACTAATCATGTACCTCAAGTTTGGACAGACAGACAGGTGGACGAACAAACCCGAATACTATAGTAGTGCCCCGCTTCGCGCTGCTCGGCGGCAGGATACTAGGAACAAATCAACAAATAAACAAAGAGATACAAGCCCTGCAGTGTGACTACATTTGAAACTAACTGCCAAATTAAAAAAATCGCACTAGAGATGTAGGAACAAGAGTATTGTGAAAAATTGCTTATATATACACATAACAGAGACTGGTAGGCCAGTAGTGATGGATATAGGCCACTGAAGAAGCTCAGCTTGGTTAAAACCTATTTGTGAAGATGCATTTTAAGCAAAGGTTTATACACGTATATACAGACGACGTCGGCGTCCAGCTTCAGAACCCGGGGGAGGCTTTTTACATGAAATGCGTTACCATGCATGTCCAGAAATATAAAAAAAAAATCCAGAAAAATGGGGTACTTGCGAAGCTGAACGCAGTCCGCGCGGAGTGTCAATTCCGTTAAAAAGGGGTTAACTTTCATTCAGTACTCTGCATTTTCCACAAAAGGTTTTATTTCAGAAGTTCACTCATTTTTGTTTGTAAAATGGGGTGTAATTTAAAAATTGACAGTCTCTTTCTAGGGTTGGTATGAAAAAGTAATGGAAAAGCATGGTAAATAGTTAGCATGTGAGTGACCCTCCGCGCTCAGAGCATACAAAATTGACCCCTATCAACTAAACAATGGAAGGCATTATAGCTCCTAGTAGAGATATATGAAGTAAAAGTAAGAAGGAGCTCACTAGAAGTCATGTCAAAGATGTTAAATGATTATATTGGGCAACATCATCAGAGCTACAGACTTGAGATTGAATAAAATGGTAGAGTAAAAGTCTACCAATTAAAAATAAAACGGGATATTGATATAGCTATTCATGTTGAAAAAGTCTATTAACTCCCATTTTAAGAGGGGGATGTTATGCTTTTTTCGATGTAGGCAATAATACAGTATTTAACAAATAAAACGGCATATTGATATAGCTATTCATGTTGAAAAAGTCTATTAACTCCCATTTTAAGAAGGGGATGTTGTGCTTTTTTCGATGTAGGCAATAATACAGTATTTGTGTAATTTTACAGCATTTCCAAAATGCCAGTCCTTTTTAAATACAATAAAAGCAAACAGAACATTTTATCTCTTTAAATTTTCTATTTCTTCATTGTGTTTTTATTCCATTACATGCAAATCTTTTCTCCACTTGATTTAGCTAGTGCAACATGTCAGAAAAAATAGCCGATACCGAACCTTCTCTAGAATGGTTACCAATTGGAACCAATTTAGAATTGACATCACTTTTATGATCCTAGATTAACTCGCTGTTGTTTGACAGCTAACCTCTACGATGGATGGGTTTGTTGTATATAACACCTTTTTACTCCACAGACGCACTGAGAATTCCTGTTGTTATAGCAACGGAGAATTGGTTGGAAAAAATCGTACTCATAAATTGAGGAACTACTTTTGAAATATCTATTTGTTTCGTATTTTTACAGAACAGATAGATTTTTCAGAGGTCATCTGTTTTATAAAAACGCGATCCAGCTGTTTTCTTGATCATGTGATATAAACAAAAGCATGTGTTGTGTTTTTTTTTCTTTCGCTTATATAAAAGTGTAGAGTCTAACAGTAAAGAAATGGAAGAAAAAAGAATGGCTACAAAATCTGAAAACTTATCGTTGTAAAACTTTTGCGCGTATAAAACTGGTATATTTTTCCATTTCCTTTTTCCAAATATCAGCGATACGACTGACTTATGTAACATTGTATATCGTATATGTCAGAAACTTTGTAGGGTACCGCTTCTTGGAGCTATGAAAAGCGAAACTGAAGTATACTTGTACTCGTGCGAGTAACTTAAAAACTATCTGACATAACTAGTTTTCGTTGGAGATATGGTGACTATCAATACGCAATTATTGCTGCGAACAAAGATTACATAGCCTGTGATCCGATGCAAGAAGCGGTTTACCGTAGCCCATAGGTCCGAGTCAGCTCTGACTTGTATAACATCGTATATCTCTCTGCCGGAAACTTTGTAGGGTACCGTCAGCTCTGACTTCAATAACTTTGTGTATATCTCTGTCAGAGCTACGAAGTCTTACATTATTCCGCTATAGGAGTCAACTTCATTTGTTCTGAGGCACGAATCCTGCGTACTAATCCCCATTATTCAAACATTTACTGTAAGTATATGCACAAAATACCCTTTTTGCAAAAAGGGCACAATTCTAAATGGGATGAATATATTTAATTTCTTCATTTAAGTGCAAGTGCAAGTAGTGTGTGCGTCTGTTGTAGACACTTGATATTGTTAAACGATAACTCGCGAACGAAAATTCAGATCAGCTTCAAACCTGGTACGATTATGCCTTGGTTTGGTCCGCTAGTTGATAGTGTGTTTGACTATATTGGACATCACTCGACGTCAAAACGTGACAGTTGCGTCATTACTGCAACTGCAGAACGAAACGTCGGACTGGCTCCACAATTGGTAATGCCTTGGATTGGTCTGACGGTTCGTAATGAATTTGGTATATATAGTACGTTATATGACGTCATAACGTGTTTTTGCACTACGGTTTATTAACAGGGTAAATGTCGAACGACAAGTCTGATCAGTTTCAATTTGGTGGGATTATGTCTTGGGTGGCCCCCTCCGGTTGCTGTTGTACTTGACGCATATTGGACAACGCGTGACGTCATATGACGTCAAAACGTGAAAAATGTGTCATCACTACAATTTCAGAACGAAACGTCGGATCACCTTCATCTTTGATAGGAATATACCTTGCATAGATCCGACGGTTCATGTTGTATTTTGCGTATATAGCGAAAATTATGACGTCATATGACGCCATTATGTGCTGTGGACACTAGGCTTTGTTAACAGGATAACTCTCGAACGACAAGTCAGGTCAGCTTCAAACGTAGTGGGATTATGAACTGGGTGTGTCCGCTGAGTTCATATTGTATTTTGTCTATTGCGCTCTGCATGACGTCCTATGACGTCGAAACGTGCTGTGGATGGTTGGCTTTGTTAACACGGTAACTGTCTAACAATAAACATTATATTCAATATCTATTGCATATGGCATACACTAGCATAGTTAACGAGCGCTTTCCACCACCGGCGAGCGCCTGTTCGTTGCATAAGAAATTCTTTTGTAAATACTGTAGGAGTCGAATCAATAAAACTATTTGGATGCTTATCTTAACCACTAGTTTGATTTATGTAACAAAACAACACCTGTGTTCGATTAAAAATAATAGCAATAAATCTAAGAGCAGAAAAATTTTACTAGAGATTTAAAATAATTTAAAAGTGTACAATTTTGCTTAATTTTGGAGGATCAATAAAAATATTGTTACAGCCTCATGGGACACATCAAATGTGAATCATACCACAAATGCTAAGAGATATTCTGACAGCCGAAATGGCCATAGAATACTGTCGCCACCCTCATAATACTGGCGATTAGAGATCCGACAGTGCGACGGGAGATCGATAATGGGTTCAGTTATTGTATGACTACCCTAATTAGCAACACGACCCACTTTGCCACCTGAAAAGTGGCAAAGATGTGCTTTTCAGTTCGTAAAAAGCGCCTTAAATAAGATGTAGAAGACTAGGAAAAGTTGCAATTTTTGCCAGGTGAAAAAAGTGTGACTCTTCTGGTCTTTTTCTTTCAGAAACAGCCTGTATTTAATACAGAATTAACTTAAATGATAAAACTGAACTTTATCTAAGATTTATAATTTGTTCTACTGTTTTTCTTAATGGATTTTTCACAAAATCTACCTTGCTATTGCTGACGCTGTCCTCGGTTTTCAATGGCTGTTAGGTCTACGTAACTCTCAGTAACTCTAGGGTAGCTCTAGAAATCTGCCCTCCCCAGCCTCTCCGGAGAGTTTTATTCCCTGGCTATCCAGAGAGGAACTCCCAGACAGCCAATGACAACCCGAATTTGCCGGTGGAGTGGCGGAGCTTTTTCTGCAAAACATTGCCTAAAAGGGTCGTCGGCAGCAGGGATAGTATTTTAGCATGGGCACAGCAGCTGCACTCGTTTCCGTGTCTGAGATACAGATTACACTAATCATGTAACTCAAGTTTGGACAGACAGACAGGTGGACGAACAAACCCGAATACTATAGTAGTGCCCCGCTTCGCGCTGCTCGGCGGCAGGATACTAGGAACAAATCAACAAATAAACAAAGAGATACAAGCCCTGCAGTGTGACTACATTTGAAACTAACTGCCAAATTAAAAAAATCGCACTAGAGATGTAGGAACAAGAGTATTGTGAAAAATTGCTTATATATACACATAACAGAGACTGGTAGGCCAGTAGTGATGGATATAGGCCACTGAAGAAGCTCAGCTTGGTTAAAACCTATTTGTGAAGATGCATTTTAAGCAAAGGTTTATACACGTATATACAGACGACGTCGGCGTCCAGCTTCAGAACCCGGGGGAGGCTTTTTACATGAAATGCGTTACCATGCATGTCCAGAAATATAAAAAAAAACCCAGAAAAATGGGGTACTTGCGAAGCTGAACGCAGTCCGCGCGGAGTGTCAATTCCGTTAAAAAGGGGTTAACTTTCATTCAGTACTCTGCATTTTCCACAAAAGGTTTTATTTCAGAAGTTCACTCATTTTTGTTTGTAAAATGGGGTGTAATTTAAAAATTGACACTCTCTTTCTAGGGTTGGTATGAAAAAGTAATGGAAAAGCATGGTAAATAGTTAGCATGTGAGTGACCCTCCGCGCTCAGAGCATACAAAATTGACCCCTATCAACTAAACAATGGAAGGCATTATAGCTCCTAGTAGAGATATATGAAGTAAAAGTAAGAAGGAGCTCACTAGAAGTCATGTCAGTAGTTATATAATGAGAGAGCCACTGCATGGATACCAAAAAGTGGATGAGAGAGCCACTGCATGGATACCAAAAAGTGGATGAGAGAGCCACTGCATGTATACCAAAAAGTGGATGAGAGAGCCACTGCATAGCAACGGAAAAGTGGATGAGAGAGCCACTGCACTTTTTGTGTGCGAAAAGGGAGCGAAAGTGGATGACGAAAGAAAACGTCATTTGATGCAGTTGGAAGGATTGCGAGTGAAAGAAAGGTGTTTCCGGTGAAACGTTGTATGGGGATGCTGAGAGGGTGACTGAGAGGGTGAGTGAGAGTATGAGAGGGAGGGGGGGGGGGTGAGTGAAACGAGACGGGGTTGGGGAGAGAGAGGGTATAAGAGTTTTTTTTTGGTGTTGCCACCGCCGCTGCCACGCCTTGAAAGAAAGGTGTGGAGACGGGGTTGAGAGAGAGAGAGAGGTCCGCCGTTGCGGCCGCCGCCACACCTTGAAAGAAAGGTGTGGAGACGGGGTTGAGAGAGAGAGGTCCGCCGTTGCGGCCGCCGCTGCCACGCCTTGAAAGAAAGGCGGGGAGACGGTTTTTTTTTTTTTTAAAGTTTTTTTTTTTAAAGCATATCCCACACATTCTCATGCATATACCACACACACTAACGCGTTTGTTTTGCTTATTTTGGAAGAATGGGTGGCCGCTGAAAAGCAGCCGTGAAGGGATATTCAGAGCCGTCTATCTTCTTTCTTCTTTCTTCTTCTTCTTGGTCTTCCTCTTACTGTCAATGTCTGCTGCCACTGGTGCTACTTGGTCGCTGGTGCTGGCTACGCTATTGCTAATTTCACTGCAGGCACACTTTCTCTTGTGTGCTGCGACCCCAGCCCTGTGCGAGTCGAAAGCTTCACCTCGGACACAGCAATAATAATGTTCATATGCCATGGCTGCTGTACATTGCTGTTCATGCAGACGCATAGAAGCGCCTGCAGGAATAGAATGATGACAGAAGTCACAGGATTGAACGCCGTTTAAGTTGTCCACGAGGAGCATAAGGCTCTGGAGACCTGTTTGGTTTGAGGTGGTCTCCAGTTTCGACTGCCTAGGATTGAAGCCGTAGTCAGTGTTGAAAGGTGCCTGCGTTGATGTATTGGAGATGCTAGCGATAGCGACCACTAGCTCATTATCAGGAGTTGATGTTGTTGCGACGATGTTGTCGGGTTGTTGTTGTTGTGTAGTTGGTGTCGCCAACACCTGAACATCACCTGCCTGCGGATGGGCTACCAGCGAAGTTGCCAGCACGGTTGAGGCAGTTAGCACAGTGGCAGAAGTCACTTTGGTAAGAGGAGCCGTTGTTGTTGTTGGTGCTTCTTGGCAGGGCGGCGATGGGGAGCTCACTGGTGACGGCAGCGGTGAAAACGGCAGCGGTGGCGGTGGGGAGCTCACTGGCAACGGCAGCGGTGAAAACGGCAGCGCTGGCAGCGGCGGCGAGCTCACTGGCAGTGGCGGTGGTGGGGAGCTCACTGGTGGTGGCGGCGGTGGCGGCGGCGGTGGCGGCGGCGGTGGCGGCGGATTGTTCTTGTTTAAGAGTTGATGGCTTTCTTTCTTGTTTAAGCGTTGATGGCATTCTTCAGCCGCCCTGCCAAACCGGTTGAATTCCACCTTTGGACGGGTCTGAAAATCCCTCCACTTTTGGTAGAGGAACGCCTGGTAGGTTACAGCTATTTCTTCAAAAAGGTTTGCATCTTTTTGGCTGAAGTGGTACATCCTCAGGCGCTCCTCTGAGAAAAATTCATTCTTGTATAGTATTCTGGTGTGTTCAGAATGGCAGCAGCAAGCGGAGACGAGGCGCTTCTCGTAGAGGAACGCTTGATAATCTATGTACACTTCTTCGAAAAGGTTTACATCCTTTTCGGAGAAATGATAGGTTATCAAGCGCTCCTGTGAAAAAAATTCTTTCTTGTGCTGCATGTTTGCTTCTGCTCGTCTCCAAGTCGCGTTCGAAATGGCAATAGCAGCAGGCAGGCAGAGATGACGAAATGTGTGTATGTGACGAAATGGTGTGGAAGCCAAACGTCAGACCACCCCCCCCCCTGTACAGCGTACAGCGCTCAGCGCACACAGTATGTCGACGACCCCCCCCCCCCCCTACCACGAAAGAAGAGGCAAAAATCATTTCCCAAACAAAAAGAAACTTATGTGAGGGGGGTTTTAAAAGCATTTTTCACACATTTATCTTGACGAAATGAATGGTTATGTAAACGAAATGCCATCATTTATGCAGTTGTTAGCGTGATTAAAAGCCATTAACGATGGCTTTAGCGGTGGCTTCCGCGCTGAAGTGCAGAAAAAAAGAAAAAAAAAACGACCACCCCCCCCCTCGAAATTGTGATTTTTGTATATTTATCCGTTTCAGACGATTCTGAACATTTTTTCATTTTTTGGGTCGACCACCCCCCCTCTCGAAATTGTGATTTTTGTATATTTATCCGTTTCAGACGATTCTGAACATTTTTCATTTTTTGGGTCGACCCCCCCCCCTCGAAATTGTGATTTTTGTATATTTATCCGTTTCAGACGATTCTGAACATTTTTCATTTTTTGGGTCGACCACCCCCCCCCCCCCTCGAAATTGTGATTTTTGTATATTTATCCGTTTCAGACGATTCTGAACCTTTTTCATTTTTTGGGTCGACCACCCCCCCCCCTCGAAATTATGATTTTTGCATATTTATCCGTTTCAGACGATTCTGAACATTTTTCATTTTTTGGGTCGACCACCCCCCCCCTCGAAATTGTGATTTTTGTATATTTATCCGTTTCAGACGATTCTGAACATTTTTCATTTTTTGGGTCGACCACCCCCCCCCCTCGAAATTGTGATTTTTGTATATTTATGCGTTTCAGACGATTCTGAACAATTTTCATTTTTTGGGTCGACCACCCCCCCCCCTCGAAATTGTGATTTTTGTATATTTATCCGTTTCAGACGATTCTGAACAATTTTCATTTTTTGGGTCGACCACCCCCCCTCGAAATTGTGATTTTTGTATATTTATCCGTTTCAGACGATTCTGAACATTTTTCATTTTTTGGGTCGACCACCCCCCCTCGAAATTGTGATTTTTGTATATTTATCCGTTTCAGACGATTCTGAACATTTTTCATTTTTTGGGTCGACCACCCCCCCCCCCCCTCGAAATTGTGATTTTTGCATATTTATCCGTTTCAGGCGATTCTGATCATTTTTCATTTTTTGGGTCGACCACCCCCCCCCTCGAAATTGTGATTTTTGTATATTTATCCGTTTCAGACGATTCTGAACATTTTTCGTTTTTTGGGTCGACCACCCCCCCCCCTCGAAATTGTGATTTTTGTATATTTATCCGTTTCAGACGATTCTGAACATTTTTCATTTTTTGGGTCGACCCCCCCCCCTCCCCCCCCCCCCTAGGCGAGCAACATTCTGTCATGTCAGCTTCAGTTCCATCAGAGGGGTATATAAGGGATGAGCATCCAGCAGTGACAGTCATTTCGGTGAGTGGAGCAAGGAAGCAATTGGATCACATCAGATCCAGGGATGACATCCAGTGACAACTATTTCGGTAAGTGTTTATTGAAACTTTATAAATAAAAAGTGAACTTTGTAAACAAACTTTGTAAACAAACTTTAGTTATTTGCATAATTGAAACTTTGTAAACAAACTTTGTAAACAAACTGTGTAAACAAACTTTAGTTATTAGCATAATTGAAACTTTGTAAACAAACTTTGTAAACAAACTTTGTAAACAAACTGTGTAAACAAACTGTGTAAACAAACTTTAGTTATTTGCATAATTGAAACTTTGTAAACAAACTTTGTAAACAAACTTTATAAATAAAATTTGTAAACAAAATTTGTAAACAAACTTTATAAACAAAATTTGTAAACAAACTTTGTAAACAAACTTTGGTTATTTGCTTAATTGAAACTTTGTAAAACAATACCTTTCGTTATACTTGGTCGATTTATATGAAAATTTCACCATTTGATTCAGTTTTATATCTAGTTTTGTTATAAAGTGGTTATAGGCTATTTGCGCAGCTGGCTGTATCATTTTTGTAACAGGCCGCCATTTTAACTTTGTAAAAAGTGAAAAATTGAGATACTTTCGTTATACTTGGTCGATTTACATGAAAATTTCACTGTTTCATTCAGTTTTATGTAACGTTTTAACATTAAGTGGTTATAGGCTATTTACACCGATGGCTGTATGCATAATGTGACATGCCGCCATTTTAACTTTGTAAAAAGTGAAAAAATGAGATAACTTTCGCTATAGTTGGTCGATTTGCATGAAACTTTCACTGTTTGGTTCAGTTTTATATCTAGTTTTTGTTATAATGTAGTCATGGGCTATTTGCGCAGCTGGCTGTAGGCATAATTTGACATTCGCCATTTTAACTTTTTAAAAAGTGGAAAAGTGTAATAACTTTCGTTATGGTTAACCGATTTGAATGAAAATTTCACCATTGAATTCAGTTTGATGTCTTAGTTTTACAGTAGTTTGTGCATAGGTGGGTTGTTGGAATGGCGCGCGCCCCCCACCATTCAAACATGTGTTTGAATTATTTTTTACGTCAAACTATTGTTCAACAAGTTGTTTAGCAATTGTACAACAATTGTTCAACAAGCTGTTGTTCAACATGTTCAACATGTTCAACATGTTCAACAACATGTTCAACAAGTTGAACATGTTCAACATGTTGTTGAACATGTTGAACATGTTGAACATGTTCAACTTGTTAAACATGTTGTTGAACATGTTTAACAAGTTGTTCAACAAGTTGTAGTTCAAGCAAAGAAAAAACAAGACATATGTTGAATAGGTTTATTAATACATTTAAATACACTTAAATACACTTAAATACACTTAAATACACTTAACTACACTTAAATACACTTAAATACACTTAAATACACTTAAATACACTTAAATACATACAGCTTAAATCTATAACAATATTATAACATTTATTGATTTACAAAGTCTTTATTATAATGTTTAGTCAAATAAGTCTATTTTTCTTCATCTGCTTCACTCTGTTCACTGGCATCCATATCACTTTCTTCGTCACTGCTTTCATCTTCCTCCTCCTCATCTAGAAGCTCTTCAAAGAATGCATCGTTTCTTCTTATAGCCGCCTTTACTGCCTTTGAATACTCGTAATGTTTTTCATCAACAAAGTAATTAAAGTCTTCTAAAATGGTTTCATAATGTTCGTTTTGTTGTAGACGTTGGGCATATTTGAATAGTCTCATAAACAGTTGTTTAAGTCGACGCTTATAAATGGGTCGAAAGTCATCACTTGCTATTTCACGCGCATCTTCAAGCCCTTGTTCTTCATATTCTGAAACCTTTTCTTGAAATTTGGTATCATATTCATCGTAGACTTCTTGAACCATACCATACCAAACAGAGTCTGCTTCTGACTCACTTTCAGAGTCTGTTTCTGACTCACTTTCAGAGCTGTCGTCATCATCACCCTCAACACAATGTTCCATATGTTTGAACAAAGCTTCTTGACTGTTGTACAACGCACCACATTCTGTACAAGCATGTGCATTCTTTTCAGTCATGTTGACGCTTTGACTTTCCATAGAAGACTCATCTAAAGTTTCAGTGATAGGTGGTTTTACAGGGTTTTCCATATCTATCTCCAATTCTTCTTCTTCTGAAGTGTGAGCATTCTTTAAGTGCCTTTTAAGACTTTGTGGCCAATTGTAAGATTTCAAACAAATGTTGCATTTATACATCCTTTCGGTTCAACATGCACTTTTCAAATGAAGAAAAAGCCTTTAAACATAGCCTTATATACAACTTGTTGAACAACATGTTGAACATGTTCAACTTGTTGAACAACATGTTGAAGAACATGTTGAAGAACATGTTCAACAAGTTCAACATGTTGTTGAACATGTTGTCTACGCCTAGGGCTAGGGTTATGCCGCTTAGAGGAGTCTAACGTCATGACGTCTTTATGACGTTATCATGACATCATTATGACGTCATCACGTCATCATTATAACGTCATAATAACGTCATTCGAACAGGCGCGCGCTTTACCAAAAAAAAAACTGACTCAGCAGAATTTGTTTCTGTTTGATAGGTATGAAATGCATGTCTCACTCTTCCTTTTATGTTACTTCGATGTAATCAAAATATGGTGTGTAACTTGCTCAAAAATGCCAAACTTGTTAAAATTGCTAAAATTGCTGACTCAGCAAATCGACCAACTTGTTCAACAACATGTTGAACATGTTCAACTTGTTGAACATGTTGTTGAACATGTTGAACATGTTATGTCCTGGGGGGGGGGTCGACCCAAAAAATGGAAAATGTTCAGAATCGTCTGAAACGGATAAATATACAAAAATCACAATTTCGGGGGGGGGGGTGGTCGACCCAAAAAATGAAAAATGTTCAGAATCGTCTGAAACGGATAAATATGCAAAAATCACAATTTCGAGGGGGGGGGGGGTGGTCGACCCAAAAAATGAAAAAGGTTCAGAATCGTCTGAAACGGATAAATATACAAAAATCACAATTTCGAGGGGGGGGGGGGGTGGTCGACCCAAAAAATGAAAAATGTTCAGAATCGTCTGAAACGGATAAATATACAAAAATCACAATTTCGAGGGGGGGGGGGGTCGACCCAAAAAATGAAAAATGTTCAGAATCGTCTGAAACGGATAAATATACAAAAAACACAATTTCGAGGGGGGGGGGGGGGGTGGTCGACCCAAAAAATGAAAAATGTTCAGAATCGTCTGAAACTGATAAATATACAAAAATCACAATTTCGAGGGGGGGGGGGTGGTCGACCCAAAAAATGAAAAATGTTCAGAATCGTCTGAAACGGATAAATATGCAAAAATCACAATTTCGAGGGGGGGGGGGGTGGTCGACCCAAAAAATGAAAAATGTTCAGAATCGTCTGAAACGGATAAATATACAAAAATCACAATTTCGAGGGGGGGGGGGGTGGTCGACCCAAAAAATGAAAAATGTTCAGAATCGTCTGAAACGGATAAATATGCAAAAATCACAATTTCGAGGGGGGGCGGTGGTCGACCCAAAAAATGAAAAAGGTTCAGAATCGTCTGAAACGGATAAATATACAAAAATCACAATTTCGAGGGGGGGGTGGTCGACCCAAAAAATGAAAAAGGTTCAGAATCGTCTGAAACGGATAAATATACAAAAATCACAATTTCGAGGGGGAGGTGGTCGACCCAAAAAATGAAAAATGTTCAGAATCGTCTGAAACGGATAAATATACAAAAATCACAATTTCGAGGGGAGGGGGGGGGGGTCAACCCAAAAAATGAAAAATGTTCAGAATCGTCTGAAACGGATAAATATACAAAAATCACAATTTCGAGGGGTGGGTGGTCGACCCAAAAAATGAAAAATGTTCAGAATCGTCTGAAACGGATAAATATACAAAAATCACAATTTCGAGGGGGGGGGGGGGTGGTCGACCCAAAAAAATGAAAAATGTTCAGAATCGTCTGAAACGGATAAATATACAAAAATCACAATTTCGAGGGGGGGGTGGGTGGTCGTTTTTTTTTTTCTACACTTCAGCGCGGAAGCCACCGCTAAAGCCATCGTTAATGGCTTTTAATCACGCTAACAACTGCATAAATGATGGCATTTCGTTTACATAACCATTCATTTCGTCAAGATAAATGTGTGAAAAATGCTTTTAAAACCCCCTCACATAAGTTTCTTTTTGTTTGGGAAATGATTTTTGCCTCTTCTTTCGTGGTAGGGGGGGGGGGGGGTCGTCGACATACTGTGTGCGCTGAGCGCTGTACGCTGTACAGGGGGGGTGGTCTGACGTTTGGCTTCCACACCATTTCGTCACATACACACATTTCGTCATCTCTGCCTGCCTGCTGCTATTGCCATTTCGAACGCGACTTGGAGACGAGCAGAAGCAAACATGCAGCACAAGAAAGAATTTTTTTCACAGGAGCGCTTGATAACCTATCATTTCTCCGAAAAGGATGTAAACCTTTTCGAAGAAGTGTACATAGATTATCAAGCGTTCCTCTACGAGAAGCGCCTCGTCTCCGCTTGCTGCTGCCATTCTGAACACACCAGAATACTATACAAGAATGAATTTTTCTCAGAGGAGCGCCTGAGGATGTACCACTTCAGCCAAAAAGATGCAAACCTTTTTGAAGAAATAGCTGTAACCTACCAGGCGTTCCTCTACCAAAAGTGGAGGGATTTTCAGACCCGTCCAAAGGTGGAATTCAACCGGTTTGGCAGGGCGGCTGAAGAATGCCATCAACGCTTAAACAAGAAAGAAAGCCATCAACTCTTAAACAAGAACAATCCGCCGCCACCGCCGCCACCGCCGCCACCGCCGCCGCCACCGCCGCCACCACCAGTGAGCTCCCCACCACCGCCACTGCCAGTGAGCTCGCCGCCGCTGCCAGCGCTGCCGTTTTCACCGCTGCCGTTGCCAGTGAGCTCCCCACCGCCACCGCTGCCGTTTTCACCGCTGCCGTCACCAGTGAGCTCCCCATCGCCGCCCTGCCAAGAAGCACCAACAACAACAACGGCTCCTCTTACCAAAGTGACTTCTGCCACTGTGCTAACTGCCTCAACCGTGCTGGCAACTTCGCTGGTAGCCCATCCGCAGGCAGGTGATGTTCAGGTGTTGGCGACACCAACTACACAACAACAACAACCCGACAACATCGTCGCAACAACATCAACTCCTGATAATGAGCTAGTGGTCGCTATCGCTAGCATCTCCAATACATCAACGCAGGCACCTTTCAACACTGACTACGGCTTCAATCCTAGGCAGTCGAAACTGGAGACCACCTCAAACCAAACAGGTCTCCAGAGCCTTATGCTCCTCGTGGACAACTTAAACGGCGTTCAATCCTGTGACTTCTGTCATCATTCTATTCCTGCAGGCGCTTCTATGCGTCTGCATGAACAGCAATGTACAGCAGCCATGGCATATGAACATTATTATTGCTGTGTCCGAGGTGAAGCTTTCGACTCGCACAGGGCTGGGGTCGCAGCACACAAGAGAAAGTGTGCCTGCAGTGAAATTAGCAATAGCGTAGCCAGCACCAGCGACCAAGTAGCACCAGTGGCAGCAGACATTGACAGTAAGAGGAAGACCAAGAAGAAGAAGAAAGAAGATAGACGGCTCTGAATATCCCTTCACGGCTGCTTTTCAGCGGCCACCCATTCTTCCAAAATAAGCAAAACAAACGCGTTAGTGTGTGTGGGATATGCATGAGAATGTGTGGGATATGCTTAAAAAAAAAAAAACTTTAAAAAAACAAAAAAAAACAAAAAAACCGTCTCCCCGCCTTTCTTTCAAGGCGTGGCAGCGGCGGCCGCAACGGCGGACCTCTCTCTCTCAACCCCGTCTCCACACCTTTCTTTCAAGGTGTGGCGGCGGCCGCAACGGCGGCCGCAACGGCGGACCTCTCTCTCTCTCTCTCAACCCCGTCTCCACACCTTTCTTTCAAGGCGTGGCAGCGGCGGTGGCAACACCAAAAAAAAAACTCTTATACCCTCTCTCTCCCCAACCCCGTCTCGTTTCACTCACCCCCCCCTCCCTCTCATACTCTCAGTCACCCTCTCAGTCACCCTCTCAGCATCCCCATACAACGTTTCACCGGAAACACCTTTCTTTCACTCGCAATCCTTCCAACTGCATCAAATGACGTTTTCTTTCGTCATCCACTTTCGCTCCCTTTTCGCACACAAAAAGTGCAGTGGCTCTCTCATCCACTTTTCCGTTGCTATGCAGTGGCTCTCTCATCCACTTTTTGGTATCCATGCAGTGGCTCTCTCATCCACTTTTTGGTATCCATGCAGCGGCTCTCTCATCCACTTTTTGGTATCCATGCAGTGGCTCTCTCATTATATAACTACTCATGTCAAAGATGTTAAATGATTATATTGGGCAACATCATCAGAGCTACAGACTTGAGATTGAATAAAATGGTAGAGTAAAAGTCTACCAATTAAAAATAAAACGGGATATTGATATAGCTATTCATGTTGAAAAAGTCTATTAACTCCCATTTTAAGAGGGGGATGTTATGCTTTTTTCGATGTAGGCAATAATACAGTATTTAACAAATAAAACGGCATATTGATATAGCTATTCATGTTTAAAAAGTCTATTAACTCCCATTTTAAGAAGGGGATGTTGTGCTTTTTTCGATGTAGGCAATAATACAGTATTTGTGTAATTTTACAGCATTTCCAAAATGCCAGTCCTTTTTAAATACAATAAAAGCAAACAGAACATTTTATCTCTTTAAATTTTCTATTTCTTCATTGCGTTTTTATTCCATTACATGCAAATCTTTTCTCCACTTGATTTAGCTAGTGCAACATGTCAGAAAAAATAGCCGATACCGAACCTTCTCTAGAATGGTTACCAATTGGAACCAATTTAGAATTGACATCACTTTTATGATCCTAGATTAACTCGCTGTTGTTTGACAGCTAACCTCTACGATGGATGGGTTTGTTGTATATAACACCTTTTTACTCCACAGACGCACTGAGAATTCCTGTTGTTATAGCAACGGAGAATTGGTTGGAAAAAATCGTACTCATAAATTGAGGAACTACTTTTGAAATATCTATTTGTTTCGTATTTTTACAGAACAGATAGATTTTTCAGAGGTCATCTGTTTTATAAAAACGCGATCCAGCTGTTTTCTTGATCATGTGATATAAACAAAAGCATGTGTTTGTTGTGTTTTTTTTTTCTTTCGCTTATATAAAAGTGTAGAGTCTAACAGTAAAGAAATGGAAGAAAAAAGAATGGCTACAAAATCTGAAAACTTATCGTTGTAAAACTTTTGCGCGTATAAAACTGGTATATTTTTCCATTTCCTTTTTCCAAATATCAGCGATACGACTGACTTATGTAACATTGTATATCGTATATGTCAGAAACTTTGTAGGGTACCGCTTCTTGGAGCTATGAAAAGCGAAACTGAAGTATACTTGTACTCGTGCGAGTAACTTAAAAACTATCTGACATAACTAGTTTTCGTTGGAGATATGGTGACTATCAATACGCAATTATTGCTGCGAACAAAGATTACATAGCCTGTGATCCGATGCAAGAAGCGGTTTACCGTAGCCCATAGGTCCGAGTCAGCTCTGACTTGTATAACATCGTATATCTCTCTGCCGGAAACTTTGTAGGGTACCGTCAGCTCTGACTTCAATAACTTTGTGTATATCACTGTCAGAGCTACGAAGTCTTACATTATTCCGCTATAGGAGTCAACTTCATTTGTTCTGAGGCACGAATCCTGCGTACTAATCCCCATTATTCAAACATTTACTGTAAGTATATGCACAAAATACCCTTTTTGCAAAAAGGGCACAATTCTTAATGGGATGAATATATTTAATTTCTTCATTTAAGTGCAGAAGAGTTAGCTTCCGCACTCATCTGTCAAATGTTTGTTTACCTTCCGGCTTTTAAATGTCGTGTGACCAACGTCAGGTGACCAGAAATATAAATAAAGGGGTTATAGATTATCTTAAAATATATACTAAAATAATTGATAGATGCAGAATTGCGTATAAATTTATTTTGTACATCCACAATATGTAACTTTTAGTTTTTTTAATGCTTTTTAAAAATTGCATTCGAAAGGTTTTGGCCAATAATTAAAACATTAACTGTCGTCTTTGAATTTCGCACAACATGCTTACAGAGGTGCCTCAAAGCGAGCTTAGTTGACTTTCATATCGATATATAGCGAGGATTTGAAGTGCGTATGCAGCAGCGGGCGCTTCTTGGAGCTAAGATTCGGCGTATACCCACTTTATATCCTAACTATATAACGATATGCTAAAGGCCCTCAAAGCACTACGATGATACATAACTTCTGTGTTTAGAAAAAAATGGGGAAATAACCACACATCTTGGACTGGTATACAGGATTCGTGCCGCAGAGCATATGACGCTGGCCGCTATTTAGTATAACAATGGAAAGTTTCGTAGCTCTGACGGAGAGTAAGGAGTAGAACAAATGATTACAGTAGATCGAAACTGAAGAAATTGAAAAGAACATCTTTCGTGGCTGAAAACAACTTTTGTTTGTCAAGTATCGTAAAATAAGGAATATTGGAGTCGAAAGGGTTGGCAAATGTGCATCTGATTTGTTAAGTTTTAATCAGCAGTTAACATTTTGTTGTCAACAATTATGCTGTACTCTAGTTCCAAGACGCGGCACGCTGCAGGGTTTCAACGTACTGTTTCAATTCCTCGCTCTGTAACGATATGTCAGTCAGCTACACTCGCTTTGAGGCACCTCTGTGGCAACCTTCAACAACCCACAAGTCTTTATTCTCACATGCTAAAGAATATAAAGATAACCATACTCTAATAACCCTTTTGTTTAAGTTTTTGATGATTTGTCTTTCGTCGCATGACATTTAAAGCAGGGTTGGGTTTTGGACGGTCATAAACGTATTTCGGACCGGACAGTGTCCAAAACGTGGTAAAAATCGCCCAAAAGGGTTTTTACCTGTCCGAAAAGGTCCGAAACTAATACAACTAAACTTCTATGGACAAAAGACACTTATTCGATGTGCTTATTGCCATTAAGTAACAAAAACTAACCTTGATGCATTTTATGCATAATTTTGCCATTAATATTTCTTTGAATTGTTTATTATGTACACAATATGGTAAGCGGTCATCTGCCCCCCCCCGATCAACTGCCCCCCTGTCAACTGCCCCCCCCCCCTTTTTGCAAGCCGGTCGACGGCCCCCCCCCCCCCTGCATTTTGACGGGGTCGTCATCTGCCCCTCCCTCCTATTTCAGTAGAAAAAAAATTCTTGAAAAAATTAGGCAATTGTGATGTTCCCGTCTACTTCGTCTCTGAAACAATTGATCTTCATTGATCTATTTACCAATATTGATCTTAGGAGAGACTGATCCGTAAACTAATTGCAATTCTTATTGCAATTAGTTTCCTATTTGTGAATTGCAATTTACCGAGGTGCAATACATTCAATAAAATAAATGTAATTTTATTTATGGTGTCTTTGTAAGCCAAGAACCCAAGAAAAAAAAGTATATGGAGAGGGCAAGCGACCACCCCTCCACTTTGAAGGGGGCAAAAAAGGGGGCAGATGACAGGGGGGGGGGGGCAGTTGACCGGGGGGGCAGATGACCGGGATTCACACAATATTTACACAATGTTAATGCATAAGCCGTATAATTTCACAGTAAAGAAAGAATCATAGTTACGACACTGGAGTATCAAGATAATAAGCAGATGTGGAGTCGTCTCCGCCCACCCGCAGAGCAGTTTACGGTGGCAAAGGGATTATATCGCGCAAGAGGCACTCCGATAGAAGGCAATGGAGTGACAAATTAGGATTCAGGTTCAGGATTAAAGCGCGCTCTAAATTTTGGGTGTTAAATAAAACAGCAATCGAACTCTTCAGGCACGCATTATTTGGATAGTGGTGGGGTGGACTGTCTGCTGATATGACATTTGCGACTCGCACAGCAATGCGGACTGAAAGCGTTTTCAGGGAGCGGGGGGGGGGGGGGCTGTTTGCCGATGTGACATCTGCGACTCACACAGCAATGTGGAGTGTTCTCAAAAGCAGAAACGTTAAGTTAAAAAAAAACAAACAGGGAAATGTCTGAATGAGAATACGAAACGCGTTTTGTATATTTGAATAATTTAAATTTGACAGCCCAGTTTCGGGCCGTTTCGGACCGTCCAAAACTGTTTTGGACAGGACGGTAAAAACCTGGTTTTTACCAGGGGTTTTTACCATCGTGTCCAAAACTTGCCAACCCTGATTTAAAGTACTTCAGAATTTATGTAATTGCCAGTGTTAGCCGAACAATGGAAGGCTTCGTAGCTCTGACGGGGAGATATACAGCGTAAAAATACGGAAGAGCTTGATCAGAGCTAGTAATCCATATGCACGTAATCGAATTCCACTTAAGTATAATAGCCATGAGGCAATTATAGAAGAGTTTTTGGCTCATCTGCAGCCGAAAATGCGTTATTCATGAATTCAAATCGATGCTTACAAGCTGCTTTCTTATTGTACTGCTGGAGTCAAACTTTCCAAAACCACCTAAAAGTTCAAGACTTTAGAATAACTCATGCTGAAAAGAAACCTAAAAATATCGATGACCCTGGAAAACTTACCATAACTGTTACATTAGTCACTCATTAACATACATTTTTTGTATTCAGTTTATCCTAACTTTTTCTTCTTTCCTTTTATTTATCATTCTATATGTTTAAACGTTTGTTCTTTTATGGCTGAACTTTAGGACACGTTATCATTGAATTTTTCATGTCTTACAGGTAGAGGTGGCTCTTCGTGTTGTTCACAAGCGCTCTGAAATCACCTGTAAGAAAAATGTTGACGCGTGCGCAATGTTACAGCGCCTATGTGCTTGGTTTACTGACATTGGCGTTTTTATTGAATCAACTTGACAGATATATGTTAGCGATTGTGACAAAACCTATGGCACAAGAGATACATTATGGGATGAAGGGTAATCCTTATTGTCCTGTTCTATATTTTTTTCCAAATTTAAATGGATTGTCAGAACGCAAAATGTACAAGCAAGCTTTAAGTTCTCTGGCTTATATATACAGTGATAATAATATTTTAAGGTTTATTCTTTGTATACAGAGTAATTGGTATTCTGTATGTTGTAAGAAACCTCCTTCTTTGTACAGGATGCATGAAAAACACTTCTTTCCATGATGGGGATTCGACGTGCGAGTTGAAAAAAGATGCTACTGAAAAAAGGTAGTTGCAGCTTTTCATATGAAATCTTAAATACCAAGAATAAGAGCACTAACTTATAATAGTGGAAAAAACTAAGGAAATATGAAGTTTACCTTGTTTCAGTTTTGTTCAAGCATTAGTGTACTAAGCTCACACCGTGTTCTGTTTGTAGATGTGAGGATATTACCGACAAAGAAGGCCACCATGTTTGTAGATGGGATTATACTGGGCAGGGCGTTGAGTACCAGTTGTTGGCAGGGCCGGTATTTATCGTTGTGTACACTTTTGCCGGGATACCTCTTGGATTTGCTGCTGATGTCTATAACAGAAAGAATCTGCTTGTTGTTGGTAAATGCCAAATTGTGTAGTGTATTATAGAAGGTATAGCGTAACCTAAATCTACGGATTAATATAGTCCAAACCAACCAACTGAATAGCTCATCTTCCAAAAAAAGTTTTCCCGTCCTATATCCGATTTATGCTGTTATGATACTTATTTTTCTCCAGTAGAAGAGAAACCCTTTCTTTATGTACTTTCTGTATGTTTATGTGTGTATGAGTATGTGCAAGTAGTGTGTGCGTCTGTTGTAGACACTTGATTTTGTTAAACGATAACTCGCGAACGAAAAGTCAGATCAGCTTCAAACCTTGTACGATTATGCCTTGGCTTGGTCCGCTAGTTGAGAGTGTATTTGACGTATATTGGACATTGCTTGACGTCAAAACGTGACAGTTGCGTCATTACTGCAACTGCAGAACGAAACGTCGGACTGGCTCCGTAATTGGTAGGATAATGCCTTGGATGGGTCTGACGGTTCGTAATGTACTTGGTAGATATAGTATGTTATATGACGTCATAACGTGTTTTGGTACTACGGTTTATTAACAGGGTAACTGTCGAACGACAAGTCTGATCAGTTTCAATTTGGTGGGATTATGTCTTGGGTGGCCCCCTCCGGTTGCTTTTGTGTTTGACGCATATTGGATAACGTGTGATGTCATATGACGTCAAGACGTGAAAAAGGTGCCACCACTACAATTTCAGAACGAAAGGTCGGATCACGTTGAAATTTTATGGGAGTATACCTTGGGTAGATCCGACGTTTCGTGTTGTATTTTACGCATAAAGCTCAAATTATGACGTCATATGACGCCATTATGTGCTGCGGACACTAGACTTTGTTAACAGGATAACTCTCGAACGACAAGTCAGGTCAGCTTCAAATGTAGTGGGATTATGAACTGGGTGTGTCCGCTGGTTCATATTGTATTTTGTCTATTGCGCTCTGCATGACGTCATATGACATCGAAACGTGCTGTGGATGGTTGGCTTTGTTAACACGGTAACTGTTTAACAACAAAAGTTGGCTGGGCTTCAAAGTTGGCTGAGATTGTGCAAACTTGCACTTCACCCCTTCTCCTATGAGTTTTTGGGAAGGAGGATCAGAAGCAGATTGATCAGCGGGTTGGAGGAGGGGGGGGGGGAGATACCGATGGAGAGCCGTTCCGAGCCGTTTTGATGAGCAGACAGTAAGGGGAAGCGGTTCTTTTTTGACTAAGCAAAAAATCAGCAATGAAAAGGGGGATTAGTGATGTGGCGGCCAACTTCCAGACCCAAACCACAAGGACTGTGGTAAAAAATATTTGTAGCCACCACCATCAAGACCGAGATTAAAAGACGTACAGTAAAGCACTTGCTTCTGTGTGTAAAGTCCTCCCTGCACTTGCTTCTGTGTGTAAAGGCCTCCCAGCACTTGCTTCTGTGTGTAAAGTCCTCCCAGCACTTGCTTCTGTGTGTAAAGTCCTCCCAGCACTTGCTTCTGTCTGTAAAGTCCTCCCAGCACTTGCTTCTGTCTGTAAAGTCCTCCCAGCACTTGCTTCTGTGTGTAAAGTCCTTCCAGCACTTGCTTCTGTGTGTAAAGTCCTCCCAGCACTTGCTTCTGTGTGTAAAGTCCTTCCAGCACTTGCTTCTGTGTGTAAAGTCCTTCCAGCACTTGCTTCTGTGTGTAAAGTCCTTCCAGCACTTGCTTCTGTGTGTAAAGTCCTCCCAGCACTTGCTTCTGTGTGTAAAGTCCTTCCAGCACTTGCTTCTGTGTGTAAAGTCCTTCCAGCACTTGCTTCTGTGTGTAAAGTCCTTCCAGCACTTGCTTCTGTGTGTAAAGTCCTCCCAGCACTTGCTTCTGTCTGTAAAGTCCTCCCAGCACTTGCTTCTGTGTGTAAAGTCCTTCCAGCACTTGCTTCTGTGTGTAAAGTCCTTCCAGCACTTGCTTCTGTGTGTAAAGTCCTTCCAGCACTTGCTTCTGTGTGTAAAGTCCTCCCAGCACTTGCTTCTGTGTGTAAAGTCCTCCCAGCACTTGCTTCTGTGTGTAAAGTCCTCCCAGCACTTGCTTCTGTGTGTAAAGTCCTCCCAGCACTTGCTTCTGTGTGTAAAGTCCTCCTACCACTTGCTTCTGTGTGTAAAGTCCTCCCAGCACTTGCTTCTGTGTGTAAAGTCCTTCCAGCACTTGCTTCTGTGTGTAAAGTCCTTCCAGCACTTGCTTCTGTGTGTAAAGTCCTCCCAGCACTTGCTTCTGTCTGTAAAGTCCTCCCAGCACTTGCTTCTGTGTGTAAAGTCCTTCCAGCACTTGCTTCTGTGTGTAAAGTCCTTCCAGCACTTGCTTCTGTGTGTAAAGTCCTTCCAGCACTTGCTTCTGTGTGTAAAGTCCTCCCAGCACTTGCTTCTGTCTGTAAAGTCCTTCCAGCACTTGCTTCTGTGTGTAAAGTCCTTCCAGCACTTGCTTCTGTGTGTAAAGTCCTTCCAGCACTTGCTTCTGTGTGTAAAGTCCTTCCAGCACTTGCTTCTGTGTGTAAAGTCCTTCCAGCACTTGCTTCTGTGTGTAAAGTCCTCCCAGCACTTGCTTCTGTGTGTAAAGTCCTCCTACCACTTGCTTCTGTGTGTAAAGTCATCCCAGCACTTGTATCAGCCGTCGTGTTGTTGTCTCTTTTTGCAGGCCTCGTTCTGTGGTCTGCTATGACGTTTTTAATGGGCTTTGTGGAGGAGTATTGGCAACTGGTTCTCCTGAGATTTGCACAAGGATTGGGGTAATAACGCGTGTAGATATTGTTTCTTTGCGTGTGTATTGCGTGAACGTTATTGGAAATCCTAGATGTTGCAAGGAGATCTTGTGTCATTTTTTTTTATCAGAACATGTAAGCTTTTGTCAGAGGGCTTCTTCGAGCATTGATGGTACTACAGTAAATAGTTATATCTAAAATTCTGAAGCAAATATGTGTGAATGAAATAGTGACTTTTCCGAATATACAGAATGTTTCTTTTTATTTTTTACTGCACAAAAAAGAAGCAGTTCTTGAGGTCAAAACTTGTGTTGCTATTATTGATATCAATAATTCAGTTTTTCACCTCCAAAATTTAATTGGCTGTTCTTAAAATTTTGTATAAATATGTGATTCTATTAAGATTTTCTAAGTTTCTAAAATTGATTTTTTATCTCAAAATTAAATTTTTGCCATTGTAAATTCAATTATTGATAGCAAAATATAAAAAATGAGAACTACATTGATCTATTGATATCTTTAATTACATTTTGATATAAAAAATTAGCATGAAAAGCTGAAATGGCATTACGTACGATTATTTACTGTATTTTATATATAAAAATAGCTTTGAACATTTAGAATGTTGTATTTACATTCCTTTAATGCTACAACTACAAATGCAATAAGGCGATTAGTATCGTGCTACGCCTCCAATACAAAAAAAGGGTTTTGGCATCAAAGCTCCAGAGTAAATTTATTTTAAAAAGTCCTTCATGCCCTACCCTTGACCATTAATTTATTTTCTCGTGTACCAGACAAGCGGGCTGTACTCCGTTTGCTTCTTCACTGATTGCGGATTACTTTGAGGACCGCCACCGGGGTACGTCACTCAGTGTCTACAACTGGGGCATCTATGTTGGCTATAGTCTGTCTTTTGCTGTTGGAAATTTTGTGACGAAGGCAAATTACTTTGGTATGGTAAGTATCTGACTGAGGTGGTCTTTATAAAAATTGTCGAAGCGTTTCGTGAAAGCGTGTTGAACTGATTTGATGTCATCAGGTGTTGGTTGAAAATTAAACGTTTTCGATTCCTGCATAGTTTATTATATTACCATTGCTGATATATCTTGTGGGTAGTCATCTTGCTTTTCCGGTTCAGCGATTGGTTTCATCAGGGTTCAGCATATAGTGCTAATTTCATCTTATGATTTTAATTCGATATTAGCAAGATAAAGGCACAAATATGTTCTAATATCTTAGTTTTAATGACCGTAAGGTTTTACTAATTGTTTACTTAAATACTATATCCCTCACGGTGGATGTGTCTTTTTTTAAGATATTGTACTTCCTAACAGGGGTGGCGATGGGCTTTCTTTGTGAGTGGAGTACCTGGCTTCGTACTTGGAGCAGTGATTTTATTCACTTTGAAGGAACCGCAAAGAAGACTTCGTACAGGTGAATCTTCTAAGAAAGAAAGAGAAAGAAAGAAAGTGTTTGTGGGGGGGGGGGGGGGGGAGGGGAGGGGAGGGCCAGAAGGAAAGAAATTAAGAGAGGAAAAAAAAGAGGAAGAGAGTTAGTGGAGGGGGCAGGGGGATGGAGGGGGCTAGATACGTTTGTATATGCAAATTTGTTAAGTTTGGTGTTGCAAGAGTTCGTTATATGGTTACTTTCGGTGTTGATTGCTAATTGAAGGTTGGCCTGTAGTTCCTTATGACATACATTTGTTTTTTTTTATGTTTCTGTGTCACGCTTGTTGACATCTTGCGTATTGTGTTCTGATGGTTTCTTCAATGTATGAGTCATATTACGTCATACGCTTTTGACTACGATGTGATTTCGGTGAATTTGGTGATGAACTGACAAGATTACGGTAAAAAAAATTATGAAAGTTACAAGTACGACACTTATTTGATAAAATAAAATAAAAAAAAATAAATAAAAAAAACATCGCAGTATTTTCCCTATGTGCTGGCAGTCTAACATCTGTGTATTTCGTTCTCTAGACACAACTGATGCCAAGGATGTGAGAAGTCTTTTGGGTCACACCGCAACTGAAGTGTCTTGCTGCAGAAAACTCAGTAGAATACTAAGACCTTTTGCCAAGCCCACTCTGGTTATGCTTGTCATTGCAGGGTCCTTGCGTAATGCCGGTAGGTCAGGAGTCTTCAAGATTTTTTTCTTTCCATCGCAATTTCGTGATGTCTGACCTACAGAAAGTACTGTTAATTATAAGCAGATAATAAAAAAAAGAATAATAGAAAATAGTGCTGGTTTATAATGCAGAAAATGTAGTTGCAATTTTTACGAATTAGTCCGTGTCATAATATTGGTGTTATGGGGGAAAAACAAACAAACAAAATAAGAAAAATGATGCCTCGACTGTTGCAGGTGGTTATGTGTGGGCGTACAATGTGCAGGCGTACTACGAGTCGATCCACCAGACGCCAGAGGACATTGGGCACTACATGTCCTGGATCCCCCTGGCCGGCGGAAGTCTCGGTGTCCTGGTGGGCGGCATCATTTCCGACGTACTCGTCCGGAAGTGCGGGCCCCTGGGCCGGATAGGTGTACTTGTTATCAGTCAGGTCAGTGCCAGTTTGAAATGTTCTTAAAGGCATATGATATACATGAATAAACAGTAATGCGCAGTACACTACAGTTTGTACTGTAAGATGCTTCGTTTTGTACTTATTTTGAATTTGACGGTGCAATAAATGATGTGCTTGTTGCTGTGTTGAGCAATATATTTTTCCCTTTTCTGTAAATAGAATTATGGTGGTGAGGCAGAAAGCTCGTCTCTCTCCTCCCCTGCCGTTGTATCCCAACCATAAATGTCGGTGACCGTGGTCAATAACCGACAAAAATCTTCGTTAGCGAAAACGAACTTTTTCTGAAATTGCGAACCTTAAAATGTACAAAAAGTATTTTTAGCATAGCCGACTTTGTCGGGCTGGTCTTTTTTGTGACCCACAAACAATTGAACAATTAGTGGATGGGTTTGCATTTTTTGATTTTTTTGGCAGCCAATTTTCAAAATGCTTCTTTTCCCACAATTTGGATAGGGTTTCTGTACAATTTTGTACGATTGCTCCCAAGACGGCTCTCTTTTAGAAATAACGTTGTTTGGCGTCAAAAAAGTGGCCAAATAGGGGAGGGGTGGGGGGGGGGGGGGCAAATTTTTTTGGTAGTCAATTTTCAAAATGCTTCTTCTTCCACAATTTTAATCGATTACCAGTTTGATACTATTGATCCTCAGATGCTTCTCTATTAAAAATTTACTTTTTTGTTGGTACGTCAAAAATTGGATACATTAAGGCAGTTTAAAAAAAAAATTAGCCGCTAGTTTTTAGTGCTTCTTCTCCTACAGCTTTGATTGGATTTCTTTCAAATTTTGAACGTTTCTTCTGTAGATGGTTCTCAGTTGAAAATTGTCGATCCGCGAAAAATTGGCTAAATAGGGGCATTTTAAAATTTTCCGTAGCCATTTTTTTAGAAGGTCCCCCCCCCCCCCACAATTTGGATGGAATTGCCTTCAAACTTTGCATAAATTTTCACTAGACGTCCTCTTTTAAAAAGTTACTTTTCTGGCGATCTGTCAAAAAGGAGAACTGGACATCGCGGCACCTGTCAAACTCGGCACCTACAAAGTCGGCACTTTTTGGACAACTCGGCACCTAAAATTTTAGACAACTCGGCACCTCATTTTCAAACTCGGCACTTTTTGGACAACTCGGCACCTAATTTATTTTTTATTTTTATGGTCTTGATGCTTCAACAACAGTTTTTTGTATTAAAGTGGCTCATTTTTATACTTTTTTTCTTTTAGATTTATCCCTCATCGCTTGAACAAAGTGTTTAATCTCACAATTCCAGAGCACTCTGGACACCACAATTCATTGCAATCACCATGAAAAAGAGCCTTTTATGTCAGTGTACTCAGTGAAACCTTTTATGTATTTATTATTGTTTTGTTCCCTGTGATTTTGCGCTCAAAGAGCCTTTCATTTGACATCAGTCACTATTGCTGAGAACTCTGGGCACCATAATTAACTTCAATAGCTAGAGCGAAGAGCCTTTCATGTCAGGGTACTCTGAAACCTTTTATGTATTTATTATTAAACAATAATAAATACATACAAGGTTTCAGAGTACATTGACATAAAGGCTATTTTTCATGGTGATTGCAATGAATTATGGTGTCCAGAGTGCTCTGGAATTGTGAGATGAAACACTTTGTTCAAGCGATGAGGGATAAATCTAAAAAGAAAAAGTATAAAAATGAGCCACTTTAATAAAAAAATGTTGTTGAAGCATTAAGACTATAAAAAAAATAAAAAAAACTAGGTGCCGAGTTTGAAAATGAGGTGCCGAGTTGTCCAAAATTTTAGGTGCCGAGTTGTCCAAAAAGTGCCGACTTTGTAGGTGCCGAGTTTGACAGGTGCCGACTTGTCCAGAGACCGCCAAAAAGTGGCTAAATGGGAGGGCATTTAAAAAAATTAGTAGCCAATTTTCAAAGTGCTTTTTCTCTCACAAATTTGATCGGATTTCTTTCTGATTTTGTACGAATTTTCAGTTTTCAATAACCGGCTTTTAAAATATGACTACAACTTTGTTTCGACCATACAAGCCTGTTGATACTTGATTCACTGGGTCTCGACTGGTCACAATGTCCCTGGACATTCTTATTTTAAAATAATTTGGCACATTTCCTGTTTTTACAGGTAGCAGCGGCGCCTTTTGTTGCTGGAGCGCTATTTCTAGACCCGCCCTGGGCTTACTTAAGCCTGATTCCCGGCTATATCATAGGTATATCTATAAGCTCTATTACTTATAGAAAAAAGGTCATGATGTGGTATGGAAATGGTCGGGATGTGGCATACATAAGTCTTGCGGTTTTGGGTGGTAGGGTAACACCATCTGTGACGCCTTCACCAACATCCAACAACATGAATTCTGGCAAACTTGTAACGAGAATTGATAGAAAAATAAATAATATTTGGCGTTATTTAACCACTGAAATAGTTGAATAGGTGAATTGACGTAAGTTAAAAAAAAAACACATTAATTTCCTATTATCCGACATACTCAGTAAAGGTCTGGTGTGGTTTAGGGGCCCACGTATTTTTGTGGCCGCATTCTAACTTCAAATATGTTCCTACAAATGACCCAAATCCCTAGTCCCAGAATCTCCATTATTTAATTAGAAAGTTATTCAGTTGGTAATACGTCTTTGATATAGGCGAGATGTGGATCGGCGTGACGCTGGCTGTGGGGCTGGAGCTGGTGCCCACACCTCTCCGCGCCTCCGCCGTGGCTGTCTACTTGTTTATCATCAGCAATGTGGGTGGCAACATGACCCTGCTGGTACCTCCCCTCACCCGTGCATTCCACAGTCTCCACAGCTACACTTATTCACAGAGCCTCAGAGGTACTATGTTTCGATTGTGAAGAATTTTATTGATTTTACAAAGAGAACAAAGTTCCGGGAAACGTAACAACAGCGATGAGTTATGCAAGTTTCTAATCATTATAAAGTATATATGGGCCTTTATGAGACAAATTAATGTTAAAAAACCATTAATTGCGTGGCCCATTTTTCAATGAAAATTGTGTATTTAACCGATTTATTATCCGATATATTTTATATTGAAAAGAACGGAGAGGGATTTCCCATCAGTAAGTAATAAACCAGTTCGTGCAAGTAAGTGCTGTGCAGTTAACCGATTTTGTCTCTGGATTGAGACTAGTGATACATAAAAATGTGAGGCCCCAAGGAATATTTTTAAGGACTTAAGTCGCCAACGGCTGCATGCTGTGACTGGCGTGTGGAATTTTGTGTTTTGAGGTGAAAAAATAGTAAATTTTATGCAAAAATACAATTTTTCTTCTTGCAGCGGCATTATACATCTTATATCCGGGGCTGTACTTGGCCGGGGCCCTATTTTTCCTCATCACCATGCTAGTATTACGGCGCGATTTAAAGCGACATGTTGCGCAAGAATATCAGGATAGGTACGCACGGGACATACGTGATGCGGCCGGTACAGACTCCCACAGTGATGACTAAGTGCGGCTTTATTTTTACGACAAGAACTATAAGGCAAGGCAGTAATTGCTAAGATTATTCGCAGAGAAAAGCGGTACCCGTTGTCACAACTTAAAAATTAAAAAAACTGCAACAGTTTCTCTTGGGCTTTCCACAAAAAAAGTATGTTTGTTATTTTACTTAACCGATTTCTCTTTTTTTTTCTTTATTCTTTTTAAAATTCTAGTTTAAGGTTTTGTGTGGCAACAAATTTGAGGTTTTATAAAAATATAAGCATGGCGATCAGAGAGAAAATTCGTTAGTAAACAGAAGACAAGAGCATTAGAAATAACTGTACGGGATCTTACTGATTGTACCCAGTACACCAATATGTATTGATTGAGTCGTCCGTACAGAATCATTGGGGCATGGTAAAAGGGTTACTTCAGATTTGTCGCGACTATCGCCAGGCTCATGCTGTAGTCAAGTGTGAATACAGAGCACCGCGCAGTATTACAGCTGATGTACAGATAGTCGTATCGTTACCTCTTCTTTATTTACTGAATGGTTAAGATATGAATAAGACAAGAACTACTGTCAGCCGTCCTTGTTACGGTGCACTGAATCTAGTAAGTTTTTGTGCGTAGAAACGTATTGTTAAGGCAAATTTCTGGTGTGGAAGAATGTGTCAGTTCTGTGAAATAGGACAAAGGTTTATTCCAATGCTTTCCACGTTTATTTTGGATTCAGAGTGATGTGTGCATCCATTTATGAAGTGCTGTTGTTAACCTTTGAGTTGCTCACGTATTGTTGACTCCTTGAGGGAGTTTGTAGGGTTATGTTATAACAACTGGCCTTATCTCCGAGGCTTCAGTATTGATGAATCTGTAAGGTTTTCACAGTGACTTTTGTCTAATCCGTATAATTTTTGGTAAAAAATCTCCATCATTTAAACTATGCAGAAAGTGGCCATTAGGTCCTCAGGTGGGTCAGACAGAATCTGCACAGAAGAGATCTGAGTGAAAACGAGGTTACTGAAAGGTTTATTTTATACATCTGGTTCTATCTGTTTGTTTTGTATAGTTATCATTAACATATCATGCAGATATCATTATTAATTATCTTAAAAAACATGTGAGGCATGTCGCTTTTGTTGTTCCATGTAGCAGTGACAACATGTCTCCGTATCTGCCTTTTAGATAAGATTTTACCTTGTGGTGGTATATGTTGGCAGAGCTTGCGATTATCTATGGATTCCGAATGGTGCAGAATGCTACTTTCGCAAAAATGCTTAAAAAAATGTACAGAGCGGCGAGAACCGTGCTTGGCGGCGATCTTAGTACACTTATTCAATGTATAATTTATAATCAAGAAGAATGTTAATACTTTTCAATAGCGAAATATGAATCATAGATCTGATACACTCCAGACGTTTGTGCCTTTTGCAAACGGGCAAAAAAAAAAAGAGATTTGAAAGCTTGCAGTTTATAACAGGAAAACACAACTTTTCAATAAATAAATAAAAAATGTGTATGCAAAAATTCGAAACATTTAAAAACTTGCGTTGGTGGAATCTGCCTGGATAATGCATGGCTAAATATTACCTGTGATGGTTGTTTTGCATTGCTCACTCTCTGAAAGTGATTAAAAAGTCTAAAACCGTTGTGATCGATGTTAGCCTGTGATGAAATAACCACACGACTCTCCGTGTTCCGTTTTGGAGCAGTGGGATGTGTACTCGGAGAATTTCGGGCACAATCGTGTAACCAGGGTGCGTGGCATTGCCTAACGCATTCACTGTTGCTCTTCCGACTCAATTTGTGTACCAAATCATTTTTGCTGTATGTTTATACAAGGTCATATATATGAAATTTCGTGATTTTTGGTGTGTTTTTTTTTGTTTTTTTTTTTTCTTTTGTTCAGCTTTTCAACATGGCAGTGTTGCCACATCATCCTTTTTTAAAAGGATTATCCTTTTTTTTTTTGAAAAAGCTCGATTTTATCCTTTTTTTATCCTTAAATACTTTTTTTATACTTTTTTTTAATTTTCATCCTTTTTTTAGCCCAGTTGGCTTTTCAGCCAACTGTTATCGCCCACCCGAAAAATATGTTAAATATGATATGTTTCGGGTGGGCGATAACAGGGAATATTGGGCGATAAAGCAAGAAAGTTGTAATTTTCGCTTTAAAAGTGCAGGAAACAAATCTAGGACCCGAAAATATGATAAATATAATTTTTTTCGGGTGGGCGATAATAGGGAACATTGGGCGATAATAAATATGATATTTTTCGGATGGGCGATAATAGGGAACATTGGGCGATAATGCAAGAAAATTGTATTTTCGATATAAAAGTGCAGGTATCAATTCTATGTCCCGAAAATATGATAAATATGATATTTTTCGGATGGGCGATAATAGGGAACATTGGGCGATAATGCAAGAAAGTTGTAATTTTCGCTTTTAAAGTGCAGGAATCAATTCTATGACTCGAAAATATGATAAATGTAATATTTTTCGTGTGGGCGATAATAGGGAACATTGGGCGATAATGTAAGAAAGTTGTAATTTTCGCTTTAAAAGTGCAGGAATCAATTCTATAAGCCGAAAATATGATAAATGTGATATTTTTCGTGTTGGCGATAATAGGGAATATTGGGCGATAATGCAAGAAAGTTGTAATTTTCGCTTTAAAAGTGCAGGAATCAATTCTGTGACCCGAAAATATGATAAATGTGATATTTTTCGTGTGGGCGATAATAGGGAATATTGGACGATAATGCAAGAATATTGTAATTTTCGCTTTAAAAGTGCAGGAATCAATTCTATGTCCCGAAAATATGATAAATATGATATTTTTTTTTGGATGGGCGATAATAGGGAACATTGGGCGATAATGCAAGAAAATTGTAATTTTCGCTTTAAAAGTGCAGGAATCAATTCTGTGACCCGAAAATATGATAAACATGATATTTTTCGGATGGTCGATAATAATGACCATTGGGCGATACTGTAAGAAAGTTGTAATTTTCGCTTTAAAAGTGCAAGGATCAATTCTATGACCCGAAAATATGATAAATGTGATATTTTTACTGTAGGCGATAATAGGGAATATTTTGCGATAATGTAAGAAAGTTGTAATTTTCGCTTTAAAAGTGCAGGAATCAATTCTATGACCCGAAACTATGATAAATATGATACTTTTCGGATGCACGATAATAGGAATATTGGGCGATAATGTAAGAAAGTTGTAATTTTCGCTTTAAAAGTGCAGGAATAAATTCTATGACCCGAAAATATGATAAATATGATATTTTTCGTGTGGGCGATAATAGGGAACATTGGGCGATAATGCAAGAAAGTTGTAATTTTCGCTTTAAAAGTGCAGGGATCAATTCTATGTCCCGAAAATATGATAAATATGATATTTTTCGGGTGGTCGATAATAGGGAATATTGGGCGATACTGCAAGAAAGTTGTAATTTTCGCTTTAAAAGTGCAGGAAACAATTCTAGGACCCGAAAATATGATAAATATAATATTTTTCGGGTGGGCGATAATAGGGAACATTGGGCGATAATGTAAGAAAGTTGTAATTTTCGCTTTAAAATTGCAGTTATCAATTCTATGACCCGAAAATATGATAAATATGATATTTTTCGTGTGGGCGATAATAGGGAACATTGGGCGATAATGCAAGAAAGTTGTAATTTTCGCTTTAAAAGTGCAGGAATCAATTCTATGACCCGAAAATATGATAAATATGATATTTTTCGTGTGGGCGATAATAGGGAACATTGGGCGATAATGCAAGAAAGTTGTAATTTTCGCTTGAAAAGTGCAGGAATCAATTCTGTGACCCGAAAATATGATAAATGTGATATTTTTCGGGTGGGCGATATCAGGGAATGTTGGGTGATAAAGCAAGAAAGTTGTAATTTTCGCTTTAAAAGTGCAGAAAACAATTCTAGGACCCGAAAATATGATAAATATGATATATTTCGGGTGGGCGGTAATAGGTAATATTGAGCATAATGCAAGAAAGTTGTAATTTTTATTTTTAAAGGTGCAGAAAGCAATTATATGACCCGACAATATGATAAATGTGATATTTTTCGGGTGGCCGATAGCCTCTTTTTCATTTTTCCCACGCAAATTAGAATTAATTAGGGTCCACATATTTTTGACGAACCCCCCGCTTTGAACTTTACCAGGGCATTTGAAGTACGCCTGTCAGGGTAGACTATCCAGGGTCTGGATATACCTCACCCGATCATTTATCGATTTTTAATTTAACGCTGGCCTAGTACCACCCTGGATAGGAATCCACGTTTAAGTAATCGTATGCAACAAAAGGCTCGAGATAAGTGCATATAAGAAAGGACGTTATTTAAATTTTGGAGTTCTACTTCTCTTTAATATCAAAAACAAATTGGAGAAAAATTCCTGTTTTTACATATATATTTTTATTTGACAAATATCGTACCGTGTTCTGGATAGGATGTTCCAAAACTGTATGCACATTTTTATACTCACTTGAAACAAGGCCCAAGATAAGTAATAAAAGAAAGGACTTTATTTTAATTTTTACATCTGACTTCTGTTTGAATTTAATAACAAATTGCAGTAAAATTCCTGTGTCTGTATTTTCCCATTTATTACAAATATTCAGAAATTTTCATAATTTCAGCATAATTTGATATAGAAAAAAACATTCAACCAGATCAGACTGTCTTACCATTTTCCAAGAGGCACAAGACTGAATCCTCAACTGGGCCACTGTCACTTGACAGTCTTGTTATACTTTTTTTTCGCTTTTCATCCTTTCTTTTTTTGCCTTGATACTTTTCTTTTCATTTTCTTTTTTCGTTCAAAATATCATTTTTTCCTAATTAGTTATATGTTTTTTTCTGCTATAATTTTTTCTCACCCTAGTCATAACCCATGATTAGGCCATAATATTAACCGCTCTTACACTGTATGTGTATGTAATTTCCAACTTTTTGGCAGCGTCTATTGTTAAAATCAATACATCTGTAGAGAAAGGGTATTTTTGTCATGGAATTGAAACATATATTCTGTAAACGTATTCAATATCTTATCACATTGTAAAATATCCAGTATTCTAAATGATGTTGAGTAGTTTTTATTTCTTGAATGATTTGTAATAACTTCATTCTGTAAGTTTGAGTTGCATGTCCCTAGGGACCATCGATAAAGTACGTAGGCACCTTTTTTTTAGACCAGCCGACCATGTCGGGCTGGTCTTATCACATCAATAGAGGGGTATTATTTTTTTTGGCGATCCGCCAAAAATTGGCTAAATGGGGGGCATTTAAAATTTTTCGGTTGCCAATTTCAGGCTTGCCGGATCGTACTTTTTTTTAAAGATTTAGTCTTTATTTTCGCATCGTTCTTTTTTTGCCTCAAAACGTACTTTTTTCACAAGCGTTCTTTATTGTTCTTTTTTTTTAGCCCCAGCTTTTTTCAGAAGCAGGAATATAACAGTTGTTGAAAGTATGTGCGAATAAACGCTTTTAAGTTGAAAAATCGTATATTCCCCCAGGATATTAGCCTGAATGTCTTGAAATTTTGGTGGAAGGTAGGGCGCATAAGTTTCCACCTGGCTATTGCTTTCTTGGCAATTCGCCAAAAATTGGCGAAAATATTAGCTGAAAACCAGATCCTTTCCGTAAAGTTTGAACTACTTCTGGGAAATAAATCTTACTGTTTTGAAATTTTAAGTGAAGTTAGCAGGCTTTACTACTACTACTACTACTATTACTTTTTTTTTGATGATTGGCCAACGAGGTAAAATTTTCAGTAAAATCTTAATCTTGGTGATTGGCCATCGGGCGAAACTTTTCAGTAAAATCTTAACTAACTGCTGAAAAATAGTCTTGCCGCGTTGGAATTTAACGTGAAGGTAGCAAGAGTTACCACCTACCTGGCTGTAACTTTTTTGGCGATTCGCCAAAATTGTCGAAACTATTGCTGAAAAACTTTTTTCGTAACGTCTTAACGATTTCCAGGAAAGCAATCAATCTTGAAATTTTAAGTGAAGGTACCAGGCGTTACTGCCTAGCTGGCTTTTACTTTTTTTTGGTGAGTAGTCAAAAACTGATGCAGATTTTGGCGAAAATAGTCGTACTGTGTTGAAATTTAAAGTGAAGGTAGCCGGAGGTACTACCTACCTGGCTATTACTTTTTTGGCGATTGACCAAACATTGGCTAAGCTTGTGGCGAAAGGCAAAAAAAAAATTTAGTAAAATCTTAACTAACTGCTGGAAAATAGTCTTGTGGCATTTAAAATGAAGGTAGCAGGAGTTATCCCCTACCTGGCTGTAACTTTTTTTGGCGATTCGCCAAATAGTAGCGAAAATATTGGCTTAAAAACGTTTTTTCGTAAAATCATGACTATTTCAAGGAAAGTAACGTTACTGTCTTGAAATTTTAAGTAACGGTAGTAATCAATATTACCTAACTGGCTATGAATTTTTAGTGGTTGGCAAAAAGCGGCGATTTTTTGGCGAAAAACCAAAGACATTTCAGTAAAATCTTTGAGAACTTCAGGAAAATAGTCTCCGCATTGTAATTTTAAATAGCAGTACCACACATTACTACCTAAGTGGTTGTTGCTTTTTTAGGAATTTGCCAAAACTTGGCAGAAATATTGCCCAAAAACCAATTTTCTGAAAAAAGTATCTCCTATTGTTTTCATGGAAACATTCTACAATTTTGGTGGGAGGTAGGGTGCATTATTATTAGTTGTTTAAGGGATTCATAAGAAAAATTAGCAAAACTATTGGAGAAAAACTTTTTTTTTTAAAATTGTTAAGCCTTAACTAACTCTTAGAAAATAGTATTAATGTCTTGAAATTGTAAGTGACGGTTGGAAGCCTTACTACCTACTGTTACGTTTTTTGGTGATTGGCTAAAAAATTCTTTAAAAAATTGGCGAAAAACCAGAAAAAAAAAGGAAAAAAAATCCATAAAATCTTGACAAACTCCATAAAAATAGTCTGACTGTCTTTAGATTTCAAGTAAAGACAGCAAGCCTGACTATTTAGCGAATATTTTGGCGAAAAATTAAGAGGATTCCAGTAAAATCTGATCTCCAGGAAAATAGTCTTACTCTTGAAATTTCAAGGAAAGGTAGCAGGCAATATTACTGACTTACTGGCTATTACTTTTTTGGTGATTGGCCAAAAAATCGGCGAAAATTTTGGCGAACAACCAAAAAAAAATCTCAGTAAAATCTTAACGAACTTCGGGAAAATAGCCTCATTGCATTGTAATTTTAAGTAAAAGTAGCATAAACTACTGCCTTACTGGCTACTACTGTCTTCCAATTTTAGATAAAGATAGCCATCATTGGTACTTACCTGGCTATTACTTTTTTTCGTAATTTGGAAAAATTGGCGCAAATATTGACGAAAAATTAAAGTCATACTACAAAAATGGCCGTGCTGTCAAACACTAAACTACTAGTATAAGCAGTCTTTGGTACTGTCTTGAAGTTATGTTAAAGATAGTGGTCATTGGTACTTGCTTAGTTATTGTTTTTGCGTTATTCGGAAAAAATGGCGGAAATATTGGTGAAAAATCAATTCTTACTAAAATCGTTACCAGCGCTAGGAACATGATGTTACCTTCTTAAAATTTAGAATTATGGGAGCGGAAATTAGTACCTATGTGGTTTTTTAACCCAGCCGACTTTGTCGAACTGGGCTAGTCGTATCCCCATAGGGGGCTTGAATCTATGGGCGTTTGTTAAACTTTTTCTTTAAAATGCTACTCCTCCTACAGTTTTGCTCCAATCGTTTTGATATTATGCAGGAATCTTCACTGGGTGGTCTCCCACCTGGCTATTACATTTTTTTACGAGTGACGAAAAACTGAGAAAATGGCGGCACTTTTTGTGTCCGTTAGGCCCATTTTTAAAATGCTACTTCTCCTACAGTTTTACTCCAATCGTTTAGATGTTACGAAGGGATGTTCCCCAGGGGTTCGCAGGCTATTTTTTTTTTCGCGGTTGGCCAAAAACTGCCGAAATGGCGGAACTTTGAAGTTTGCAAAAACTGGAATAAATGGTAGTAAATAACTGAATTGTCAAACTATTCCATTTATAAAATTTTAATAAAAAGTTTCTTAGGTGCTTCTCCACCTGGTCTTTGCTTTTTTCGCAAATGACAAAAAAATGCCGAAATGGTGAAATATAATTTTTTTTTTTGTAAAATTGTGTAAATGTCGGTAAATACGTGAATCGTCAAAACCCAACCTCTCCAACATTTCTTTTCGGGCAGCTTCCTCCCGGAGAAACACGTTTTTGTGTATTAAAATTATGAAAAAGTTATGTTCAGAAACAAAGTTCTTCAGTTTTTGGCCTAACAGTATTCGTTTTATAGAGTTTTTCTCTCTTTCCTTATTTGGTAACTCGGCTGGGTCATGTCCTTGGACATGCTTGTTTTTGGTGATTCGCCAAAAATATTGAAAACGCAGTTGACCCTGGGTATTTGGCCTTGATCTTTTGAAATTCTGATCAAAGATACCAGGCTTTTGGTACCCACCTGACTATTACGTTTATTCATGATTCGGATAAAATTTGTGGAAATATTAACCAAAAACAATGTTCATAACAACGTATCTCCTCGTAAAATTTAAATGGAAACGTCCTAAAATTTTGATGGATATAGTGGTCTATATGTCTACCTGGCTATTACTTTTCTTGTTCGACGATTCGAAAAAAAAATTGACCGAAACACGTGGCTATTACTTTTTTTGTTATTTCGCCAAGAATTGGCGGATATATTGACGATAAACCGTTTTGTATAAAAAATCTTGAATGACGCCAGCTTTTCTGTCTTGAAATTTGGGTTACGGGTTATACTTTTATGTCATAATCTTGACATCAGCATTCGTGGGCTGGGGCATTGTCCATGGACAATCCTGTTTTTGGTTTCTTTCAATTTATTTAAAATAGTAAAATATAATAATTTAAGATAATTGCTGTACTACGCGCCTGCAACGGTTCTACAATCTCTCAAATTGTAAAGGATAGAAAAATAGGTTTTTCATTTATTTCCTTCACTTTAAGGTTAGTTTCAATTAGTTTTACAGTATTTAACTATTTTATGCCTTTGTTTACTCTAAAACTTGAAAACGCTGTGAAAACGAGCATTATAAATTCAGGATTCGCGTTGGCGGGTTTTTGTCCACTTTTTGGGCATTTTTTACGAAATGACTCACTTTTTCGGAACCCACCGAGTTTTTCTGGACCTAACTGAGTCACATTTTCCCTTTTTGACTCACTTTCCAGAGAACCCGGCGCGAACCTTGAAATTACAAAAAAATGATACAATATGATTAACAGTAACATTTCTCGATCTTCAGCAAAATATGAATTATCCTTTTTTCATACTTTTTTTCTCAAATTTATCCTTTTTTATCCTTTTTTTTTTATCCTTATTTTTCTTGACGACTCCGTGGCAACACTGAAGGTTTGCTGTTGTCGATCTGTTAATTAGAACAACATGGTTCATATAGTTGGTGAATAATTATTTTACAATTTATTATTACGTTTTAATGTTGTTTTTTTTTTTTAAATGTTTGCTCCGAGATTGTGAATCTGTGTTCAGAATGTCTTATCTCTCGTCTTTGTATTTTTGCGTGTGTTCTGTAAATAATCTGAAATAACCCTACACATTGAGCAGACCGATGTTGTCGAACATTCGGGGATACGCGAGAGGAGAGTAGCGCAATCGAGCGCGTGCCACTTCCTAAAACCTAGAGGGACATACGAGTAGGTTGCCTGTTGTACTTTTTTCGTGGAGGGAGTGGGGGGGAGTGGGTGGTTCTAGTGGTTTCAGTCATGTACAGATTCGTTACGATGGTTTGTTCAAACGACTATAAAATGCAGAGTGTCAAACTTGAAAAATACCCCTTTTCAGTCAAGCGTTGACACCCTTGTAAATTTCACCTCCTAAACTGGCAGTGCCAAAGTTGATAAACAAAACACGTTTTTCACCAAATTTTGGTGATGAGTACAAACGCAGGCTAGCACTACATAAATCATAGGGACTAAAATAGACAGCCACATTGAAAAATATGTGCGTGCAATTCCAATAAACCTCCTTCTTTTGTAGGAAACGCGGAGTACTTAATGAAAATATTCCCTTTTTAAACGCTCCTCGCGGATTGCGTTTAACTCCACAAGTGACCTCTTTTTTTGTCGTTTTTTTTTTTTTGGACACGCGTAGTGACACATATGCTGTACATACCCCGCCCCCAGGTGGTACGGTGTAACATTTGCACTCAGCACTCTGTTCGATGAATAATCAGAAAAAGGTGTATAGTGTATCTATTATTTTAATCTGTGAAAAATCATATTTGTGCATTTATTGAATATTAAATGATTTTAAACACGTTGTTATTGATTTTTCTAAAAAAATTGAATTCGAAATGACTTGTACCGAAATGATTTTTATTTCTCCAAAAATGACAGTTTGAGAACATTGGGAAATCAAATCCTAAAAAGGCTGCTCTTTTTTCTTTAGTTTCGATATGACCGTTTTGAATTTGGCAGAATGTTTACTGAGGAGCTGAAAGGGAAAGTGTAAATTCACTTAAACCAGGATGGACAAGCAATAAATTCAATTGCTATGAACCTAAGTAAAATGAAGTCATACCGTTGACCATATGCAATGCTGAGATATGTGTATTTCTTGAAATGATAACAAGTTAGAACTAATACTGGAAGTTCTGCGCGTTCGTGTGCGGGAAGAGGGGGAGGGAGGAGAGTATTGGGATTAAATTGCCTCCAGAGTTTCTTTCTGGCTTCATTTGCGCTGCTTGAATCTGGAAAATTCCACATAGATGACAAAGAAAAGAACAGAAATTTGCTGCATAACTTGGTAATAGGGCAAGCAACGTTAAAAAGTAGGCCATCAAAAAAGGACAAATTATTGGGCTATTGTTTACCGTTTTGCAAGTACTTGTCGTTTTGTGCGCGCTTAAAGAAAACCCAGTAAGATCAAGCATAAATCCTTGATCGGGGACTTTGATGCAGGTGGTATTCGATCACCAGATTTAATTGTTATGCAAAAATCATTAAGGTTGGCATGGTCGTCCAGACTGTGGGTTTAAAACCTTAGTAATGCCATAATACATAGTGAATTTTGACGAATGCGGGGAATTGCCCCTTATTTTGCACCCGAATTTCGACGCTGGAAGTTTTCAAATATCCTTCTTTTATAAAGAGATGTCACTCTGTTTTAGTGTATTGCATGACCAAGACATATACAGCGGTGTATTATGGAACAATAAGGAAATAACATCTATTAAGTAAAGATAACAAAAGTGCTTTCGTTGACAGAGCTCCAAGCTAGATATGACATGCGTGTCAATTTTTTACTGTATAATGGTCTGAAAATATCTATCGGTAAGTGGTTATGGGCGAAGGCAGGTATGCTAGAAGAATCCCGGATTCTACGTAGCATGCTACTTTGTAGAAAATATGCTCGAGAAACCTATCTTTTGGCCCTGCAACTGAAACTCATTCATAATATAATACCAACTAACAAGAAGAAAAAGAACTGGGAAATTTTAGAATCCGATGCATGTAAATTTTGTGACACTTTGGAAACGATAATACACTTCTTTTGGGACTGCCAAAAAGCCAGAGAAATTATAAGAAGATGCTTAAGCATATTGAAGTTAAATTCTTTTAATTTTGAGAAATGGGACTTTGTACTTGGAAAAGATAATATTACAGAGGATAACCTCTCTATGTTAACAAAATATCATACATATCAGTTTAAAGTCAATGAGAAATATTTTCACGAGAACGTGTTTATTAGAAACGCAAAATTACGATAATACGCAGACATGCAAACATTATCTGAAGATAAATTAAAAATGAAATGGACCTATTTTGGCGAAGTGTTTTCAAACTTAGAAGCGGATCTGATATATTGATAGATGTTTGTGATTCATTTATAAGTTGTTGGGTTTGTTTGTTTGTTTTCTCGTAATCGTGATTTTTGATAAGCAAAGTTATTGTCAGAAAACGCCGCGCTTATGAAAGATGGATATATATTGTATTGTAAGTGCTCTTTATAGTTTATGTCCACGCAGCGCATACTCGAATATGGCTATGCAAAATAAAATTCCCTAACACAAAAAAATTAAAAGTGCTTCCTTTTCCGCATTTTTGATTGAATAGTTTTAAAATTTTGCATGTTTGCTCCCCAAGTAAAATTTTTGTTGCCAGTCTGTCAAAATTATGTCATTTTAAATTTGTTTGAGAGTTCTTTTTCAAAATGCTTCTTCTCGAACAGTTTTTAAAGGATTCCTTTCACATTTATGTCAATGTACTCTTGGTAAATTGTTCGTTTGAGATTACCTTTCTGGCTATGGCGCCATGGTTAATATTTATGGCAACCCACGCTACTTCTCCCACAGTTTTGTACGGAATGTTTTAAATTTTATAAGAATTATCTTAAACAAATTGGCGGAAATAATGGCCAAAAACCAAATTTCTTTAAAACGTATCTACTCCTAGGGTTTGGTTGAAAGGCACTAAGATTATGGTAGAAGGTAGGATGTGTAAGTGTCCACGTGGCTCTTGCTTGTTTTGGCAAAAAATGGCGAAAAAAACAATTTTTTCTTAAAATCCTAACTATATCCATAAAAATAGTCTTACCGTTTTGGAATTTTAAGTAAGACTAGAAGAGTACTACCTAGCTGGCTAGTACGTTTTTGGTGATTGGCCAAAAATAGGCGAAAACGAAAAGTTTTCAGTAAAATCTGACTAACTGCTGGAAAATAATCTTACTGTCTTGAAATTTTAGGTTAAGGTAGCAGGCGTTACTACCTACCTGGCAATTACTTTTTTTGGCTGTTCACCAAAAACTGGCAAAAATATTGGCAAAAAACATTTTTTCGTAAATATTTAAGTATATCCAGGAAAACAGTCTTACTTTATGGGTGACTGGCCAAAACAGTGGCGAAATTTTGGTGATAAAAAGCAAACAATTTTCAGTAAACTCTTGACGATATCCAGGAAAATAGTCTTAATGACTTGACATTTTAAGAAAAAGTATCAGGCCGCCCTGCGTACCTGTCTGGTAAAATTTTGGTGACTGGTAAAAAATTGAGGCAATTACCCTCATTGCCTTGTAATTTTAAGTAACAGCAGCACATATTGTTACCTAAGTGGTACCGTGGGTTTCCGAAAAAAGCCCAGGGTTTCTATTTGGAAACTGGGTAATTTCAGGCGCTCATTTAGAAACCAAATAGAAGCCCCGGGGCTTCTATTAGGAAACAGTATCGTAATTAGAGCCCCGGGACTTCTATTTTTTGGATTGGGGTGGGGGGGGGGTGGTGATTTTTATTGGAAAAAAAGAAAATTTACCATAAGTCCTTTATTAAAGCGCTAGATGCTGCGGATATCCGCACAAAAATAACAAAACACACAAAAACAACAGTAAAAGTCTGGTAAAGTGTCATGTATAAAAAACCGTTTAAGCAACAACGCAGAACGTGTCTGGGGGTTTGCCTCACATCAAATGATTAAGTGCACCGTGTCTGCATTGCGAGTAAACACGAGTTCTAAAAAGACTTACGGAGAAGGAGGGGCAACATCACGCCGCCCGTTTCAGTACTCAGTCCGTTATATTTCCAGTAATACCCCGGAGTAAAGGTGGCAGTGGGGAGGGGGTGTCTGTTCGCCTTGTGCGAAGCATAGGATTAAGCAACGACGCAGAACATGTCTAGGGCCTGCCTCATATCAAAGGATTAAGTCACCGTGTCTGCATCACGAGATAAACACGAGTTCTAAAAAGACTTGCAGGGAAGCAGGGGACTTTTATTAGGAAACGATTTTTTTCATTTCTTTATTTTAACTCCAAATAGAAGCCCCGGGGCTTCTATTGGGAAACAGTTTCCTAATAAGAGCCCCGGGGCTTTTAAATGGGGGGAGCTTCTTTTCGGAAACTGCCGGTAATTAGTTTTTTGGCAATGCCACAAATTGGCGGAAATATTGGAGAAGAACAATTTGCTGTTAAACGTACCAACTAGGATTTTCATGGAAACATCTACAATTTTGTGGAAGATAGTCTTACCTATTGAAGTTTTAGGGGAAGGTAGCAGGGGATCTGGTCATTTCGTCCCAAATACAGCTCGCCCAAAAAGTTGAGTCGTTTCGCCCATCAATTCGCCCAAAACGCTCGTCGTTTCGTCCAGTGAACTGGGTCTTTTCTTCCAATGTTCTAGATCGTTTCTCCCAAAGTGACTGGTCATCTCACTCAGAAATTATTTACTTCATTTGCTTTATCAGTAGCCTATGTTACATATATTTACCAAAGTTTTATTCTAGATGACCAATTTATAGATGCTAGTTTCGCCAAAAGTGTTTGGTTGTTTCGCCCAACGATGATAAATTTCTCAAACCTGAATTGCTTTGTCAACGTTGTATTCCAATTGTTATCAAGTCTTTGTTTTTTTTGTGTGATATTTTCGAAGTTTATTTTGCCGTGTAATGATAATATGTTTATTTCACTAGGTAATGATTTTGAGACATTGAGAGACATTCATTTCTTTTTACTATACTTCAGTAAATAAATAAGTTCCCAGTTACAATCAAGCAGAATGGCAATCGATGTGGATTAGAGTTAACCTGTTTGAATCAAACGTGCTTTGAACCATTAGAATTGCAGGTAATCTACCCAGAGTAGAACATGCCACACTAAAATTGCAATTAAACGCAAGTCATTTTAATCTAACCTGCTAAAACCTATTGCATGTTCCGCTCTAAACACTTAAAAGCTTTGCAATTGCATTTCTAATTAATACGTGTAGTTGAAAGATCTTTTGATAAAAGAACTGAACTGTAATTTACTTCCGTTTAAATTGGCATTTGTCCTTAGTGTATTGATGTGAAATGCTTAAAAGTCTTTTACTTAAAATTACTGTAAAGTGTAATTTGTTGCGTTCAAGTTAAGATTTTACCTTTAGCAAAAAAATTAAGTTAAATATAACATATTTTGAAGCAAACAAAGTTTTGGACTAACTGACATCCTTGAATTTCATGGTTTGAACGAAACGACCAAGTGCCTTTTTCCAAACTGGGTGAAACGACTAAGTTCGGTTTTTTTAATATTGGGCAAAACGACCCAATTGGGTTTTTCAGATTGGGGAAATGACCATTTTTTCTTGCAAGTAGGCGAAACGACCAAAAGGATTTTCAAAATTGAGCGAAACGACCACTGACTCTTTGGCAAAATGACCAATTTGGGCGAAAAGACGTGAAACCTGTAGCAGGCGTTACTATCTACCTGAGGATTACTTTTTTCACTGATTGGCCAAAAACTGGCGGAAAATTTGACAAAAAACATTTTCAGTAAAATTTAAGTCACTCCAGGAAAATAGTATTACTATCTTGAAATTTTAAGTAAAGGTAGTAAACAAAATTGGAGAAAATTTTGGCAAAAAGCTTAAAATATTTTAGTACCATCCAGGAACTCCAGGAAAATAGCCTTACTGAAATTATAATTAACCTCTTTGGTGCTTGGCCAAAAAATCGACAAAAATTTTGGTGAACAACCAAAAAAAACAAATCAGTAAAATCTAAACGAACTCCAGGGAAATAGCCTCATTGCATTGTAATTGTAAGTAACAGTAGTAGACATAACTCCCTAACTAGCTATTGCTGTCTTCCAATTTTAGATGAAGATAGCCATCATTAGTACTTCCCTGGCTATTACTGTTGGTCGTAATTCGTAAAAATGTTTTCAAAAAATTAGGCAAAAAAAAAACAATTTCTTACTGAAATTTTAACTGACGCCAGTTGTATAATTTTGCTTTCTTAAAATTTCGAATTACAGAAGGAGGTATTCTAACCTAATTTGCTATTGCTTCTCTTTCTCTCTTTCTTCTTTGTGATTCACCAAAATTGTTCAAAATATTGGCAAAAAAGCAATTTTTTTCCGAAAAATGTTGATTGTCGTCAGGAAAATAACCTGATTGCATTGTAATTTATGTAATAGAAACACACATTATTGCCTGCCTGGGTATTACTTATCTGATAATTCGCCCAAAATTGGCTGAAATATTGGTCAAAACGCAGTTAAAACGAATATTTTCCTGTGGTTTCAATGGAAATGTTTACATAAGTGTCCACCTTGCTATTATTATTTTTTGGCTATTTGCCAAAATTTTGTCGAAATACTGGCGATAAAACTTTTTTGGTAAAATCTTAACCAGCTCCAGAAAAATAGCTTTAATGTCTTGAAACTTTACGTATAGGGAGCAGGAACTATTGCACACCTGTTCATTAATACTTTGTGATCGGTAAAAAATTGGAGGAAATATTGGCGAAGCGTGAGAAAAATTGCTGTTTCTGCGTAATTCGAAGAAAAAGTGGCGGAAATATTGGTGACCAACCAATTCTTACTTAAATCGTTTCTAGCGCTATTTATATAATGTTACCGTCTTAAAATTTTGAATTATGGAAGCGGAAATTAGTACCTATCTGGTTATAACTTTTTGGTGATTCGCCAAAAACATTGATACCGCAGCTGGTTCTAGGCATTTGGCCTTAACCTCTTGAAATTCTTTTAAAGGTGGCAGGCTTTAGTACCCGCTTGGCTTTTGCGTGATTCGCAATACGTCAAAATTCGTAGAAATATTAGCCTAAAACAATTTTCATGAAAATGTATATCTTCCTATGATTTAAATGTCCACCTGGCTATTACTTTTTTGTGTGGTGATTCGAAAAAAAAAACTGCCGAAACACGTGGCTATTACTTTTTTGGCGATTCGCCAAAAATTGCCTGATAAGTTGGCGATAAACCATTTTTCTACTAAATTCTTGACTGACTCCAGCCTTTCTGGCTTGATAATTGGGTTACAGGTTATACTTCTGTGTGAGAAATTTTGACATCGGCATTTGTGAGCTGGGGCATTGTCCATGGACAATCTTGTTTGGAGGGGCCGCCAAATATTGGTCAAATGCCGGCATTTGGAGAATTTTCAGTAATCAGTTTTCGTAAAGAGTCTAACATGGTTTGTTCTAATTGCTTTGAGCGTTTATATGAATCGTCCCTGGTTAGTTCTCTCTTCAATATATTTTTTTGGCAAAACATGTTTTGTTTGGCAGTACTACAACACTTGTGCTACAACCCTTGGAAATTCTTGTGGACTTTGACAAGAATATGCGGAATAGCAGAAATTAAATAAAAATTTTAAACCTCGATTTTTGGTACATTTTGACCAATCGATTTTAAACAAATATATCTCGAACTGTTTTGCCCAAAACTTTTCAAATTTAACAAGGATGTTTTCCAAATATGGAAAATAAGCATCCCTGCTGATCAGCCTAAATGTAAGATACAGCATATCTCGCACTCTCGCAATATATGCTCACTTACTGTAGAGAGATCAAACGTAGAGTGGCAAAATTTCAATGTCTATAATTGCATCTAATATCAATGGATTTCTAAAACCACTGAGGTGGACCAACTAAACTTGGCAATATATCTCTACCAAATTTGGTCGTGGGAGTCCTAACCGTCTTGGAAGAGCTCCTGTGACAAGGTTATAGAGGAAAAAAAAAGAATCATTCGATAAAACCTAACCGAATAGTACGAATTCAATGAACTACGGTGATTGAAAATACCCAACTAGTAAATGTCACCTGTCCCCGTGGGTTGGGGGGGGGGGGGGGGAATAGACAAAGTCTTTCTATTCCTTGCATGTCGTTTAAGGCGACTAATCATAATTTCATTTCAGTTCTTCTTATTCTATTTCTTCTTTCTTCCTTTTTTCCCACGTGTTCCTTTAGCAATTGCGTCTGAATATAGCTGTCATATGGCTGAACGGGATGTTTAACACCAAACAAGCAAATAAATAAATTAGGACCTGGAAATTCCATACTATGAAAACAACAGGCTTCACCCATAGTTAGACAAAATTTGTTATTAAAATAGATTATCATACAGGCGAACACGGGTATTGCAAATTTCTGTGCTTAATTGTCAAGCGTCCAAAGTAGATATAATAGGTATAAAAACACTTCCGGTTTCGGTTGTGGCTATTGGCACAGGGAGTATGTCGGTAAGTTAAAAAACTTTCCAGCAAACGTCTGTCTATAGACTTACCAACACACCGGATGTGTCAATAGAAACAACTGGAACCGAAAGTGTTTTCATACTGCCAATTGCAGTATAGTTAATTTGCGTCTTGCAAAATCGGCGCATTCTTTCCCGCTGGCCAAAACATATATATTTATACGGATACAAATGAAGAACCAATCGGAAAATTATTGGCTGGAGTGCAGCTGTAGTATCGGAGTTATGTTACACAGCAGAATTTATTTATATTTTGAACGTGCGAATTGGGATTTTTCTCAAGACGGGAAGTGCGTAGAAGGGGGTTTATTGCACAGGAGAGGATTTGATCCAAAATCGTGAATTTTCGTGTTATTTCAAAGTACGCTAGGTAAACTTCAACCCCACCTCACATCCGCCAAAACCTATGCTCATATTTTTGTACCAGAGGTGTGGATAGAGGAGAGATTCAGATGACAATGTGGTTTTAGAATAAATGATGACCAAAGATATGGATCTATTGCATATCATGTGCGTAAACCATGCCTTTTCAAGCAGTGAAAGTTAAGAACCGGGTCGGTGAGGCAGTGGCAAATACCCTCCCCCCATCCTCCCCAGCTGCTCCCAGATTCCTAGTTGTGAAACAATTCAATGTTTGTTACTTTGACAAATGTTGTCCACTTTCTAACCTTATTTTGCAGGACAGATACCTTGATTCTTGCGGGTATCAGTAGTAAAGTGAAAGAGAAGCTTGCCAATTTGTTATTTTTGTCATAACATAAGCTATACCCTGAATAGAAGCGAAGAGTATATTATACACTGCTTCATTGTCCAAACCCGCACGTATATATGTGCAAGATGTCATAAAAACTGATTTTCAAGAAATTGTACAAAATGTAGGAGGTGGCAAACTGGTTCGCGCTTCTAGAGAACTTCTCCAGGGTGTGTTCTGCAACAAAAATCGAATTTTTTGGCAAATATTTTTTTTATCGATTTAAAAATGGCAGAACACATTTGTAAATTGAAGCTATAATTGAAGCATTTTGAAACTTCACAGACAGTTAATATGTATATAAGAATATATTTGGTTCTTTATACATAAATTGATCGCCATAGAAATTTTCGATATTTGGTCTTAAACAGTGAAAATGCAGTTAACATTTTTACAGTGTAACTTCTGATTCAGTTTCATCAGGTCTGCTTCCAAACTAGGCAAAATTGCAAGCTGATCCCCCCCCCCCCCCAATTTTCTTTGTTATCTCTAACTCTAATTACGATCTCAAAAAATAAATTTGTAAATCAATAAATACTGAGAGTAAAAATTATTTAAAATATCTTAAACTGATTTTATAGATCAATAATTCAAACATGAGAGCAAACATGAAGTATTTTAGAGCGAAATTTCAACTTTGAGCCCAATAATCTATTTTCTTTTTGTTGATGTCAAGAAGAAATCATTTTTCAAAATGAGAATTTTTGAATTTATATTTAAATTTGCGAATAATTGTTAATCTCAAACTTACTTTCTGATATAAAATATCAGAGTCTATTTTTATATATATAAATTTCAGAAGCAAATGTCTATGAATGACATAATGAATAGTTCCGTATACAGAATCTCTCTTCATTTTGTACTCTGAGTGAATGAAGCTTTGGAGCTCAACATTGATATCAATAAATTTTATGATAAATCAATAAATTTATAAATAAATAAATAAATTTTACAAAAAGTATAATTATTAACAAAAAATTTAATTATTAACAAAAACTATAATTGATGAGATCTAAATTGACTTACTGATATCTTTAATTTATTTTGATATTATAAATTAGCATTCAATGTTAAAAGGGCATTCCAAAAGAAAGAAGTTGAATACACTTTGCAACGAAAAAAAAAACTCAGCTTTTGGAACGGTTGGAGTTAACTTGATTAATACCGGAATGTTACGTCACAACACTCACAAAACGCTACGAAATCTCAAGATGATCATTTTTGCCAATAAAAACCATTGCAACTTTAAAAAAAAAAATGAAAAAAGTAAAGCTAAAATGATTTATTGTTAGACCACGTTTTATTCTTCCGGCGTTGCTTTGTCACTGCAGACTAAACCATCGCTTTCTAATTATCTCCTTAGTGTTCAAGTAACGCATACAAGAAAAGCTGAATTCCGCCTTAATCCCGCCCCCCCCTCCTCCCCCCTCTCCCCACTGTCAAGCCCAGGTTCATGACACATAGTTAAAGATTCATATTTCTATAAAAGTCGAGTAGTTTCCATTTTCACTCGCTTCAAAGAGTTGTTGATTAAGTGCTAAAATGACTTGAATCTTTTACAGAGTCTGGCAATTGGATGAACAAAAGTGTAGAGATAGAGTCTGCAGACATAACAATTGAATTATTACTGGGGCAGCTGGTGCCTCCAAGCTAAAACAGGTTTTAAACACAATGGACCAAACATCATACATAAATAAGCTCAGCATACTCTGGGAATGCCCATTTTGCATGTCTAAAAATATGACAAGCCATTGAGAACTAAAACTACGCGAGATTTTTTATGCTATAAAAAACTTGCTTGAGGATATTTATATATTGTTTATACTACTTGAGTAATAAAATGCACAATGAAATGGTTTAACAACATGGTGTGGGAGTTAAAAATTGCAGCAAAAATTTGTTCATTTATCCTTGTACTTTTCGTGTTAACAGCTGCTGCAGAATATTATGCAGTGAAGCTTTTGCAATCAAATAAAAGGTTTTTGCCCTTGTATGGAGAAATATAACATTGAAAATCCTACAATCTCTGTTATCCATAAGGTAGCGCTGATTAACGGGGTGTATTTCTTCTCAAAATACTATAAACAAATATCGATCTTCGGAAAGATTGTCTAATGGAATAAATGTAAACTTGGTGCAACATTTTAAACTTTGGGATTACCCGTTGCTTTTCATTCATTTATCCAATGTCGTAAAAGGCATCAGATTGCCAAATGACTGCATTGTGGGAATAACCAAGTATTAATGCATTATTAATAGAAGAAAATTTTTAATTACTTTTAGAACTGAGGAAGAAAAATTTGACGAAGTGTCGAGAGGAAAACAAATCAAGAAAAATGGATAGAGTTTGTCAATACAGTACTATAATATTCGCAGGGAATGTGTCTGTTTTATTACTTGTTTCTGTGATGACTGATTATTGGGAATACCGCGGTTTTCTAAAGCAAGATATTTTCAACAAAATCCCTAAAAATGATGGTACTGAAATAGCATTTCTTAAACATACAAACACATGTTTTATTTTGAGCCATAAATGGTATAGCAAAAGTCAAGAGAATCTAAAAGTACCACCGGAAAGGTTGCAAACTGAGATTTTTTACCAGCCCCCAGCAATTCTTCACAGATCTCTTTATTTGGCGAACGTAACTGAATCTCACGAATTTTTTAATGGAACGCATCATATCACTGAGTATACACAGGAAGAGAAATGGTTGAAATACGAGGATAAACTGATGCTGTATACAGAATATGGAAATCTTTTCAGGAACTGCGATGACCTTGAAGGTATGAGCTCTGCAAAAGCTATGTTTTTAGCCAAGCCGACCTTCGTCGGTGGTCTGTAGTTACCACTTGTGGGTAAACCGTCGTCCGTCATGTGGTGTGTATGTGATTTTTTTGTCAAAATTCTACTCTTCCTACACTCCTGGTTCGATTGTTTTGAAATCTGGCAGGATTGTTTACTGGACAATCATCCATATAGCTTGTATTTTGTTTGGCGATTTATCCATAAAAACATATATATATGTATATATATATATATTAATATTAGTACATAAAAACATCAGTACATAAAAACTCTCTCTTCCCATTCTTCCGTCTTTCCTTCATTCCCACTCTTTCTCCCTCTGAAGAGGATATTTAATGGAGTCGTAGTGTTTTTTGGTTATCAATTCGGCAAAAGCTGGCCAAATAAGCGGATTGCTTTAACAGAAGCACAAACGATACTGTTCGTCAGCAATGTTGGCCATGAGGCCTGCCAAATTTTGTTAAGATTGGTCGGTTTCCCCGTTCAGCTTTGTGATGCCAGTGCTCTTAATTACGACATAGGGCAATGTCTACGGATATTCTTGTTTATCAAAATATAACTTAGCAACAACGGTAACAGCAATAATACTAATACCAATACTACTACTACTACTACTACTACTACTACTACTACTACTACTACTACTACTACTACTACTACTACTACTAATAATAATAATAATAATAATAAAATAATAACAGTATTAGCAACAATACTAACAATATTAATAATAATAAAATGATGATGATAATAATATTAATTAAAATAATAATAATAAGAAGAATAATAATATTAACAATGATAATAACAAGAATAATGAACAGCACAACTTCGAAATAACTGAACCATCTGATTGTATGAATGCCGTTTTAACATTTAATGTTTATTTTTGATATCAAAATATAATTAAAGCTGTCCATAAATCAATGTAGATCTCATCAATTTATATTCTGCTGTCAATGATTGAATTTTAGATGGCAGAAATTTTTTTTTTTTTGAGATCAAAAATCAATTTTACAAACTTAAAAAATCTTAAGGGAGACACACATTTATATAAAATTTCACGAATTCTCGATTCAATGAAAACATGAATTATTGATATCAATAATAACAATGCAATTTTTAGCTCAAGAACTGCTTTTTTTGTGCGATAAAAAATTAAAGAAAGATACTGTATGTATGTGTTTCTGATTTTTTTTATATAAAAAATAAACTGGCTATATTTTGATATCATAAATTAATTTTTGAGATGTAAAATCACTTCTAGATTTTAAGATATAAATTAAAAGTGTCTCATTCTGAAATATTGATATCTGAAATAGTTTCTTGATATCAATGAGAGAACAATAAATTGTTGAGTTCGAAATTGAGATTTTGCTATAAAATATTTTACTTTTGCTATCAAGAATTCAATTTCTGATATCTAAAATCAAATTTAGAGATCATTAAATAATTTTCGATATCAGTAAATATTTTTCTTGACATCTCTGAATATTTAGTAAGATCAATAATTATTTTACATTTAGAGATATCACAAATATAATTACATATAGTAAAAATAAATTATTTCTTTATATCAATAATTCCTTAATAAATCTGAAAATGGCATTTCATTTGATTAGTTGTCTTTTTCCCGCTCTCTCAATAAGGGAAATGATTTACATCTGGACTAGTCTACAAATGATTTATTTCCGGACTCGCCTATAGATGACATACATCTGGTCTAGCTAACAAATGGTTAACATCAGGACTAGTCTTTGGTCTGGGATGGTGGACACCAACCAGGCGGCCTTATTCAGGGGTTCTGATGCACCAGCTACTGCACCTGGTTGTATGATATTAATTTTTGTGTATTTTTTGTGAAAAATCGGTGGAGTTTGAACCGTTTAAGTTCACTTCACGCTGCAAAGAAACACTATTCCTGAGTAGTAAACGGGCAGCCATCAGCGACGTTTCTTCTCACTACTAAATCTAATTTTATGCAGAATTTTGCGGCCACTTCTTACTTACTGTTTTTGGACTTATTGCTTTGTTCTAGCAAGGAAACAATGTAGAAATTGTTCGTTACAATAATATTTCCCACTAAACCGAATGCCTCAATAACATATGATGTAGCGTAAACACATGGGACTTTGCACAAATTGAAAGTTGATTTGACGAGACCCTCTGAGTCGTTTAGCATCGCGATGAAGGTTATGAAATTAGGCAAGCTATGGAAGGCTTTGTCTTCTCTTACATGACCCTGTCAGTAGAATGTTTTAACTATGGTATCACACAGTCAGCTTTCCTTGACCACATTGTTTCTGCTCTTTGCTGTCACGCAATAAAAATTTGCTGCCTTAAAAAACACTTGCTCATAAAATTATAAGCACATCAGTTCCATGGCGAGATGCTTCTTGCTCAAAAATAAATCGCAACTTGAAGAGCTGTATTGTAATAAAGCGTTTGCAATTAGCAGTACGTATTTATTGCATTTTAGTCCTTAGAAAATTGCAGTATTCTTTAAGTTCCTTTCTTCTACAAGTAAGCAATTGGTATTCACAAATTAGGGCTTTACATCTTGGCGTGAAGGTGGGCTGGCCAGTGAGACCCAGAAAATCTCGATCAGAAAATGCTTTACATGAGTGCACTCTGTTACTGAGACTGTTCTGTACTAATGTCCTATAACACTACCCCTACACGGTAGTTGCACAAGAACATGAGATTCATGTGACTCGCTGTTAATCTGAAGTCACATTTGTGACTCTCACACAAATTGTGGAGTTTGTCAATTGGAGAAGCCGATCGAACTTGATCTGTATGATCACTTCCGGAGAAATTTATCCATTATGACAAAATTGCCCTAATTAAATTTCCTTTATGGGCTATTAACAGACCATTATTTTTTTTAATTTCATGGTGAAACAAGGTATTTTGAATTTATCTACCATTAAGATCACAGGTAAGAAATCTTCCTGATTTGAACTCAGGACTGGGAAGTCACACCAACCAGATCACCAATGGATTAGAGTTAGAAAATAAGGTCAGCTCTTCAACTGTTTGCCAAATGAAGTCGTAACCACACGACAGAAAGTTATTACTTGTGTTTGATTATGAATAAAAGGGCAGCTGATGTGTAATTTATGTTTTTATATATCTACGCCACGCCTGCGATTTGTTTTTCTGTTCTTGAAGCTAAATGAACCAGTATTTGAAGAAATCACAGCTGATAACCCATGCTGATCAAAAGTGGCCTATGTTATTTATCTCTCGGGGTCCTTTACGATTTATTTTAGGGAAATTAAACTTCAAAATAAAAATAGTGAAATATATTTGAAGGATCTGATTTTAAGGCTGTACGAAGAACGTGGTGTTAGTGTTACGACTTGGTTGTGACTTTGCCTGTTGTGTTACAGCCAGTGTCCGGCTTCAACTTCCACTAAAGGAGGACGAAAGGCATCGTTGTTTCAATTTCATCACGGAGTTGCAAGACCGACCATTCATCAACAAAGAACTACCAGCTGTAATACGTAAGTTGGGTGGCTATAGCGTATCCCAAAGAGGGGTAAAAGTGCGATCGGGAAATATATAGTTTTCCCGGTATTTTGTTCTTATTGCTCCATCATTTTGACTGATTTACCTCTGTGTGTAAAGAGAAAGAACACACATACATGATAATACAGAGCCTGTTATAGTGAAATCATCGAGAGACATTCATGCTATAAAAACCTAACTTCTTTTTAAATATTATACAGACGAAATTATGATTGTTGAGCGTCCAAAATCCAGGCTATTACTGTTTTCTCATATACGTTACCTGAAACAACTGTAATTTGTCAACAACAAAAAAAACAGCAAATAAATAATTAAAACAGATCGTACAAAATGCAAAATACTCTAGTTGTTTAGAAGTTCGATTATATTGTTATTCTGAGAACAGATAAAACCTATTATAAACTGTTGGATTTCCGTGGCATGACATTGTAAACCTTATTATAGATTTAGAAAGGGCAGCTTTCTCCTTTGCAATGATATGCTTGATATCATCAGTAGTTAGTGTGCTAGCAGGAGGGTATGGATCTCTGGCTCAGAATGAGCAGGCTATTGTGACAGCATCATCGTCAGCTCTTGCTTCCGGTAACACATTTCTTATTAGTTTTTATTTGTATTTGTTGTTACCAAACGCACACAACAATCAAAAATAAAAATAATGCTATGCAGTGGTATGCAAAAAATATTTCTGGATATCTAAATTAAACATAAATATATTTGGATTTCAAAGATATCTAATAACCTATAAATAATCCATAAATAAATATAAATAACTGATTTGTTTATTTTTGGGAGATTTCTAACGTTGTACTGCGTTTCAGATTGAGAAGAAGATTTAAGACATTAGTATTTTAATTTTTAAATTTGCAATAGATCTCATGACACTTTGTGTTTATGTTTTGTGCTTCACTCTTTGTGAAGAAAATTATTGTAACATATCATTTTAAAAAAATTAATGTGATATATTGATATTGATAGTTGCAAATAAATTTAAGACATCAAACCTATCATGAAATAAATTTGTATAAACTATATATATATAACACCATTCTATACGCTGTTATGGAAAGTGCCATCAATAACACTTGCTATCTTCTTTACTACTAAGATATATAAGTAAATGTGACAGCAACTAACCTAACTTATGTTGTTTCCAGTAGCTTATTATATTCGACTCATGGGAATATTTTCTGTACAAGTTTAGTCGCATGAAAATCTGTAGGAGAAAGGTCATTCCTGTTGGTGTTCGATTTTGACGTGATGTCACAAATGCTTTTTGACGTATGTATTCACGATGTGTTCCTGACTTGGAACTGCAATCAAGCAATTTTTTTTAGTAGAACTCACTTGAGGTTACAAGAAGCTCATATTATAGCTATAAGTCTGCAACATCAGAGGTATTCTTGGGGAAGGGGTACATTACAAAACTGATTAAATAATAACTGCACCGGTTTCGTGTAGTGCCACCTTGGCTAATACAGTGTCCCGATGATGGCGAAAAACGTCATTGTTTCGTTGTGTTGTCAGATTACATTTTTCAGGGCTTAAAGATTTTAGTAATCTAGAGCTTCTTGTAATAGACACCATGCATATTTTTGAAATTTTCTACCATTGTCGACGCTATAGCTAACGGCACGTTTAAGCAACCAATAGGGATCGTATAATTCTAGTAAAGTGCTTAAAATAGATATTCAACAAAAGAAGAACAAAAATTGTACGCTAGCAGTGAATTGCTGTAATCATCGTAGTGCGTATCCGACAGTTTTCTTTATGTCTTTTGATTTGTTACTAACGACAGTAGCGTAAAACTTAGGTAACATATAGTCTAAAATGATGTGATGGCTTTCTTCACGGTCGTAACAAATATATGGATAACATACCTGTGGTAACTTTTTTATCTCTTAACCAAGCTTACACAAGGGGGTTTGCAAAGTGGCAGGTTAGAGGGGGATGGGAGGGAGTTCTGGTTTGCATGGGTACAGGGAGCAGTAAATGTGGCAACACATACCAATCACACACCACCCAAATGAGAAACTCCCACAATCCAAGTCAACAATATTTTCAATTAGAATCATTCGAAACCTTCTAATCCAGCTAAAAAATAAAATACCTTAGCAGCAAGAAATTGCCTTATACACTATATGAACATGGCTTCCTAACCGTGTCAAAAGTGCGATTTAGTCGCGGACAACTTGAATTTACCTCATGCATTATACATATATTGCAAATAGCTCCTGAAAATACAGCACTAACCGTGTCTATAGCACGAATTAGTAGCATCTGACTATTATAGTGTATCCCCAAAAATGCCTTGTAATAAATAGACAATAGTAATATCTAAGCGCAGGTGAATCGCTACTCGTGACAAGCATTACATCACGTTCAAGAAATAGTGGTTCTTTATGTGCAGTTGTGAATAAGCTAATAAGATCTTGTTATGCTGTTCTTTTTTTTAAACAGCGATGGCGCTGACGGTATGCATCGCCCTCTTCCATGGAAAATGTCATCTCATGCACCGCCGAGAATTTATGCAGAACATCGATATTGCCCACAAAAATATAATCAATGAGGCACGCACACATTACTACGGATGGTCCTTTGTTTTGGCATGGATTTGTGTGGTGTTGTGTTTTGTTCACACTTGGGTGTGGTTGGTAAAGGCACAGAATATCCCTGAAAAATTTCAGCTTCGTTCCGGAAAACATTCAAGAAACTCTCGAAGAACTATGGATTTTTCACACGACAACTGTGCAATGCTTACTGATTAATACAGTTGCGATATTTAATTTAATTCTGCTTTATATAATTTTTCTTTCTCTGCAATTGCCTATTTGATTATCATTTTCCTATATTTACTTAATATATAGATTAAAAGTATACTCACTTCTGGTGCTACAAAACCTAAGATTTGCTCAAATTGCAACAAGTATTTGAATAAATTTTGATTACTGATAATGTTCGTTGCTTATATTTTATCAGGAATGGGTAATTCGGTATTGTTGAAGCGTGCCATTATGGCAGTTAACTTTAATTAAACTGTCCGGATGAATTTTCGTTCTTAAAGGCTGTCAAACTGTTAGACGCATTGGTTTTGGAAACATTTGGGATTTATGCAATCCATAAAATTTAAATCGAAAAGACATAATAATAAATAACAATTTACGCACTTGTATAACGTTATTTATTGTTTCAGACCCGGGATTATTAACATTTCGACGTATAAATATAATAGTTCATTGTCTGGCACAAGTGGAATTGAAATGGGCTCATGTAGCATCTTACAATAGTGACCTCCCAGCTAAGAAATTAATTACCTAGTGGAGGATTGTACATGCGCATCGATTACCCCTAGTGGAGACAGAACTATATACATACAGGCTGTAAACCTGTGAACCTCCATATTGATGATTTTATTAAAGAAGCAAACAAATTCTCGGATTCATGTAGATAAATAGGAAAAAACTAATATTCTAAATAAAATCTTAGGATATAAATGACTATTCCGCTCCACACTTGAATGTACATGTCAGGTGTGGGATCCGTACACAGGAAATTTGAGACTAAACAACGCAGGGCTATTAATTACGCTACACACAGGTTTCCAAGTTCTCTTAGTGAAATTCTGTTTGGAACAGGGAAGAACTAAGGGGCGTTTGCTGTATAAAGTTATAAATACTCACATCGTATAAAACTCTAAATATTCACATCGTAGTTCAGCTTCTAAGTACCGAATTTCTTTAATATAGTCTACAAAAAGACAGACACATACTTCGTTCGACCATTTGTGCACGAAGTTTCATATTTTCTCCCTTATCATTTGCAGCAGAGTTTAGTTATATTTAACACAAATCTTCTATAGTTATCCCGTCAGTTTAAGTGCTGTTGAGGTATTCATGCTTAAACTGTTCAACATCTAACTCTTCAAATTTAACATTTCATGTCTAAGGACTTACGTTGTTGTAAAATCTGAAATTGTTAGCCTCACGTGACCACGCGAATTGGAAGTCGGTCGTAAGACAAGATTTATGAAGTTGTGTACAAGAAGAAAAAGATAAGCAAAAACTTGTGAGGAATCTTAGACGGCATAATGCGATAATACTCGCAAAATATCAAATTTGACACTATTTAATAGAAAGTGTTTACCTGTGTTTAAGTAAATGACATGGGCGATCAAAAGGTTATTGGTAAATCACACGGACGATGAAACATTGATTGGTAATTCGTGTTGGTCGTTTGTGAAATATTGAAATTACCGGCAGCAGCCGACAGTTGGAAAAGGGTATGTATTAGATTAAAACAGTTGTTGTACTGCTTCGTCATAAACCTTGATATTTTGTTAATAATCCTGTTCAACGTACTGGGTTTGAGTTGATCTTTTTACATGAAACAGCTGACTTGACTTACTCCACACATATTTTTATAAGGTGCCATTTTAAAAAGGGTAAGCTTCAATAACGGTGTCCTGGGTGGAAAGTAGATTCGTTATACCAATTTACTGCAACAACAGTCAAGTTCCTAAATTAAATATTCAGTAATAATTTCTAACAAAGTTCACTTAAACTACTGCAGCAGATGACCTGCTACACTTTCCCCGCAGTTAATCAGCACTAACTTTTCTGACAACACCAAAACAAAACCATTTGTTTAGTTTTTCTTCCGTTTTCATTATGCACCCTATAATATAACAAACACGCTCGCAGAAAACGTCCGTAGAAAAACGTACAAAAGTCCTTATTAGATCTAACATGCTTTTGCACGAAATTTCTCATAAGATCGTGTGCGATTTCATACGAAAATGTAAGCAAATTACACAAAATGTTAACTGTTGTGTACTATTGCATATTATTGCAGACTAGAAGTCTGCCACTATAGGCTTTGGTTTGCTTTTATATACTTTTGTATGTTTTAGCCTGCTCAGACTTGGGTCGAAAGCAAACTGAAGCATAAAAGCATGCAACTCAAACTAAACGATTTCACGCGATGTTCCATGATTTTACAAGTGGACATCTATTTCCATCTCTATACAGCTGATTATTTTCTTTTAGAATCTCCCTTTTTGTCCGATATCTTATGCAGCTTTCATCTATACCGTAATGCAAATATTTTGTTCTCAATTCACACAAGCACACCAGTTTCATTCTTCTCCATTTTCATTAATCACTCTTATGAATTTTCACTTGTTGTCACAACAGCGAGTTAATTAATAGCTGTGAAGTTTCGAATTTTGCTGATGAGGCCTGATTGGTTCAGTTTAGATGCTTTGGTTAGAGTAGATTTACTCTTGGTTCATTACCTGCAAAATCTTACTAATTCGTACAGCAACAGACAAAAACACACCAAAGCATATAAAGCATTTTTTAGGGGAAAGCCGCAGATACCAAGACAATCACCAACTCCCACAATTACAAAGAAAAGCCTACAAAAGTATACTTAGGTATACCAAAGCGTACTCATTCCACCATTAACACAGTAATGTATGCTAGATCGGATAAGATTTGGTATGCTTTAGTTTGTTTTTGTAACGACGTTTCGTGCTGGGGTTTTAATAGAAAGTAAATAAAGAGAGCGCAAAGTAAAGAATAACGGTACACTTTATGAAGAGCATATGAGAATGACTGTGTGATCGGTGTGGTAAGCTATTGCCCAGCTTTTTTACCATACAAGCGACTATTTTGGATCCCAGACGCGTCTGATAGAACATTAAGTTCCACCACCCGAGCTCTTCGATAGGTTGCAGTCAAAAGCATGACAATACGGATACGGACATTATACTGCTTTGTTAGGCAGTAGCATAGACTGTCAAATCAGATTAAACTAAGCATAGAATATTGAGATAAATTAAGCTCCATTGAAGCTTGCTATAAATGTGAAACTTCATTTTTCATCATACGGATGATTCTCGTTATCACTGAAAAACTGGCTTTAGTGGAGCGCCCTGCTAAAATAATAGACCATAAATACTAAACCGAGTATTAGGTGTTAACCAGATCGAAGTCCCATTTAATGCAAAATAAATTTGTTTCTACATGTATACCTGTGTATTTTTTGTATTTCTGGAAATTAACATTTACGATTATGACACAAGCTCTTTTTGAGCGAGTTCCTTTTATTAAAATCATCAAACATCATTCGTTTTTATTATCCTATTATAGTGATAATAATTCATAATACAATAATCTTTTATAGTTTCTCCGAAAGCCTGCGCCAATTTGCCATGAAAGATTTCACAACATGCATGATGTATCCAGTTCAGGATCCTGAGTACTGTACAAACATTCTAGAAAAAAGATTCATTTTGAAAGTTCAACCGCTTCCACAGAGAAAAGACATGGGAAGGGATTTCGGGGGAAATATAAATCTATCATATTTGGATTTCTGTTTAAGACCAGCGTCTCAGTGTCATCCCGAATATTTTTTTCCGATATAGTCTTTATGTAGGGTTTGTCCAATAATAAAAAACTTTCTTTTATTCTGAATTTTTTTGTGAAAGGTCGGTATACTTACGCATGTGCCCTTTAAGTCATTTTTTATTACAGTTTTATTAACATGCATTGGCTTTTGACCTAAATTACCGATGTACAGCATTGCAGCCCACACGGCTGGACTTATTATACACAGATTTTATATTGTAGTGAAACTAGGGCTTTAAAATGACTAATATCCGGTACAGACGGTTTTTTGTTGAGAACGAAATTCGTGACATAGTCACTCATACCAGGAAACCATCTGTGCTTGAAGTTTCTATATTTTTGTATTTGTTAAGGTCTCAGTTTTTAGTTCATATTTTGACCATGAAAATGAAAACATAAGCGAAAACAAAAGCATGTTGTACAACCTTATTTCATGTACCACATATTGCAAAATTTGGTTTCCCAGGGCCAGCATGTTCATGGGAGAAGCAGCGACAAAATCACGGACAACTGTCAAGAAAAAGTGCGACAAATGCCAACAGAGTCTCAATATACTTCTTGTAAGTCGATTGACTTGCTAAGTGTTAGTGAGACTAAAAGGCGAAAGGCGATCTAACGACGACAGGTGATTCTAACACAACAATTGATCTAACCCACAGCATTAAAGGGGCAACCGAACCTAGGCGGTGAAACCGCAGCGAAATCTATATCCTGCTTAAGACCCCAGTTCAGATTCGAACCCAGAGCCTAAGGAGTTATTGGACCTGCACCAACTGAGCTTACCGTCACTCATCCAAAGTTATTCGACAACTGAACACCAATATGTTGCAATATAAATACATATGATAAGAAAGTGAATGACGATGGAATCAAAGAAATACTAATCTGAAACAAAGAGCAGAAAATCACTATATCGTAGGAGCGCTTGAAAAAGAGAAACTTTCGAGAGTTTAATCTCAAGTGTCTGCGGTATCGCACGGCATGTTTATGCTGAGGAAAATTCATTAAATACAGTGTTGCGAGAGACTTTTTCGTATCAGTCCACCGGTCGTGCAGATTTATCATTGCATCTATGATTACTACAAAGAAACCCCATGCTGGACGAAAAAAAAACTCTCCAGGTTTACATTAAATGCCAAAGACATCTAGACTAAGCATGTATCAATAATTAATGATTGCAATTGTTGCTCACTTTCTCCGCTTGGACGTAAACCACTCGCTACTATACTTATAGAGAAAGGATTTTTCGAACTGAGATTGTTAGCCATTCTTTGGTCTGCCAGAAACATTTCTGTTCCCCCTCAATAAGTTGCACTTATATACTATTGTACAATATGGTAATTTAACGCTTGATTATGGATTTATTATGTCGATCCATGCCATTTGGCCCAGGTCACAGTACTCCCTCCATTCTTGTTGTGTAGATCTCTCTTTAGCTTCAAGCACGCACACAGGAACTGACACATCCCTGACACGCCAGAAGCCCGGATATAAAGACGACCTATTTGATACTTGTTAATGTTGCTAGTAACTACAGGTTGGTTTAGCTGTCAAGTGTCTTAGGAATGAGATGGTCTGGAGGGTGGTGTTCCCAGGCGGGGACGGGGGAGGGGTCACTGATGTTTTACCATGGTGTCCAAAAAAAAAGGGCGGAGAATGGGGTGATTTTGAGGCCAGACGCGGTCCAGTTTTAGTTATAAGGAGGGTGAGGGGGGGACATTTTTCATTCAGTTCTTCGCGTTTCATACAAAAACGGGGATTATTTCGGAACTTCACTCTGCGTTTTATCGAAAGTCATAAAGTCATGGACATGTATTGTAACTGAGTACTCAACTGGGGGGGGGGGGGGGGGGGCACAGAAAATGGTGTACTTTACCCGCTTGGTACTGGAGCAGCGGGCTTCAACACTAATATCCGCTTTGAGTAAAATGTTTTATTGATTTCCGAGGATGTTTTAGGTTAACAAATCAATATGGATGGTTTGTACGTTGATTCTGGGTTGGTCACGGATGACAGAATACAACATATGCTAATAAATTTTCTTAATGGCCACAAAAATAATATCAATGCAACACACCCATTTTGAGTATTAGAGGCAGGCGGGGTTGATTTCGATGATTACGGAAGTGTGCGTGGCAAAAATTCAGGTATGACAAAAATGGTGGAATTTGCAGCCAGATTTCTCACAGAGGTATTTTTTTCCCTGCAGTTGCTTAAAAAAGGCGGCGGGGGAAGGTTTGGGGGGGGGGGGTGGAGGTCTGCCCATCAACTTTACAACGTCTACCTACCGACTTATTATATGTCTGGAGACAACAAAACGTCGCGAACATACAGATCACATCACCGTCTCGGCAGTGACAATCATAAGGAGTAGTGGTCATCGCTCCGTCAAAGTTCCTCATGTGTCACCGGGTAACACAGAATATGGATAAAGTCAATTTTTATGAATATATTTCAAAAGTAGGCGGTAAAAAACTGGCGCGCTTCTGAATATCACATACATTATGTCCTGATTTCGTCAATTTTCAAAGCAACCAGTCATTACTAGCACCAGGCTTAAGACGTCCTGTGAGCTTTAATACGACTGTGCTTTTATTCATTTATTTTTGTTTTTGGTTTTGACCCGGACCTTATCGAACTTATCGAACCGTCGATTTTGAGAAATATATTCAACGTTGGATCAGTGACGGAAAAGTTGTGTTTTCGGCAACTAAAATCAAGGTCAAGTCTAAAGACTGTTTTTACCAAACGTATGTTCAATGGGTGTTAAAGATGTTGCGGAAGTTAATTTGTTTTTGTTTTTGTTTTTTTTGGGGGGGGGGGGGGTGGTGGTGGTAAAATCAACGACTACACATCGCCGTTCATCCAACGTCGTGTCAAAGAGGTTGAACTGTGGTCGCAGCCAATCAAAATCAATCTACCAAAGGTTTTAATGTTGCGATTTGGTGTGGTACTAACGCACCCTCAACTCGTTCTAAAGCACCCTTTCTAAGAGTCTGAATATTTACAGGGCTATCTCATTTCAAAATCCGAGTTGGCAACTTGCCATGACTTCCAACAAAGAATTTTACTGAGTGTTCAGAATCGTAATGTTTGTGGCCCAAACGTAATTTTCGCTACTCGGCAGCAAAAACGGTCTAGTTGCCATTGTTCTTTTACAGCAAGTGAAGTTGAGTGTTATTAAGCAATGTTTGTAATGCTCTGCAGCACAAGCAATTTTTTATGAACGTCGATGCTCATTTGATTTTCTTAATATTGCATGATTATGTGTTGCTCATGTTCAGCATTAAGCCTTTTTTCTTTAAGAAAATGTGGCCTATACAAAATATACTGTGCAAAATCCTTTACCAGAGCTTAATGAAAAAAAGACCGATGGATCAGTGTAACAGCGGACTCTTTTGTGCTCAGATAAAGCGCCTTAGTCGATCCGTTAATACTGTGGGCATGTAAGTAAATGGAGGACCTGCCCATAGAATGGGAAACAGAGAGAAATGTCAATTGTCGATTATTTACACACATAATATGGATACCATAACAAGTGACTAATAACCAGGGCGGAATACACAAAGCCACATAAAATATACTATAATTACAACATGTTTGAATTTAACTAAATACTTAGGAAACTAGGGAACTGGTCAGTGAGTTATTAAATATATGGAACACAACTGAAATAATAATAAAGGTAAGGCGTTTCGTTCCGTAGTTTTTTATTTTTGTTTACGTCTGAGATACAGGTAGTTAGGACAAAATGGTGCGGATTAAAGTACCTCAGGCATATAGGAATCTCCCATGTTTCAAGGTAATATCATGTTTATTACAGGGAGCACCCTGTAGAGATTTTCCACTGTTTCTCCCAATTTGGGCCTTATTTCTATGATGAAGTGAAATTTTGAGAGTACTTTCTAATATATTTGTGCCATGTCTACAGGCGATGTAAACCGCTTCCTTTATGCACCCAACAGGCCAATGGTACCGCGTATTTCATTCATTTCGTGGGGGTGAGGTGGTGGTGTTGGGGTTTGGTGGTGAACTCACTCTGACTTACCTCTCAGAGTACTTTTTTTTACACAATTTGAGATTTGAAACGAGCACCGAAACAAGCAAGCCGTGGTACTTTCCTTATTTCATACATATTTAGCCTTTCAACTAAAAAAGGCGTGCACAATATATAACCTTGCATTTATGTAAGGTGTTCGGACGAGTCAAAAGCTACATGATGCAAAATACTGAAATACTGATGAAATAATATGCGAAGTGTTTCGATTTGACTTACGGAACTACTACAATTGATATCTAGTGAACCTTCTGGAATGGCCAACCGGGCGATTTAAAATTTGCTTGGGTCGAGAAAGTGGGTGCTGAGAATTCTGGAAGAAGTTTGCCCAGTAAGCATCCCAAAGTCGAGCAACGTCGATTTGAGATTGCGACGTCGACCCGACCAAACCGCAACGTTAAATCTGGCTGTAATTTGACTGTGTTTGGTCGCAACAAAAGAGTAACGTGTACTCAAACGTCTTTAATACGTCGTTGAATAGACTTTCGGTAAACAACGTTATTTGAACGTTGCTATTGGTCAAAAGCAAAACCTAACTTTTGCTTTCGCCCAACGTTTAAAAGACGTCAGAAAATTGACACTGCATAGAAACCGCTAAAAAAACTGATGGTCGGGTCACAACTAAACTACGAACTCATTTTGTTATCGCTCCAACGCGCTCTGGAAATGACAGCCAATACAGATCGCTTGACGAAATATGCGAATTAAATATGCAAAGGACATAAAATATGGGAATTTCAGGAGCGGGCAAGTTTTTTCGCATTGTTTTGAAAAAAAAAAATGTTCCCGAAACTTGACTTCACACATATCAGATGACCCAAAACACCTTATGATTGAGGGTAATTGTGACTTCTGGATCGTGATTTTAGAATAATATCTTCAAGACATCCACACAGACTTAATCCTTCCATTTCCAACGAATTCAAAAGGTTGATTAGACACAGGATAATTGTCGCCTATCAAACATCGACAGACAGACATTGGTTCGATGTCTATTTGCTACCTTTTCATAACGTTGATTAGACGCTAGGTCAGCGATATCTATCCAAACGTTGTTTCGACTTCTATAATCAACAAAACCCAGCGTTGATCTAACGTGGATGCGACGTCTATCTAACATTGTGCAATGGCACAGTTTTTAATGGGTAGTAACATATGAAATGTTTTTGGCTCAAAGGTTTTTGAAAAACAACCACTTTAAGTTCTTGCAATCCTTCAAGGTTTGCGAATTTTTATATTTTTGTCTGTCTTGCAAAACAGGCGTCTAAATCAGGGGATATTTTTAAGTAAACTCTTTAAGGGGATGAAATGAAAATGCCTCTGTAGCCAGCTCTCAAAGAAAAACTCAGCTCAGCTTTTCTCTCAAAAATCCTCAAGTGGATCTCTGGTAGTGGATATAATTATCGGGAGATTTATGCTCTAAGTAAAGGTGGCGTAAGTGGTCTCGAGTCACTGAAGAATGACGTAGTGAAAACTCGGATATATTAATGGTACAGGCATTCTGACTGGAACCAGACGCCGCAGGTTTATTTCGTGATGTCAGGAGTATGTCTGGAAAATGTCTTGCCCACGGTGCCACTCAGCTACAAGCTGATAACCATGTGTTGTCATGACTTTTTTAAAGGAAATCTAAACGAGGAGTGCCAAATTTGAAAAATATATCCCCCCTCTAAGAAAGTTGCGATTCGTCTTTTTTGGAGTCAGTGAGAAATGAACCCAAAACGCATGTGAAAAGTGAAAAATTATTCCCTCCTCCCCAACCCCCAGCGTGATTGCGGTTCCCTTCTCCGTAACTGCGACATTCACTCTTGTTGCCTTTTCAGAATGAACGTCGTATTTAAAATGAAAGGCTGGAATACCATATATATCTGGCCTCAGTCTTTGAATGGGATGGAGATAATGTTTGGGGGCTGTGTGTGTTTGAGCGCAGGGGCGGGGGGGGGGGGGTAGGGGTGGTTAAAGCAACTGTACTTCCCCGTTGTGTCACCCTCGCGGTATTGTTGAGAATAACATAAACTAATTCACTGTTGTGCATTCGGTGTAATTTTTATGGTAACATGCCCCAGTAAATATTCTAAGGTCGATCCAACGTCGACGTAAGGTTACGACACTGACCAGACCAAAACACAACATTAACACTCGTTGCACTTTGGGTGTGATTCGCCGCGACCATATATCAACGTCTTACCAACTTTTTCAAACAACGTCGAATAGATTCTGATAAGCGAGGTTGTTTAGGCATTGCTTTTGGTCGCAAACAAAACACAGCTTTCTTCGACGTCTACTCAACATATCTGGAGCAACGTTGAATAGACACAGGAAACTCGACATTAGGCAGACGTCGAAAAATTGACGTTGTATAGGCGTCAGGTTCACAAAAAAAAACCAACAACCTACTTGTGTTATCTCTGTCGAAAATGGTAGCCAGGCTACTTTCTAAAAAAGAACAAAAACGAATATGTAATATAGAATTTCAAGAGCGCGAAGCTTTTCCCACCTACTTTTGAAAAACATCCATAGAAATCGACTTCATACACCCACCGTGACTGGATGTCTCAATGATGTGGAGACGATGATTGGCGGGTGACTACACTTTGCCTATACTACATTAAACAACGTTGTTTCGACTTCATTTTGTAACCTTAACGCAACGCTGATTACACGTAGGATAATCAACGTCTATGCAATGTTGGAATGTAAACGTTGTTTCGTAAACAACCAAAATCCGATGTTGAGCAGACGTCGGGTGCGACGTCTATCGAACGTTGATTGAACGTCGCAATGTTTGCTGGGACGCTTTGCTAAGTATATCTTGGTGCCTAAATGTATTGCAAAATCCCGAAGACGGGCTCTCTGAGCTTTAGATTACACTCCTGACTGCAGTCTATGCTACATTTTGGTCGAAATATATGCTTTCCAAAATACGAGAGCCTGAACAATAACTTTCATATGTTTTTATTGGGATAAATAAAGATAGTGTTGCGAGCAATCTCGAGGTCTGTTTTTTGTATTTCTGTTAGCGGATCACTTTAATATGATAACACAATGGAAGTTCTTTATAGGCCATTTTGATTATCCACCGAGCAGTTTTTTAACCCACGCAACCACCCTTTTTTGCATTACGTCTTTTTCACCCACACGCATTTTACTAAAAAAACAGTTGGACTGAACTGTAACAGTGTACGATTTGTGGGGTTCTGCAACTTCAACTAGAACGGAACTTCTGTGTGCCCTTATTTCTGCGTTGGTACAACTTGCGGTTTGGTCCCATCCCTGGCTTTCACTGTATCAGTACTCCGATATTGAGAAGTTAACTGTCAAGTCATTCAGATAATTGCAGGGAGAATGGGCAGTTTTTGGACTGTTCTTCTGCAAGAAAATAAGTGCTTTGTTGTGAGAAGTCCTTTCCGCATCATTGATGAAATAATGAGCAAATAGGAGACGTGATAGACGCCTCTGGCTCGGGATCTAAGTAATAGTTGTTCTGTTCCAAGCTAGACCGTATGCAGGGTGGCAAAATATTATACACAATGGAACCAAATACAGTTTGACTTCATTGGTAACCGCAAAATCCGTACTCTCACCAGATCAATTGTCGCTGGATCAATTGTGGTTAGGCCAATTGCCAGGCTAGCGGGCACAGAAAGTTGATTCTTCACTTTCATGGCTGTTATGTATTCTTTTTTATCAAAATCTTAAAGCATGTAAATTAGACCAAAAAACATCACCCCATGTTTTAGCATTAAATGCTGTTGCTGCCTAAGCATTAAGGTTTATGACGTTTTTATATAACATTTGCTCGTTTAAACATTCAATTCATACTTCTGAATCAATTGTCGGTGCGTCTTCTGATGCACAAATTTGTGAAAATTTAGTAATTTAAACATTCAAAACACATTTTTTTGTAATTTTGAAGTTACGAAGTTAAATAAAATTTGTAAATAATGTACTTTTATGATTTCTCATATTGTGAATTCGGAACACACATCGCGATTGTATGATTATATATTTCCACCCGTCACTTAAGATACAAACATGCTCTAGACTTTTTGCTCATCAAAGATCTTCCGAGTCACGCAAGCACAGGAGTGTGAGTGAGCGGTGAATAATGGGTGTATTTCTCTAAAAACAGCAGCAGATATCGGGAGAGCCAGACTATCTGCGTGACAGTGGGGATTTTATCAATACAGAGTAAATGCAATTCAACAGTTATGGTGAAGATATTTAGTAGAAAGATGTGAACTTTTAGAATGGTACTCGTTGGCAGAAAAGGCTTTTAACAATGCGTGCTTGAAAACTATAAGCGTATACGCATGTTGGTCATGGCGTGATTGATTTTGTGGTCTTCATGGTAGTTATTTTTTTTTTTGTTTTGCTTTGTTTCAGATTCAAACAGGCTATAAACGTTCCGGATTGACAAGTGCGTGCAGCAAATAAAACACAATGAAGGCATCTACGATAGAACACATTTCCGGCTGGGCATTTTTTCTAGTTGCCGTAGGATTATTTGGATTGGTGCCCGGTGCTGTTTTATTTGGTGTTACCTTAGATGGAGCTCAGGGAAGCGAGTAAGTGAGAAATAATTAGTTGACATTTATCTCATTTGTGCAGTTCAAAAGCTATTTGTGAGAAGCTACAGTTTCCACTCCTTTGAAATCTGGTATTTAACGATCTTGTTTACAGTCGAAATACAAAGAATATGAGTACACAGGTGCCGTAGTCTCTTATTGTACTACTCACCTGCCGGGTCTGGAATTCATGTCACGCCCCTCACACCACACCTTTGATCATATCAGTCATGGGAACAGGACAGTTCCCCCCAGACGATTCCCCCTAGTCAATCCCCCCGACAATTTCCCCCGAACAATCCCCCCCGTAGGACAATTCCCCTCGAGGACTATTCCCCCAATTTATTTCTATTTTTCTTGTTTTTTTCTTTTCTTTGTATTTTTATGTCTCTCTCTCTTTTTTTAAACAAATTATTGCCCTTTTATCTTCTAACTGGAGACGATGTAATTGTCCAAACCAATGAACTTTGAGTTGGCCACCTCAGGGCCAGCAAAAGCGAATCAAAGCTGGAAATGCCGGAGTCATTGGTTTTTTACGTGTACATAGGTCGGGTCCACCCTAATGTTCGCGCAGAGTCCTCGGGGGGATTGTCCTACGGGGGGAATTGTTCGGGGGGATTGTCGGGGGGCGGGGTTGTCTGGGGGGAATTGTCCTAGACCCATTAGCCACGTATCACAACCGCTCACACACAAGTTTGCAACGATAGACAGAATTATTATTATTATTATCATTATTTAATTTCAGGTCCAAGGTAGCCGGAATAATGTTGTTTGCAGTAAGCCTAGTCACCTTTTTGACGGGTCTAATTTTGTTGATATTCTGGTGTAAAGCTCCTGCGCCTGACAAAGACGACGAAGAGAAAATGATGGAGAAAAAGAACAACAATGTACGTATATGTTCTTCATATTTTGAAGAAGTTTATTTTCCAGATATTTCTATTCAACCCATCGATGGAATATTAGCGTGTATCCCTGAGATAACATTTAGCCGGACCTTTCTTATATGGGCATCAACAAACTATTTCAATCTATCCGGTCCCATCCAGTGCTGAACCGCTTGAAGGCAGAAGCCTGTATAAATATCGGGATACCCACAGAAGGCATGATCGTATTATGACGAATGTTTTCGACCCTTTCCTCTGTCACACTGCGTTTCAACATGGATTTTCCTTTCCTATATTATTCCAGGATTGAAATTTCACCGGCTTAAAGTTACACTTGTTTTTCATCAATATAAGAAATGTATTTTGAATTATTTAAAACAATGGGTTTCCTATATTAATCTACTTCAACGACAATAGCTTGCCAATGTTAACGATTGTAGTCTAGATTAGATCCATTGTTTTGGTACCATTTAATACATGAAAACAGCTCTGGGTTTACTGGCGGTTGGTTATACAGCTTCTCCGTGCTGAATTTGTTCAAGAGATTGACATAATTCACAGTAGTTGGAAAACGAGAGTTCGAAAACAACGAGAATTCGAAAACAACGAGAGTTCGAAAGCAACGAGAGTTCGAAAACAACGAGAGTTCGGAAACAACGACAGTTCGAAAACAGGAAGTGACGTCATAATGACGTCATAGGGTGTTTTCGAACTGTCATGACAGTTCTGGAACAGATGGTAATTGATAGAGCGCTCGCCCGTGTCAATGACGTCATCATGACGTTATAATGACGTCATCATGACGTTGTCATCATACCGTTATAATAACGTCATCATGACGTTATCATGACGTCATAATGACGTTATGACGTCATGACATCATACTAAGACAGTCCTAAGCAGCATAACCCTAAGTCACCTGTCAATCATCATGACGTCATTAGTCACGTGACCTGTCAATCATCGGTCATGTGACCCTAACCCTAACAAGACTTCCAGACCACTTTTTGACGTCATAATGATGTCAGACCCCTAGGAGACGTCCCTTCTACCATCTCCCTATCATGAGGAAACGAGAGTTCCACGCCACTTTTTTCTAGAACATTCTATTGGTCCAGAATCCCCATGGGTGTTCCACGCCACTTGTGACGTCATCATGACGTCAGACCCCTGGGAGACGTCCCTTCTACCATCTGTCTATCATACCTTCAGACCCTCCCCCCCCCCATAATGCACTCTATGGTTTAGGGTTAGGATGCCTATACCCTCGCTCGAACCACCAACCTTCCGGACATGGGTCCGACCAGGAGTCCCACGCTCTACCAACTGAGCTATTCCGGACTAAACAAGAATGTATTGTGAAAACATGCTATATAAGGCTATAATGCACTCTTTCATGTCTGGTCCAAAAACCCTCATGCTATAGTAGTTGGAAAATGGTGGTTCTAGACCAACTTTAAGAAATGTAGTTTTTGAAAACATATGATATATAAAATAAGTTTTAGCATTTTAGCATGCTAGTTATTCGAATGTTCTAAAGACATAGTAGGTGGGAAACGATGCTTCTAGACCAACTTTAACTAATTTCGTTTTTTTGACAACATATGATGTATAACATAAGTTGGTGAGAAGAGCACACCATTCAAACATGTATTCGAATGATAGGCCCTATTCGAAACACGTTTGAATTATGACGTCATTATGACATGAATGAGTGCATTATAGCCTTATATGGCATGTTTTCACAATACATTCTTGTTTAGTCCGGAATAGCTCAGTTGGTAGAGCGTGGGACTCCTGGTCGGACCCATGTCCGGAAGGTTGGTGGTTCGAGCAAGGGTATGGGCAGCCTAACCCTTAACCATAGAGTGCATTATGGGGGGGGGGGGGGTCTGAAGGTATAATAGACAGATGGTAGAAGGGACGTCTCCCAGGGATCTGACGTCATTATGACGTCATTATGACATGAATGAGTGCATTATAGCCTTATATGGCATGTTTTTACAATACATTCTTGTTCAGTCCAGAATAGCTCAGTTGGTAGAGCGTGGGACTCCTGGTTGGACCCATGTCCGGAAGGTTGGTGGTTCGAGCCCGGGTATGGGCAGCCTAACCCTAAACCATAGAGTGCATTATGGGGGGGGGGGGTCTGAAGGTATGATAGACAGATGGTAGAAAGGACGTCTACTAGGGGTCAGACGTCATTGTGACGTCACAAGTGGCGTGGAACACCCATGGGGATTCTGGACCAATAGAATGTTCTAGAAAAAAGTGGCGTCATGATGATTGACAGGTGACTTAGGGTTATGCTGCTTAGGACTGTCTTAGTATGATGTCCGATGTCATGATGGCGTCATTATAACGGTATGGTGACGACGTCATGATGACGTCATTATAACGTCATGATGACGTCATTGACACGGGCGCGCGCTCTATCAATTACCATCTGTTCCAGAACTGTCATGACAGTTCGAAAACAGCCTATGACATCATTATGACGTCACTTCCTGTTTTCGAACTCTCGTTGTTTCCGAACTCTCGTTGTTTTCAAACTCTCGTTGTTTTCGAACTCTCGTTGTTTTCGAACTCTCGTTGTTTTCGAACTCTCGTTGTTTTCGAACTCTCGTTGTTTTCGAACTCTCGTTGTTTTCGAACTCTCGTTGTTTTCGAACTCTCGTTTTCCAACTACTATTCACAGCCTTCACCAATAAAAGAAAAACAGCACATTAATGAGGCTTAAATGTAGCTGATGATACAACCATACCCCCCCCCCCTTCACCTTCGTAAGAAGACCATTTTTTGTGTTAGCGGAAAAGGAAATGGAAACATGTTGGCCGTTTTTAGAAAGTGTTCAATGTCTTGTGGGTCTGAGCTCTGTAGTCTTGTACTTTTGTCGCGTCTTGATGTTGCATGTTGCATATCGCAAATGTTTTAAATTTTTGGTTACGTTGTTTGTACACCGAGCAAACGGCTAAAGACGCTTAAGAACACTGTGAAGCGTGGTCATGCATGGCTTCCGTAATGTCTTTGTACACCGAGCAAACGGCTAAAGGCGCTTAAGAACACTGTGAAGCGTAGTCATGCGTGGCTTCCCTAATGTGTCTGAAAAACTTCAAAACTGTTTTCTACGGCTTCATGATGTCTTCAGACTTAGATGTTTTGATTTTTATGTTTTATCCTTGACGGTTAATCACGTTTTCAGGAAACCATGTATGTTTACGTTTTAAAATTACTATTTTAAAACATTTTTTTAAATGATTATCTGTGAAATGGGTCGCGCTTATGCACATATAATAGTGCTGAATTAATGCTTTCTATTTTTTTTGCAAATAACAAACTCAAAATTCATTATAGTTGCTTAACTTTGAAGCCCCATTATCTGTGGATATTAGAAAACATAGCAGCAGGTTTTACTAATCGCTATTTCTTCACATTTAAATCATAACCTTACTATAATTCAAACATAGTGATCGTACTGCCATCTTGTTAGGCCATGATTAAAAGCTGAAAAAAACTGTCCTCTGTTGTCAGAAGATCCCGACCTGCATAGCCATTCAATTGACAGGCTGCTTATTATGTGTTCACAATAGACTGCTCGTGCGATGTCATTAAATTCACAAGTGTTGTCCGTGAATAATATCCTTAAACATTCAAAATATATGTCACTTTTTTAATAAAAAATCAATCAACATTTTCTCTTTTATATTTACATCCTTAAAGAAATACAAACCACAAATAATCAAATACAAATCAAGGGCAAGGTCATCAGGGCTGTTTCATGTTTTTGGTTACTGAAAATGTGAAGAAAAAGATTTGTAAACTGTTTCATTCTATCAGGCTTTCATACTGCAGTTTTTTCGAAGGATCCCAAGTTCGAATGTGGCAAGTCATATTCTGTACAAGTCTACGAATGACATGTTTACTAATCCTGAATGCCAAGGAAAACTGCCTTTAAATAAAAAATATCATTGCCGAGACGACGAAATTTTAACAGACACTATGCTTGTAGCGGATTGAAAACTAGAGCGCATCGATTGGTACAAAACTGCAAATGAGAAAACGCAAGTAAAAGAGAAAATCATCAACTATGTTTAAAGCAGAGATTAAAATGATCGGTTTTTACATACACATACACGACAAGACTTTACAGATCACATTTACAGCACGTGTTTTACTATACATACAATTTACGCAGTATGACCCTATTGTCATAGGTACTTTTAAAACGCAACGAAAAAATCGCTTTGTAAATTTATAACTGTAAATTGATAGCTTTTTCATCAAGCTCATGCCTTGCTTCTACACCTATTGACCATGTTTTCTGCCTGCTTGTACCTATGCTGTCCGTACTATGAATCTGTGATGATTTTAAGTCAAATTTGAACAAGATATAAGATTGGCGTGTGTGCAGGCGTAATGTGTTGATCATTATCTGAATTTTACATATGTATACAGCTCAAAGTAAATGAAAACCCAAATTCATGCAGAAAAAAGCAATTAAAAGTACAGGGGTTCATGGTGCGTCAGTTAATATAGATACACAAAATAAAAACTCACTACATCTGTAATTCATCTTTATAAAGCACTATAAGATTTTTTTCTTTAAAAGTTATAAACACAGAGAGGCAAATAACATCTTTTGTATTCTTAACCGGGTTAAATTAGGTGGCTGCTTATCAGTTGGAGACAAAATCCAAAACAAGATAAAAAAATAAAGCAGGGCATGCAAAAATTTTAGAAATGTTTACAGTGACTGATTCCAAAGCACGAAGCAGTTAATTTGTTGACTTGCTTACATGTATTGTCCGGTGTTATGTAAATATTGTGCACCACGCGTTCCGATACTAACAAAGTTGCAGTGACTTTATATTAAATCAGGAATAACATGTTGACCCCAAAAGGCGAAATAAATATTCATTTATTAATTGAACTTTTACTGGAAAATATACTTGAATCACAAAATTTTCACACCAACGGCATGTAAACCCCTTTCTGCTATAATATGATTAATATGTGCCCAATGCAGACCCCAAGGCAAGATAAATATACGTCCGATGCCAGAACAGAAGGATCTAGAACTCCAGGTTCGCCCACAGAGATGGATATGTCTATGAAGCAATAAGCAACATTAGGTAAGAAAAACGGCGTCTCGAAGGCAATTTTAGCCCATCCGAAGTATTATCAAGATGTTAAAAATTTGCTTTACAAAATTCATATCATTCAAGAATAACTGAACTTTTTTTAAAAAATTAACTTAAAATTTTAGTTTCCATTCATAGTGATAATTTTAAACTAACAGCGCTTCTGTATGTACATTTTCTCATATCGGTAACAAAATTGATGTTTAGTTTGCTGTGCATGTTTATGCTTAACAAATCTTACCCTCACCTTGCATCGAAGGGTAACCATTTACTCATGGATACAAATGTGATCCCCCCGTGACACACATTTCTGTGTATTTTGTTACACGGACGTAGTGTTGATTTCTGTGTTATTTGGTTTTTTTTTCTGTGTTAGGAGTCGGTGTTTTGAAGTTACTTAGTTAATAACATTTAATGTTTATATTATATGTACTTACAGTTTTTATGTTTCAGCCATGCAAAGCGAAAGCTTAATGTTTCCGTTTCGATAGGTTCAGCATCATACATATCAAGCATCTTTCTTTTGGGGGAGGGGGGCTTCATATCACTGGGTTTTCTGCCTTGGCTTAGTTGTAACCCCTTATTGCCCTAATGAAACTACTTAAAGACTTTTTAGTATTTATTTAACTTTTCACAATCTGTAATTTCGAACAAATCGATCTGCAAAATCTTTTTTACAGCAATTTTATGATTAGTTTGCTTAAAGCTTGTCGGTATTGGCTTTCTGATTTAAATACGGAAAGAGTTGTTGACCAATGAAACTGGTCGAGAAAATGCGAAAATCCAAATTTATGGCTGACATCTTAATTACTTTAAACTGAATTAAATAAAATTTATGACCAATATTTTAGTTACTTTAAGCTGAACTAAATTGAATTAGCAGTTACAACTCTTTGTGTAATTTGAGTTTTTAATAATATTTGAATTTGTCTATCTAACCAGCACTTTAACCTGTTTTATTTTAAACAGCATTCATCGGCGAAAGGTGCGCTAGTACGAACACCAATATCTTCTGTTACAAAGGAAACACTGCCCGGTGCAGTGTGACTCTTGCTTGATTGAATGCACGCGCTGATATTGTAAGCGTATTTGTGTGGAATATGTGCTGTGACATTAGTGCATAAGCACAGTCACAGTTTCGCTGTCACCTTAAAAATTCAGTGATTTTGTCAGGGCTAAAAGAGCAACACAAAAGAGTATTTATTGCGAATTATCACTGGAAACGTTCATTATTTGTCATTGCAGTATTAAAATGAATTTTATTTATGGACAAATTTAATATGACAGCGAAATTATGATTTATCATATTAAAAGCTATACAATGTGTAGGATTTAACATATTTTAGTATAATCGAGGTTTTTTAGCATGAGGTACATATTTTTGGGATTACTTAATATTTGTGTGCTTTGTTATTGACATAAGTCGTGTGCCTATGCATTGTAAAACAGATATCACTTAAATTGTATTATTGTTTTGTGTTCGCTTGGAGCTTTACACATTGCTTCTAATATCAAACATTTGACTTAATGTAGACTTTACTCATCATTACTTGTTTTTGTATCTCGTTACATCTACGCACAAATATAATGACAGTCAATGCTGTTCCAAACCCTCATAGCATTCTTATATGAAACTGCAATGCAAAATATGCAGAGTACCAATATTTCAAATCATCGATATTTTTAACGAAGTCCACACTACTGTTGATTACACAGCATCAAAGCGATTACATACTACCAAACCTGATGATGGTTGGAACGATTACACCCTACAGAATCACAGTAATTAATCTGTTGCTCACAGTACTATGTAAAGAGCTTTGATATTCTTACCAGGTCTAAAATTGTCCTTACAGTTTCACGATACAAGTTTATGAAACCTAAAAGTTAAAAACTAGAAAATACAGAATTTTAGGTTTGCTATCTTGATATCTCTGTTGATGTCGGTGAAATTAGATAATTTGATTATAAGTCATAAACTATACTTTTTCTCCAAGCCAATCTCAAATTTTTAATACAGTTGTTTTTATTTAAGTGGGTTAATAAAAATTATTCTTATTATTCTTAATATGCCATTTCTCTATCACGACCGTGATCTTCAACAGTTCACAAAAGACACAGTTTTAACAATCTGATTCTGGCTTAAATGGCAGCGGCCGCATACATATTGAGAATATGCTATAAAAATCGTTTTCTACTCTTTATATAGTACCTCTTTATACTATTTATATAAAAACGATGTTTAACTTGCGGCTTGGCAGTCAATTGTTCTCAAAGCGAGATGAGACTCTCGTTATATTTTAATTTTCGACACATGAATGCTGTGTTGTAGTTTCCAGTGAATACTCAATTATAATGCCATGCCCATGGAAACTTTCACTCTAATTACCAGTCATAATTTCCATACTTCTCACAAAACCAAAGGGGTGAAATTACGCAAACTTTGATAAATATGAGAAAATGTCAGTGACGTCATTGTTATTTACTGGTTTAGGGAAGCTAAAAATATAAAATTATATACATTAGTGTGGTGTGTCGGTTTTAGATGTTCTATATCATCATAATAAACTAACATTTTGCATTGCTTTGGGTATCTTCACCAGTCTGTAAAATCTGACACTGCTACACCTACATAACTATGAAAATATCAATTTTTGCTGAAGATACATTGCAATATCCATAAAAAGTACTATCTGCGAAAATCTAATATCTGTAAAGAATTACACAAACTCAGTGCATGCATTTTCTAATGGTTATTCCCAATTTCAGTTTTATATTTTTTTTTGTTCTGGACGCTAGAAGAAACAGAATACCATTTTACTTAATGTGTCCCTCTTTGGTCACTCGCTGTTGTATTTTTGTATTGAGTCCCTGAAAAATTCTGTAAACTGGTAAGAGGATTTTAATGAATTATTTACTTTTAACTGTTAGATCGTTCGAAAAGAATAAGTTAAATGCATCGTTAATTTGTGTGAATACCTCAGCAGAGGTTAAATAAATTGGATGAGATAATGCAAAAATTGAACAAATTGCCCTAACTTTGGACGGCAAACGATACTACCTTTATCGATGCCAATTTGATGAGTCTAAAAAGAAAAAAAAAGGATAATCCTCATATTCCAATTGTATAAATTAAGATGTCGTTTAAGACAACTTTCCACAAATAACTGTTTCACCTATATATGTTTTTCCTAATTGGTTGCTTTCCATGTAACAGGCGAAGGTATTCTTGTGTTACTCATATTTCTGTTTTCTTTACTTTCTAAGTGTTTTAGGAGACAACCATTCATTAAAAGTGAAATGTTACAAGAAGATAGCAGCAATATTGAGCTTTAATGAAAGTTTAGAAGAAAGAGAAGCATAACATGTGAAAAAGTTAATTTAACAATAGTGGTGTTGGCTAACGTGTGATGATTATTGAATTGTTTTTTACTGTATGCTTGCAATCATGTAGTCGTAACAGGATTTTTTTCTTAGATAATAAGATATTCAGATAACCATCATTTTGAGACACCATCTTCACAGCATTCTCTCATACCTGAAATGCAAAAGCTATAATGATAGCTTGCTGTTGCTTGCCTTATAGCGTCTAACTATGGATTTGTTTGAACTCCACGTTTGATTTTCATTTGAACTTTTAATTAAGCTTGTTTTAAGGGCTATTTTAAGTTCCGCTGTTGATGACTTAAAACGTATGTTTTCTGTTTGTAGGGTGATGTGAAGACCGGAAGCATATAGTTTAATTCAACATGATCAACACAATGACAGTTTATCTGTTGACGACCTACTATTGACTGTTAATAGTTACCAGACTGCTTTTAGTTTATTTTTTATTGCAGTATTATATGTAAATGAAAGACCATACAAGCCGCTGTTAGGAAACAGCTGACATCTGCAGGGGAATGCCCTAGATGTTGGCTGTTGGACAACAACACATACAAACAAATCACTGAGTTCTGTACAATAATACATTAACATAATTGATTAATTATTTGCTATTTAATTGTTGTTATTTACAACCCGTACCAATAAATAGTATAACCAGTGATTAAACCTAACCAACGCCATTTTACCATTTATGCCATGTCTATGATTAAAGACGATTTTTTTTATATAAGTTGTAAGAGTATAGCAGAAATTATTTAGCTTTTCATAGTGAAAAAGAAATGCATAGCAAAATACATTTGTGCAATAGATGATTTACAGTCATGATGCCATGTTTCAAATCTTTCAAGTCTCTTATAATAGCTGTACTAAAATGGTAACCTAATGTGTAATTATTTTATTGACGCTATCAACTTTTTCTGGTTTTGTTATTCATGGAATCTTCAACGAAATCCGCGTTAAGATGGTACTTTTAAGATTTATAGTCATATAAATAGTTTTTACAGTTTTTTGGTGAAGTCCTCATTCAGTCTTCAGAAGAGTGCTTCATAAATGCTCTATTACCATTTCTTGTATCAATTATATGGGATTGTACTGTTGCAAAATCTTTCCTGTTGAAAAATGTAATTTTAAGCTGCAAGTGTCAGTTAATTGTTTCGAAGACTAAGAAAAGCCTTCTTTATTGTCAAAGACAGAAGCAAAAGTGACCAGTAAGAAAGAAGTGTGTGGTATATACGTTATCTTTTTGTACTGAACTGTTTTAATGGAGTTTAGTTCATATATATATATATATATATATATATATATATATATATATATATATATATATATATATATATATATATATATATATATATATATATATTGGATACATATAGTTTGTAACAAGTACTTTTGCTCAGTTCCAAATAGTATCAACCAGGTTAAAGAATTTTATGTTGCATTTATAACATTGATTTCGCAATTGACAACACCTTAATCGACTTAAGTTTATTTAAATAGATACGCGGATGTTTCAGTAGTGCGACAATTTTGGCTATGTGTATTGAGTAATTGACATTCACTTGTGTCATAGTTTACAGAGGTACTGCTAAAACCTGAAGTTCCTGCATTGAGCACAGTTTGGCCGCGTTCGGAATAGACAGTCAAATTTATACCTGTCATTAAAGAATAATAACAATGCTGTAATGCATATATGATATAAAGTTATCATTCACGCTGTGATATTTAAGTTTATGTATGTACACTGTTTCAAGTATGTTTCGAGAAAAGAAATAAATACTTCATCTTTAGAGCTGAGTAAAAGCTCAGGCCCTGACACCCTCGATGAACCGGGGAACTCGCTACACCGGACAGATTTTCTCGGTCCCTTTTATTTTTTATTCATGTCCATGATAAACAAATCTCAATAAACTGGACACCTCGCTACTCCAAACACCTGAATGGGTACCACATGCAAGCTCAATTGAACTGCATAAAACTCTCTTGAACTACTTTATTGTCTAAATTCAACACAATTCAAACAAAATATAAAAAGGTATCTTTGATCAGGAAGTTCTTTATTTTTCTCCTAGTATCCCTTTTAACACTTTAGAGAGCCCAGATGGATACTCCTGATCGCTAAGATTATCATAAATAACATCCACATTATCGAAGAAGCGCTTTCTTATATGTTAAACTTTATCTTCATGTTAGAAAGTGATACCAATAGGGGGCAAAAACTACCAGGTGGGGGGGGGGCATAGCCTAGTCTAGCTTCCCCCCAGGGGAGATAGCTTAGTCTATCTTCCTCCGGGGGGGGGAGCTGTACACGGGGCAAGATATACTGTTACACCGGACGCTTTAGATAAGACACTGGTGTTTTACCCTGAACATGGAATGTTGGAAGCATGGCATAACCCCATTGTTTTAGGGTGTCAGCGTTCGGATCAGCTCTTTCGAGACACCTGCTGCAGACAAATGCAAAAGAATTTGCAATACAACATTTCTCATTCTGGGGTGAGGGAGCATGCGTTAATCGATTACCTGGCAAAGGGACTAAACTTCAAAAGGACTACGCTTCAAAAGGACTAAACTTCATAATGTCTACGCGGGAGCAAAACTAAAAAGGTTCCTGCAAAACGATTAAACTTCAGAAGGAGTAAACTTTGATTTTAGCAATTTTTGCACATTGTGTCGATGTGCTAAAGTAGAGTAGAGTAGAATAGGGTGGTGAAGAACAGTATCAGATAAGCGATTTTAGCATTTTAGCGCAGTAGAGTAGCGTAGATTTTGTTATTTTGTAGTAATGATATACAGTAATGCTTACGGAAGCGTATAGTTGACATACTACTCACCAGGTTGAATACATAGAATTAACCATGATAGTATTTCGTATTTACCTGGTGAGTATACAATTACAGAGTACCACGCTGTACATGAGTACATTATGGTTTGAATGACACTTATTTCTCGGTGTTGCTCAGGGAATAGCCATTTCAACACTGTAGCGAAAAAATATTAAAATAAGTTTTGAGTTTGTAAAAACTTAAAATGCAAGTATATAAAACAAGTGTCATTCAAACCATAATGTACTCATGTACAACGTGGTATAGTTTAATTGTACACTCACTATGTGAATACGAAATACTATCATGGTTAATTCTATGCATTCCACCTGGTGAGTAGTATGTCAACTTTGCGCTTCCGTAAATGCTGAATTTCAGTGCTGCGTACTGGCTTAGATTTTTTCTAGAAACTTTATTGCAGAGGAATAGCATAGATTTTTTGGGTAGTTTTGTACTTCTCCGACATTTAATGTAAATTTGAGGTGAAATAATGATGGTGAAATTCATATCAGTTTCGTAGTCCTTTTGAAGTTAAGTCCTTTTGCAAGTTAAGTTTGCTTCGCGTAGGCATTCTGAAGTTTAGTCCTTTTGCAGGTCTAATTTTCTCGGCGCAGACATTATGAAGTTTACCGCGTTAATCTTGGTTTGCTAAAACACTAAACAGAAATATTACAAGCTGATGGATATGAATCCAAGAACATATAATATGGACGACTGGGCGGGATGCGAGGGGGGGGGAATAATAAGGGCTATATTCATTGTTTGGGGAAATGGCTGAATAGGTCTGAAAACAGCATAACAGTGTGAATGATGGCATGGTGGACAAGGTATGGTTGGAGCCAGCGATTAACGAAATATCACTGAAATCTGTAATACAGTACACAATGAGGTAACAAGTTAAGTAAATTTTATCAGAAGTATTCCATTAAACAAAGCATATTTTAATGCGTAAATATTTTCTGAAACAATTTAAGGTCCATGGTGGGGGGGGGGGGGCAAGTCTCTATAGATTGTATGCTTTTACGTAGGAGTATTTTATCCGAGTATGGCAAAACTCTCAGGATGGGGGTTGGGCTTTTCTGCACAGTTGCCAAATTAAAAAAATGAAGTGTGAAGTGCATTATTTCTTTGTACCACCAAAATATTGTAATGATATTCCATTAAAGTATGGAAAATGAGGAACCTTCAATGTACCGGACAAATAAGTTAAGTAATACACCAGCTTGAGGTATTTTGTGATGGATTGGATGTGGTCATTGTTCTGTTCGAAATAGGTAATACTGGAGGAAACGAAATGCGAAAAAGGAGCATTTTTTTATACCTTTCATGTCTCTTTTGAAAATCCTTCCACCACTTCAGTTGGTCCGCCAGTGCAGCCGCCCAAACTTCTTATCTTTGCAGTGCTTAATAAAGTGCGTCCTTATACGGCCCCTACTCATCATGTGACTGACTGCGTAAAGAATTGACAAATATCAGTTTGATAAAGTCCTTTGAGTGAGATTGGAATTTCTGACATTGTCACTCAATATTACACCCGGACATCTCTGTGACTCGCTGTTACACTTGTACATTAATTTGCATAACAATATTTCAGATGTTTATTTAAAGCATAATACATGCAATAGTGCATATTAATATTTAATAGTCATTAAGATTATATAAGATAAGGTTTATTAACGAAAACTTATATAAATGGTTAATTAGAAGAAAATCTCACTGTTATCTTAATGGCTCTGTTGGTCACATGAACGTGACAGTTCTTCACAGCAGAAGAAATGTGAAGAAAAAAGAGTAGTACACGAAGGGTTAAAACATCTGTTAAAGCATTACAGTAGCACCTCTCCAACAGACGATCTCTAAAATTAACAGCACCTATAAAAGAATATCCCATTTTCACTTTGCTACTGTAATTAAGTTCCTATTGAAAATAGAAATTTCTCTTCTTTTTAGCTCTGCAAATCGTTTTCGTACAAATCGTCAAAAACGCGCATAGCCAGAAACCGCAGCTGACTTAGCACAATGCGCTGTTGTATAACATGTGTGGTGCGTTGCATCAATTAAACAAAATGAATGCAGGCTGTTTCACAGCAAGACATGAAGAGCTAATATGGGCAGTTTCTGTGTGCCCTCGACTGTATGTTTTAATAGCATTTTAAAGGAAAATTATCAAAAATTGACATAGCTGGTTGTTTAGTTGCTCAGTCGTTTTAATCTTGAAACCCTCCCACCCTTTGGTATTGAAGATTCAACCCACTTTTACCCCTCCCTCCACTTTTAGACTGGATTCGGAATTTTTGAATCTAATCACTTATAGAAGGTTTTTATTTCAGCTGAATAAGAACCATCGAACCTGTTGACTTGCCATACTTAAGTAATCTTTTAGTAGTTTCATACCCTGGAACATCTTTTCAAATAAACAGCTTTTTAGAGGCGGTTTTTCAAAATAGTTTTTTTTTTTTGCAAGATCTATATTCTGTGCGATCTTCAGCCAAATGGACTTCGATCAATTTGAAGACCAAGACCCCCTTTCCCTCCTTCGCTTCCCCCTCCCCCCCACTCATTTAATTTATTTTTTAATATCAGTTATCAATTATCAATTTAAATATCAATTGTATTGATCCGTTGAAATTTTTGTTTTATGTAAATATCAACAATGTCGAAAAAAAATTATTCGTTTCCAAGTGTATAACTTTGCTTAAGAAAAGCAACTGGCCGCTCCAGTTCAAGTGTGACACTAAGGTCTTTTTTGTTAGACAGTGCGACGTGAAACGACGTGAAACGAAATGCGAAAAAGGAGCATTTTTTTATACCTTTCATGTCTCTTTTGAAAATCCTTCCACCACTTCAGTTGGTCCGCCAGTGCAGCCGCCCAAACTTCTTATCTTTGCAGTGCTTAATAAAGTGCGTCCTTATACGGCCCCTACTCATCATGTGACTGACTGCGTAAAGAATTGACAAATATCAGTTTGATAAAGTCCTTTGAGTGAGATTGGAATTTCTGACATTGTCACTCAATATTACACCCGGACATCTCTGTGACTCGCTGTTACACTTGTACATTAATTTGCATAACAATATTTCAGATGTTTATTTAAAGCATAATACATGCAATAGTGCATATTAATATTTAATAGTCATTAAGATTATATAAGATAAGGTTTATTAACGAAAACTTATATAAATGGTTAATTAGAAGAAAATCTCACTGTTATCTTAATGGCTCTGTTGGTCACATGAACGTGACAGTTCTTCACAGCAGAAGAAATGTGAAGAAAAAAGAGTAGTACACGAAGGGTTAAAACATCTGTTAAAGCATTACAGTAGCACCTCTCCAACAGACGATCTCTAAAATTAACAGCACCTATAAAAGAATATCCCATTTTCACTTTGCTACTGTAATTAAGTTCCTATTGAAAATAGAAATTTCTCTTCTTTTTAGCTCTGCAAATCGTTTTCGTACAAATCGTCAAAAACGCGCATAGCCAGAAACCGCAGCTGACTTAGCACAATGCGCTGTTGTATAACATGTGTGGTGCGTTGCATCAATTAAACAAAATGAATGCAGGCTGTTTCACAGCAAGACATGAAGAGCTAAAAAGGACAGTTTCTGTGTGCCCTCGACTGTATGTTTTAATAGCATTTTAAAGGAAAATTATCAAAAATTGACATAGCTGGTTGTTTAGTTGCTCAGTCGTTTTAATCTTGAAACCCTCCCACCCTTTGGTATTGAAGATTCAACCCACTTTTACCCCTCCCTCCACTTTTAGACTGGATTCGGAATTTTTGAATCTAATCACTTATAGAAGGTTTTTATTTCAGCTGAATAAGAACCATCGAACCTGTTGACTTGCCATACTTAAGTAATCTTTTAGTAGTTTCATACCCTGGAACATCTTTTCAAATAAACAGCTTTTTAGAGGCGGTTTTTCAAAATAGTTTTTTTTTTTGCAAGATCTATATTCTGTGCGATCTTCAGCCAAATGGACTTCGATCAATTTGAAGACCAAGACCCCCTTTCCCTCCTTCGCTTCCCCCTCCCCCCCACTCATTTAATTTATTTTTTAATATCAGTTATCAATTATCAATTTAAATATCAATTGTATTGATCCGTTGAAATTTTTGTTTTATGTAAATATCAACAATGTCGAAAAAAAATTATTCGTTTCCAAGTGTATAACTTTGCTTAAGAAAAGCAACTGGCCGCTCCAGTTCAAGTGTGACACTAAGGTCTTTTTTGTTAGACAGTGCGACGTGACATATGAGCCGCTCCATCAACCCAGATTTGCAAATATCCTCTACTGCTCAGCCATTCGTGTTCAAGTTTGTAGATTTATCCTTGTTCTGTATGCTTCTTTTGAGGCTTTTACACAGTGGAAGGTTCTTCGCCCCTTTGGATTTTTTCGTTACAGTTTTGACAAAAATTGAGCCCGAATTCCTCTCCAACTCAACCTCCACTAAGAGCCCTCCCTCGCCCATTGTGAAATCCCGGATCAGTCCGGATCATTAAGCGTGTGCTATCCCAGGTCTTATAATATTTTGTGTTTTGGGATGTAAAGCTCCTAAAACTTATTTGACTTCTTTATGATAATAAAGAAGCCAGATCACCAAAACAAGAGGATTGTTTTATTTGAACGAAACAAATGTAAACAGTTTAAATACAATTGTGAATGCACTTTATTAAATGCTTTCTTCCCTCATATTAGGAGGCAGCTCTTGAAGTTATCTCCGGAGAAATGACAGAACACGACAACGAGGAAAGGCTATTTCCGAGAATGCTATCAGCGTCGTAATGACGTCAGAATGTGCTCAGTCTCTATGTGCAGCCCATTAGTAACAGGCGCAGGAATAGAATAACGGTGAATTTTCCTGGATGAATTATGATAACTATATTTCATTTCAAATTTACAGTTTTCAGGGGGTAAACAGTATAAAGAAATAATATGAGCTTGTAAAACTTTAACGGAAACTAATATTTTGGATAACTTTATGTACATTCAATTTTGTTATCCAAATTCCAATTGAAAATAACGAAGGATATATTATAGCAAGAATAATGTGCCTTTATTTTAAAATTGTGAACACAAACACGGTTAGTCGATCCTTAAAATAATTCAATGAGGAAAGGTATTGAACCAGAAACTGTTGGTATCCTTAATGATAAGTTCATTGCACATGAGGTATTACTTTAGACAATATAGAAAGCCTAAGAAACCTTTATATACATGTAAATTGAATTGTGAATTAAATGTTTAAATAAGTCAATGATGGGAAATAAACCGCCGATGTCAACTCAGCCTCCACTGACGGCAACCGAAAGTCAGGATGAAATTATTGATTTGATTAGAACTGTATCCTTCGAAACCCTAGCTATTTCCACCACGCAAGTCGCTACGACGGAACCGATCTGTGATCCTGAAAGTGGTCCCCCAAGACTAATAGAATTGATGCAAATTCTGTGTCAAGAATTGCTTGAAATAGGCACGAATGACACGAGTCTCATTGAATTATGCGAGTGCTATCTCGATTACGAAACACCCGGACTAAACGCGACAAGCGAATCGACGCCAGTGTCGCTTGAACTTGTCGATGTTTCCGACTTATCGAAAACAATCCTTACAGTTCTATACTGTATAATCATCGTCTTGTCTGGAATAGGAAATCTGGTTGTAATTTTTGTGTTCATCTTTAACAAAAGTCTCCAGACTCTAGCTAACATGTTTCTCATTTCATTAACATTTAGTGACTTAGTAATGACAACATTTTGCATGCCAACTAACGCAATCTTGATAAATCGGCGCATGTGGGACTTCGGAGATTTTAGTGAAGTCGGCTGTAAAATGATCCCTTCCATGCAGACTCTCGGTGTCACCGCCAACATTTTAACCCTTATTTTTATTGCTATCGAACGATACGTGGCGGTTCTTCACCCATTAACGACGAAAAGTCTGTCTAAACTCCAATACACTGTTGTTTCGAGCGTGACGATCTTCCTGCTGTGGATCGCATCTGCTCTTTTTGCATTGCCCAACGCCCTGTGGTTTCAGTATTATTCGCTGCCGAGCAGTTGGGCTCATTCTGCAGTTTACGACATTCTTAAAGAGTACGTTGATTCATTCATGGTGGATGCCACTTTCGCAATTTGCCGTATACCTGAAAAGGACTTCGATAAGTTCAGAGCTTACAGGACTGCTATTCTTGTGCTATTGTACTGCATACCTTGTATAATTACAACGTGCATGTACGCAAAGATCTCGCATCATTTGTGGTCACGCAGGCGAATTCATAACCAGTGCGTGTCCCTTGACCAGCTGCGGATTCGAACCTACAAGCGCGTTACAATCATGCTTGTTATCATCCAGTCACTGTTTATCTTGTGCTGGGCTCCTACTATGATCTATGAGACAATAATAGCGTATACGGAGGAAGATATCACGGAGACCAGTCTAAATCTCCGCTACTATTTCCAGTGGCTTGCCATGTGCAACTCTTGTCTTAATCCGATTGTTTACGTCTTTATGCATGAAAGATTTCGCAAAAGTGTCACTTGTAAAGGAGGGACGAAATCTTCCAAAAAGTCACGTGTGGTTCCCATCGGACCGCCCAAGACTGGACAAAGGGGGTCATCGTCAGTGGTGACTGAGGATCAGCTTCAACAAACCGTGACGAAAACAACGACACCTGGAGCCACTCTGGTGGAAGAAGATGAGCCCGTCGTCAAGAACGCTGCTATTTGAAGAAAGTCATAAACATTTAGTGCAATCAGTTCTCTCCATTTTGTATGTAATCATAATTTTTAAAAATTTTAGAACAATGAATAATTTCTTGCTACAAAATATCTTCCTTCTTCTTCTTTTTCTTCTTTTTCTTCTTTTTTCGTCTTCTTCATCTTTAAATTCTTCTTCCTCCTCTGCATTTTTTTTCTTTTTCACCGTCTTGGGGTTATTTTGGCTGTTGTGTTTTATGTCTGGATAGCCAATCTCAGAGACTTGTGTACTAAAGTTGACCAGTCGTCGAGGTTGCCTATTGTCTGGCATTTCAAAACACAGCTGCCTTGAAAAGTACCACACACTTAACACATGCCACAAATTGCACTTGCCTTTTGTCAAGTGGCCTAAACGACCACGGAAATATCTGAGATGAGATAACATAGAATAATAATGTAATACATGCACATAAATACATGTCGTAAAAAAAGTGGCGTGATATTCTTCGAGTGCCCATTTCAGGTGAGGAAAGATCTTCGGTAAAACACGGAGTTTGTACCCAAAATCGGCTTTTAATTTGGGCACGTGTAGAATGGGAGTGCAGAGAAAATATTCCTAGTTTGGTTAAAAATCGGTCCCGGACTTGTATCTTCCGCTTTTGTTGCTTTATTATAGTTTTACCAAAGAACTTATGTAATGCCTACGATGTTCAACTTGAACTCACAGCCCCTTCATTTGTAATCGGCTTCACCACTGACTCATAAAAATATCACCATATTCATGTAGCTATTGCCATTGGCTAACGGTTTTGTTGAAGTCACCTCATGGCCTGATAAAATAAAAGTCTTTCATGGCGCGGTGAATGTCCTTCTTCATCCTCTCCCATTACCCTGTGCCTCACAACGTCCTTTGGTAATTGACGAAACGACTTCTTGATTACTTTTTTTTTTTTGAAACGTACAATCTGCCAAAAAAAGTAAATAAATAAACAACAATCAAGACGCTGCAGTTCTTCTGTTTTCTTTGTTTTGATTTTTTGTTACTTCATTAGCAAATATAAACTTTTCAATAAACTGTCAACAAATGGCAGAGGGAGTCGTAAATTGTGTGCAGGGACAAGTGTCACGATTTCTAAACAAAATATGAAAACACGATCGCAAATCAAAGTCATAGCTGAGATTAATGGTTGAAAAAAGAGAACTATATATATGTGCAGATTTTAAAATATTCTGAATGGTAATCAGTGCAGTTTGCGTTCTTAAAAATATATGTGATATGTTGACAGAATAACATTTAGAGCATCAGTTGAAAAATACAACAACAAAAAACAAAAAAAAAAAAAACAAACAAAAAAACACACACTGGCACGTTTCTGTGAAGAAGAATGACATTGGGTAATATGATATATTTTATCAGGTATCATTCACGTCAAGAAATGCTTGCAAGGCGCTTTGCTCTTGTATCTGAAGATTGCAGATGGCTGTTGCACTTAAATATCAGGCCACTTTTTAACTTAAAGTGCGCCTGAGGTCAACGCAACCTGCATAAGTAAAATTCGCTCTACTTGTAAACGAACTATCAAAAAACAATAATCAACAGATATAACCAAGAGATTAAAAACTTGACATCAGTTTATAGTGACAGCGTGTGATAATAGCAACCTGTACTGGCACTGTGTACAAAAATACCCTGCTATATTACACCTGTGTTTGCAAATAAAGTCACGTAAGTGTAAGGGATAAAAACTGCGTTCTATTTTAATTAGCAGATTGGGTGTCAACTCTGCATCTGGGATACAACCTACACAGACATTACATCAACAAATAATAACAGTTTTTTTGGGGGTTTTTCTTAACATCATCAACTGGGACTAGAATATTTCTGGATTTTCTTTTAAAAAAGATAAGACGGATTATCCCCAAGTAAGGTAAGAGTCGCCGAATTATAATTTTGGAATATGTAAATTACATAGCTTTAGTGTCATATTATGCAAATTGCTACCGGCACTTATTACAAATGCACAGTAGATCTTTTCAAATGCGATCTCGGGGTGGTGGGGGTGGGGGAGGGAAGGTTTGTTGAGTATGCAGTACTCAGTGCGTGGAGTCACGGGGAGGGGGCGGGGAGTTCGAAATTTTTGCGCAGTACGTTATGCGGTAATGTACTATGGCGGTATATTTGTGCAAAAATTTCACGGCGTTCGCGCTCCAACATTTATTTTTGATCGCAATGGTATTTATGTGCAATTAATAGACTAGAAAATATTTAATTCTTTCGCGAACCACTTTTTATGTTATCCAAGTCGCTATCAATTTCTGCACGTGGTTTTTCTTATTAAAAAAATAAATGATAGAATGAATTAAATTTATCGTGCCCTATGATTAACTTTTCGCGTTCCAAAATTAAAAAATTAAATTACATGATAAAACCCATGTTCAGAAAAACGTTCTTTAAAACACAAGAGGTTTAATTTTGGTGCGCGATAAAATTATGGCGTAACTGAATAGTCAAATAACATATGACATATGAAATGTAAATGTTGCGCTGCTAAGAAAATTGCTGCGCGGCCATTCAAATGAACGCGAGGGAAAATAAAATATACAACATGTACGTTTTGATTTTTTGTTCAAATATACCGCCATAATGTACATTTAGTCTAGGAATTTAGCCGGGTGGCATTGGGCCGAAAGACTCGACATTAAGTCGATACCTGAATTGTGTACAAGTCATTGTGTATGACTGATATGGTTGTTTCTAGAAAAGACCCATTTAATATACATTGAATCTGTTTTTCGGAGAAGCTTTTTCTGTGGACCAGCTATACCTGATGGTTTTGAATGACTTCCTAAGAGAACTTTAGCAATTGCAATTCGATGGAAATAGCAATTACTACATTCTCAACAGCTTCTAACCATCTTGCTCTATTTTTAGGTTAGCCTCTGAGTACTTGCAAAATTTCAGTGGTTAATTATTCAGTAGATTGGGAATACAATTTCGCCACTCTAAATTCAGTTGAGTTCGGAAATGTCATTCAGTTGAAGAACAATTCAATATTCAATGACATGTACTCATATGGTTTGACTGATCAACAAAAAATGAACTTAATCACAATTATTCTTGCCAGAAATCAAATAACTGAACCACAACTATAATTTGGACTAAATTTCGTAGATGCCAGTTTCGACCAAGTCTTGCTCGATAAACGTCGTTCGGTTAAATATCCGGATACTACTTTAGATGACCCTCGAAATTTACAAAGAAACAAGATAAAAAATACAGAGAATGACGTAGCTACCCGTCGTGTTTCTGTGCATTTGTTTTTGTCTGAAACAAAGCGTCCGAGGTAACGGAGGAAGGACACTCGCTTAAGAAAGCGAGCTATACAGAGTTACACAGATATCGGCCAGCAAAACGCTGTGAACTTCACAGCAATTCCCTCCTTCTAGGACTTCAGTAGCTCATGTCTTCGAATAACTTGCCAAGTTACTGTCAGTTAAACACATCATTTAAACATTTTGACGAAAATATCTAAGACTCAAGTTTCATATTTCTTTCTGAGAAAAGAAGGCCAATGAACACTACGATGGAGGCACATATAAAAAAGTTCTTTTTGCATGATAGGCCACCTCCTCTGACTTGGTTTTAAACAAGAGGAAAAAGTAAAGAAGCGCTTAAGCTCATAACATATACATAAGACGCCTACTTTTTAGAGTTTACATAAAACTCGCAGATATATGAATTCATTAATAACAAATACTATTAAGAATGAATGCCATTTACGAGAGATTTGCAGACATGTTATAGTGTGGCTTTTTGTGAAAGTTTGTAACGGGGGGGGGGGCATTTTTTTTTATAATCAGGAGCTTGGTTTACTGGAACCATAGAAGTTTTTAGGCCTTGCCTTTCGATTTTCACTAGTAAATCAGACGACGGTCTATTTATGTTATGTATTTAAATAAATGAGAGCAAATAAAACACGTCCATGATCTTCTAAGACTAATTTTACTCTACCCAAAATATGCATGTGTAGAGAGAAGCGCGTGGGTCTGGATGCTATCTGAGGGGTCGTCTCAAACACTACATTTCTCCCCGGTATAATTTGGATTAATTAATGAATTAATCTTAAAATTAAGCTCAAAGTTGTTTTTTTTTTAAAATAAAATATTGCTTTTGAAATAGCCATCATATTAGCACGAATTAAACGCTTCCTTACAAGAATATTCATTTCAGACATGAGTTTTTTTTTAAGAGTAACAGAAACCAGTTAAATGCTTCTCACTCAGATGTTTGTTAATCATAAAACCATTAAATGGAGATATCTCAGTTGAGATAACCTAAGATAACAGCCCCATTTAAATACATAACAATTTATGAGTATTTTTTTTTGCATTGGAGACAGTGTTTGCAATGTGTTGAAGTTATCTTTTCTTTCTGCAAGTCTGTTATTGTTTAAGTCTTCAATAGCTGACCCATATCAAACCATTTATAGTCTGTTTGACCTGCGTTAAATAGTGTCACTTGAAGCCCAGTGCACTCTATTTCAGGAAATGGAAACTCCAGCGCCATTTATATACATATATATTTCTTCATAAATAATTATTGACACGATCGCTTCTTTATGTTGTATCTTGAAAATAGTAAAGGTCAATCTTCTTTGCCATATCAGCTGCTGGATGCATATGGAAATGAATAAATTAACCTTAATCTAAATCACGGACACTTTGTTTTGTAAAGAGAGTGAGTGAGAGAGACAGTGAAGGAAAGAGAGAAGAGAGAGAGAGAGAGAGAGGGTGAGAGAGAGGCACAGAGAGAAAAAAGACAGGCAGAGAGAGAGTGAGGTGAAGAGAGATATAAAGTGAGAGAGAGGAGAGAGCGAGAAAGAGAGAGAGAGAGAGAGAGAGCGAGAGAGAGAGAGAGAGAGAGAGAGAGAGAGAGAGAGAGAGAGAGAGAGAGAGAGAGAGAGAGAGAGAGAGAGAGAGAGAGAGAGGAAGACACATGTTGTCTAAAATTGTGACATGACACCGACCCTGCCATTTTACATGTCGGAAGGGCTAAAGCAAGAAAGGGATCATAAAAAGATTAATAGATAATCAAGAGAAGTTGAGACTGTGATGTGAAGCGTGAGAATTACTCTCTTCTAAACTTTTATTTTAGAATCTCTCGTATTTGACGGAAAACCTGTCAAAGTTTAAGAAGACGATGTCAAAAGGAATAATATTATTGGTTTTGTTCGCCGCTATCTTGGTGGTTCCGGATGCCATTTCTGGATCGAGGACTACTGCTGAACGGGCCACCAAGCATCGCTATTTTGACGGTATGTCGTTTGTACATTGGTTTGGCGGTGGTGTCTTCAGCCGTAAAAAGCATCCCGTGTGTGTAGTACTGCGGACCGCTGTGCATAAATACCAGAAAAAATGGAGTGCCATATTGAATAGTGGCAACATAAGAGATCCAAAAATTATTCTGTTCAGTTCAATAGGATGCAAAACACTGGAGCAATAAATGGCCACGCAGGCATATATTATAGAGCATTTGGTAATATTGTGGAACCAAACGCCATATCGTGTTTTTGTGCTCTATATCAAAAGTAATATGAGTCGTTTACCCCAAAGGATTAGTAATAGAGCGATTTTTATCTCGTATTTGAACACCATCCCATGTACAACTGTACTCACTCATGAGGGTAGAGGGTGGGGGGGGGGGGCTTGTTCTGTGATTTTGAGTTTCTATTTTAAACTTGTTCAGCCTCTACAGCGCATCCAGCGTATGCACGAAATGATAAGATAACCCCAAAAGCTGACCCAATGAGTTTAACCAAGGTTTGATGCTGAACTAATGGCAAATTTACGAAAGCAGTTCATGTTGTTATTCACCACATGCATGTTGGGAAACATCTTGGGAATCCCGTATTCTTAGCTCGCATTCGTATTTCGAGGTTAAGTGGGCCTTAACTTTACCTAAAAGGTAACTTTTTGGATTAGGTAAATCAGGGTTATCCATCTTGTGTGAATGAGGTTTAAAGCATTGGTTTATCTAATCCAAGTTTAACCCAGTAGTCTAACTCAACCAGTTAGATAAAAAAAGTCAACCTTCGTGAATACAGCGGCCGGAGACTGTCTGACCGTATGTTATAATTCAGAGCTGTCGGTTAAAATTTAATAGTAAAAAAGTCACAGGAACGTCACTTTTTGGTCATTTCCACCGATGGTTGCACGAAAGGAGCATCCCGTATACGATGTCTCCCTGATCGAACCAGTTTTCGAACTCCCATAGAATACATAAACAGCTGTCTTGTCGCCAAGTTCAACGTCTTCGGAAAGTACAGTGGAACCCCGTGATGGTGCTATTCTGCAAACAGAACCACTTCACAAATAGAACCACATGTGTATAGTCCCGTTCCAGTTGCTTTGCGTGAAGTACACCTTAAGAAGGATTTCCTCAGAAAGCGGACTTCTTTTGTCCAGTCCCACCGTTAGTCTTTTTCGTGGGGCTTCACTGTATCCACTTGAATGGTCTAAAACGTACGCTAAACTTGTTAAAAGTGCTTAACCAGTTATTAGAGTAGAACTAACGGTGGAGTGTTTATTCTTGTGCTTTATCTGTGATAAAAATAAGGTCGGAAAAAGAAAACAAACAAGTTTTTAGTCAGTTGAATTTTAACAAAGTTGAATGTTACTTCTTCTGCTATTTTTAGACCTTATGTCAATGAAAACTTGCAAGTGCTACCAAGTTATTCTTTTGCAAAGTTCACAATAAGAGAAAAAAAACTTAACATTATAAACAACATCAGACCATATAATTTTAATGATTTTTCATGCATATTCAAATACTAACAGTTCCCTGGTGCATAAACAACGACATAAGGAGTGTTGTAGGTGACACACGCACTTGACGTAAAGTGCATTTTTATATTGTAGTAATTTGTGTTCATGGTACGAATATTAAAATGATTTTCAAATTAATTTCCTTGATAGAGAAAAAGTTTGTTTTAATGAGGGTAAAATCCTACATGTTATAGAAAAAAAGTTTTTATTTGGAACCAGGGTGCCACTCAAGGAACATCGGGGTACCATGCGACGACATTTTAAGAAGACCTCTAAGCGAGGAGTGCTAATTTTGAAATAAATTCCCACTTTTTAAGCAAAGGCAGAGTGAAGTTCTGAAATACCCCTTCCCCCTTTTTTATGGAAACATGGAGTACTGCATGAAAATTACCCCCCCCCCTCCTTCTTTTTAAACGAATTAGGCACTATGCTCGGACCGCGACTGGCCTCAAAATTACGCCTTTTCTTCTCATACTCCCTCCCATCCAAGGAATTAAAACAATGCTTTTACTACTAACAAATGCAAGATATGATTCAAAGAAGAAAACATTGAAATGTTGATTCAAATCTAACAGAATTACAAGACTATGGAATGCCGTTTTCACATTTATTAGTGAATTATTGATATCAAGAATTAATTTTTGATCTCAAAAATTGATTTTTTGATATCAAGAATTAATTTTTGATATCAATAAATCCATATTTTGATATCAAGAATTCATTTTTGCTATCTGTAATTATATTCTTGATATCTCTAAATGTATTCTTGATCTCAAAAAATAATTTTTGATATCAATAAATATTTAGAGATATCAAGAAATATTTATTGATATCAAAAATTATTTAATGATATCTAAAACTGATTTTTTGAGATCAAAAATTCAATTCTTGATAGCAAAATTAAAATATTTGAGAGCAAAATATTAATTTTGAGCTCACTAATTGATTTTCTATATATTGATATCAAGAATTTATTTCAGATATCACTATTTCAGAATGATACATTTTTAATTTGTATTTTGAAATCTGCAAACGATTTCTTGATCTCAAAAACTGATTCTTTATATTAAAATATCAGTCTATTTTTTAAATAAAAAATTCAGAAACACACATCTGTAAATAAATAATGGCTGTCCTTGTATACAGAATCTTTATTTTAATTTTTTACTGTACAAAAAAGAAGCAATTCTTGAGATCAAAAATTATGTTGTTATTATTGATCTCAAGAATTCAAATTTTCATCTCCAAAATTTAATTGACGATTCGTTATATTTTATATGAATGTGTGTCTCCCGTAAGATTTTTTAGGTTTGTAAAATTGATTTTTTGATCTCAAAAATAAATTTTTGCCATCTCAAAATCAATTATTGATAGCAAAATATAAATTAATGAGATCTAAATTGATTTATTGATATCTCTAAATATATTTTGATATCAAAAATAAGCATTAAATGTCAAAATGGCATTCCATACAAGACAGTTATGTAAAAAAAACGGTGCAAAATAACAAATGTTTATGAGATCCTCATTAAATAATCCGTACGTTTTAATCTAGATTATCTGGTGAGCGTTTCACAACCGAGAGAATTCAACCAGGTCCTGAAACAAGTGGGAGGGAGGACTGATGAAGGGGAGACTGGTGCTGGGGAGGATATAGTACAGGATGTCGACGTCATCGGATACTTCAGAGGTAACCAAAGTACTTAAAAGCACACAGATTCGGTAAGCATGTGCTCTTTTAAAGTAAACTGGTTTGTTAAAACTTTATTTTATAAAGATTCATAAAACATGTTAGTAGGCAAAGTTAACACTTTTAATTACACGTGGGGATTTTCAATTCCCTTGCTTATTGCTTTCGTACGATTCGTTAAGGTGTTTCCATATGTTTTATTCCCCACAGGGGGAATATATGCGATCGACCGCGTGTCGGTCTGTCGGTCTGTCATCAAGAGCTTGTTAACACGATAACTAAGAAACTGCTGCAAGGATTTTAATAAAACTTGGTATGTAGCTTCTATGGGAACAAACACAAATCGGTATTCTAAATGGGCCAGGTTTTCGTCCAAGGGGGGGGGGGGGGGGCTGTGGGGAATATGTGGGCTACGCACACTGCTCTAGTTCCCCTTTTTTTGCCTTAGATGTGCCGCGAGAGCACTGGTCATGTTGCATGCTGGGTAAACTGGCTGGTGACAAAGGCTTCCACTGTCAAGTAAGCTTTTATGCTACCCGCATCGCGAGACGCAACTACAACCGGGCGCACACACGGCGCATGTTATTCCACGGCCCAGATCCAATCATCAACTGGGGACGAGACCTCATGACAACATTCAGCCGCTGTATACAAGAGGATAGCACGCAGTTTCATGATTGTTGCTACACGACCACGATTGAAAGACGTGAGCGCCGTCGCTGGCAAATGTATCGACATATTGAAGAAGTTCTGCCGGACAGTTAGACTGTTTTCTATATATGTATACAGTAAAACCTGCCTACACCGGACAATGGGGGGACTGGCGGATTTTGTCCGGTATATAGAGGTGTCCGGTATTTCAGGGGTCATGTAAACCAATGGGGAAAAAGGGACTGAGAATTCTTGTCCGGTATTGGCAGTTGTCCGGTATTTCAGGGTTTGTCCAGAATGAGGTTTTACTATATATATATATATATATATATATATATATATATATATATATATATATATATATACTGGTAAAGATTGGCAGTTATTGTAATTATAGATTGAAACCACTGCTAATTTTTCTGCAGTAGTGCATTGTTTTTATAGAAGCGCATTGTGAATTGTGTTCATATTTTATGAGTCTTTTGCCTTTCTTTTTTATGTTTCTGAACTGTACAGTCAAATTTTGGGTAGGCATCAGTCTGGCATCGCAAGAGCATCGTAAATCTGGGAGAGGGGGGTGGGACACCCGTGTAGAAATCAGTTACCATGCGTATCTATAACGACTTGAAATGAACCCTAAACGTGTGGTGCCACGTTTGAAAAACATCCTCTTTTTTAACCAAAACTTTGGGCAGTCTTGCAAATTTTTACCCCTAAAGGCGAAGTGCCAAACTGAATAGAAAAAATCCCTTTTTACTGAATTATATATTTATGAGTACAGGCACAGATGTAAAACATTTACTGCAATCATGGAAAGTAAATTGGTCGCAAACTAACATTTGAAAAGTTCATGCACAATTTTGGTCTGACCTTTTTTTCTTGATCCAATTCTGAAACAACCCCTTTTTTGTATGAAAAAAAAACCTTTTTTGTATGATTTTTTGCTGAATGAACTCCGACGGACGGTGTCCAGTCAAAATTAAACCCCATTTTTCCGCGTGTTTTTTTTTCTGACATGCATGGTGAAACATATGATAAAATGTGAGCCCGGTCTTCAATGTAACCAAAACCGTGTCGTGTGCCGTCAAAGGAACGACTAAAATTGCCATTTCTTCTGTGCGATATTGTTCCGACATAATGACAGAAATTACACTGATCCATTGAAATTACCACAGAGCAAAACTGCGTGAAATCATGGTGTTCGTGCGATCTGATGTCACCCTGTGTATTTAAAATAGTATTCTTTAGGTAAATACATCTTGCCAGTTTAACTAAATCGGTGCTCAGTCTCACATTTATCTGGTTAAAGCACAAAGCTTGGAAATGCCCTTTCTCAACGATGTCACATAGTACAGTGGCACCTCTGTGATGAGACAACCCGTGGGTCTACGCCACACCGGTCCTTTTTTTAGAGGGGGATCTTAATAGTGTGTCAAAAATGGACCTATTCTGAAGTGGCCCTATTTGTGAGTTGGTTCGAGTACGTACTAGGAACACTGGTACAACATTTTTAACATAAGGGCGATATTTTTGTCTCCCCGTGTTCCTGGCACTTGTTTTCTCAAATCATTGTTCAATGCGAATTACAGTACATTGATATTTTATTACATCTCCCAGCCGGTCGTACCTAAAGAAATGATGGCAAAACAAATGAGAAGAACAGTATTTTGGAACACATATTGCACATCGCCTCCTTTTCAGTTTATTTTCCAGACCTCAGCCGTTCCTCTGCGCATTGATATGTTAATATAAGCAGTAAAGAAATCAACACGTGTTTTTTGCCTTGAAGAAGGAAGCGAAGAACTGGAGCAGTCACTTACAAAACGGGTTACAAGCTTTCATATTTGTGAGCTTGTTCATGCATACAGTTATTTCTAAAACTTACTAACAATAACAGGGCTAATGGAAACCCACTCCAGCCACATGATTCACACCGGAAGCGTGCCATTACCTCGGAAACGGTTAGAGATAGAGCCAATTTGAGCTTATTTTCAATCCTTTGGACCTAAAACATAGTAAGAGATACCTCGGTGACCTTGACCTCCTCGGCTAAGAAGTTAGAAAGGGTTTGGTTCTGCCGAACTTTAAAACTCAGCTGTTTAATATTTCGTTTGTTTATGGGCATTCTGTGAAGAAAGTTATTTTTGTGTATATTCATTTAGTTATAATGGGTAGATCGCAGGACAAAGATATCTAACCTAAAAGTATATATAGGTGATTGAAGTTTTGTTATAATTAATAACTTTACGAAATGAATCGGTCGAAAATGACATCTGTCCACATTATGGTATTTTCGCTGGGCTCACGGACTGCTGGGCTCACGGGCTGCTGGGCTCACGGACTGCTGGGCTCACGGACTGACGGGCTCACGGGCTGCTGGGCTCACGGACTGACGGGCTCACGGGTTGCTGGGTTCACGGACTGCTGGGCTCACAGGCTGCTGGGCTGACGGGCTGCTGGGCTCACGGACTGCTGGGCTGACGGGCTGCTGGGCTCACGGACTGCTGGGCTGACGGGCTCACGGGCTCACGGGCTGCTGGGCTCACGGGCTGCTGGGCTCACGGGCTGCTGGGCTGACGGGCTAATGGGCTCACGGACTGACGGACTCACGGGTTGCTGGGCTGACGGGCTGCTGGGCTGACGGGCTGCTGGGCTGACGGGCTGCTGGGCTGACGGGCTGCTGGACTCACGGACTGCTGGGCTCACGGACTGACGGGCTCACGGGCTGCTGGGCTCACGGACTGACGGGCTCACGGGTTGCTGGGTTCACGGACTGCTGGGCTCACGGGCTGCTGGGCTCACGGGCTGCTGGGCTGACGGACTGCTGGGCTGACGGACTGACGGGCTCACGGGCTGCTGGGCTCACGGGCTGACGGGCTCACGGGCTGCTGGGCTCACGGACTGCTGGGCTCACGGACTGCTGGGCTCACGGGCTGCTGGGCTCACGGACTGCTGGGCTCACGGACTGACGGGCTCACGGGCTGCTGGGCTCACGGACTGACGGGCTCACGGGTTGCTGGGTTCACGGACTGCTGGGCTCACGGGCTGCTGGGCTCACGGGCTGCTGGGCTGACGGGCTGCTGGGCTCACGGACTGACGGACTCACGGGTTGCTGGGCTGACGGGCTGCTGGGCTGACGGGCTGCTGGGCTGACGGGCTGCTGGGCTGACGGGCTGCTGGGCTGACGGGCTGCTGGGCTCACGGACTGCTAGGCTGACGGGCTGAGGGGCTGGGTTCATACAGAGTTGCTGCTGTAAAATCATTCCTAAATGGAAAAGGCACTTTTAACTTACAGCGTCTAATTCAATGGTCTTTTAAAACTGATTTGTTGTTCATACTGTTTGTTTTAAATAGTAAATAAAATGGCTCGTCTATATCAAGTGTCTGTCTGGTCCGTCATCCGTCTGGAGTCTAGGCCCAACCCCCCCCCCCCCCGACCGAAACCCCCCCGGCCCTAACCCCCCCGTCAAAACCCCCCCGACTAAAACCCCCCGGCGGCCTAAACCCCCCGACCCAAACTATCGTTTTATTTTCGTAAAACGCGCTTTTACGAGTAAAAGCGCAATTCGCGTTCTCCACTTTAGATGGGTTCCCTTCCGGTAAATAATACCACGCAAATAAAAATGAAATTTTTCCTTGTGAATAGAATGGTCCCTCTACTCTCCATCCTGTCTTCCCTCCATCTCCAGCCAATCAGCAAGCGAGAACGATAAGACTTACGTCATTCGAAGACATCAATCATTCCCTTCAAGCCCCAAAAAATGGTGACAACGCACCCAGGCTTGTTGCGGGTTGGCTGGGAGGGAAGATAGGCTAAAGTGGAGAACGCGAATTGCGCTTTTACTCGTAAAAGCGCGTTTTACGAAAATAAAACGATAGTTTTACTTCGTAAAAGCTTAAATTCGCTTATCTCCACTTTGGATGGGACTAAAGTCCGGAGAAGGGGAGCCTGCCATTCTGTTGAAAAATTGATAAATAATTACGCGAATTGTGCTGTATACTCGACAGAGTGCAATGTCCTTGGACATAAGGGGACAAAGTGAGAGAAAAATAAAAGACTCAAACTATGTTCCGCTTTTACTATTCTTCCAACTAATAGTCGAGAGGAGCACTCCCGATCCATTGACATAGAATAACAAAGAGTAGTACTAACGGTCAAAGGACTCCAACGTAGTACCAAGCTAAAATTGGCCATCAAACCAACCGGTTGAATGAGTATCCTATCCATCCCCCGCCTGCCTCCCACTGGATGGAGCCCGACCTGGGATACTCTGATGCTATGTATTATCATGCAGAAGGTACAAAGTAAATCAATTTTATTGACCTTAAAAATTTATTTAAAAGCAGTAAATCCAAAACCTGATTTACGTAAAATAAAAATCTTAACACAGAGGAAATTAGCTCCGTCTGTGCCAGTAAATGCATGCTGGCCTTAAGGCCTGAACACATAAATGGAACACAAATTGAAGTATTGTCACGATCTCTAACATAAGTGAAAATACTGATAATAAGCACCTTATTCATGAAATTAAAATTACTACACACCCACAGGGTGAAGGCGTAATCACAGAATTATAAATTGTTGAGAACTGTCACAATTTGCATATGGGATCAGTCCCAGAAAAAATGGCACCTACGGTACTCATGGTATGGTCACTGTAGGAATGGGATACCTTCTTCATGGGATCAAGTGAAGCTAGACTATATCGAACCGGGCAAGGAGAAGAGATGTCTGTCTCTGCTCTCCCCCCCTTTTCTTAGTAATAACTGGAAAAAGGGTTACATAATCAACCCTGAAGAAGGAAAATCTCTGCTACAGTGACGGTACCTTACAACAGACTCTTGAATATGGTACGAAAGCATAAACTGTCTTGGTCCCAACAATATGGGATCGAAAGAAAACTTCGCTGTTAACCGTGGCTAGATGTCTCTAGAAGCGGTTGTGGTCCATCAGGAGGTGCGGTTATTCTTGAACTTATGTTGATAGCCGCCTCGACCCTTGGATGGTCCACCTTTCTGTTTGCCCTTGCTTTTCGGTCTAGGGGTGACCGGTCTGTTAACAGAACAAAAATTAAGCCTTAAATGTTGATTCTGCCGCTATAAAAGGGGCCACCGAATAAATCCCGGAGATTTCATCTTGGGAGAAATCTTTTAGGTAATATTTGATAAATGAGTTTGGCGAAACCCAGCATCCCGTTTTGAGGATTTCAGAAAATGACACATTGCGTAAAGCCCTAAGTGAATTTGCCACCTGTCTTACTTGATGGGCTTTAACGTTCAATTCTGATAGGAGATTGGTATCAGACTGTGTCCCTTCATAGACTGTGATAATGACCTCTTTAATGTAACGAGAAATCGTTTGTTTGGAGATGTCCTTATTGAAATTCGGCATGTGGGAAATGATCAAGGCTTTTTGACCTGATGACCGATATGTTTCCGAAATAACTAAATACTGTCGTAGTGCTTGTACGGGGCACAATGAAACCCGATCTCCCGGGTTGTGTTCTTCGGGTAGGGACGGTAGGGCTATATGATCAAATGTGCCCATTCAGTGAGTTTTGATATGTGTTTTGCCCATAAATCCCGCCCTTGGTACGAGGAATACCTTATCCCAAGTCCCGTTTTCCTTACTCACTGTTCTGTCTAAGGCGTGAATTTCACTTCTTCGTTTGCCTGATGCCAACGCCAATAGAAAGGTGAACCTTAAGGTGGCATTTTTAGCTGATATTACAGATCCGTCAAAAATGTCAGGCCTTTGAAGAAAGCGAAGAACTAGTGACAGATCCCATTTTGCCACTGTGGGCGTACTGGGGGGGGGGGAATTCACCTTAAAGTGTCTTATCAATTGTGACAGGGCGGAGTCTTCTCCTGGGTCATAGCCTGTGGATGCTTTGAGTTTAGATCCTATGGCTGCCCTGTATCCCTCTATTGAACCTACTTTTAAATGTTCGTCCGTAAATAGATAGTCCAGAAAATCGGCCACGACTGGTGGGGATGCCTGGAATGGATCTATTTTCGATTTGGTACACCACGAGGCAAATTTATTCCACTGGGCTCTGTACACCTTAGCTGTGGATTGTTTATGACTACTAACCATTTTATCCACTACTTTATTCGAGAAACCTTTCTTCTTTAAGAAAGATTGGTCAGACACCAAAGGTGCAAGTTCAGCAGGTGAGGGGCCAAGGTGGAGGTGATGCCAGTGTGGTTGGGATAATAGTTCTTTGTCGCATGGGATCGGGATTGATTTGACCACCTTGCATTGTAGAAATAGGGCAAACCATGGAGATTCCGGCATCCATGGGGCCACTAACAGGAGGAATCGTGGTTTCAGTTTGATTACCCTTTGGAGAACTTGAAGGAGTATTGCCTGTGGGGGGAAGGCGTACAATACTTCTTGGGATGGCCATGGGCAATTGAGTGCGTCCACCGCCCATGCAGATGGATCCGGGCAGGGGGAGATAAACCTGGGCAGTTGGGTCGTCATGGAATTGGCGAATAGGTCTATGGAGGGGGACCCCATGGTGATTGACCTGCTACCCATCGGAAGGATGTGCGTGCTAGGCACCATTCCGTGTGAATTACTTGTCCCTCCCTGGAGGCCAAATCTGCCAGTACATTGAGTTTTCCCGCTAAGTGATGGGCTGTTAGGGTGATGTGACACTGGCGAGCAAAGCAAAGAATCTTGCATGCTAGTTTCGAGAGAGGAAGAGACCTGGTCCCTCCCTGTCTGTTTAGGTAAGCTACTGCTGTAGAGTTGTCTAGAAGGAACCGTACGGATTTGCCCCTGAGAATGTGATTCAATCTGTTTAGGGCTATCCACACTACTCGCAACTCTAACCAATTGATGTAGTAGCTGTTTAGGGGGGGGGAGCCCATAACCCTTTCCATACCTGACCCTGACAGTGTATCCCCCAGCCCTTCTGGGACGAATCGGTTTGAAGTTCTATCTCTGGGGGTGGGGAATGAAAGGGGACACCCTCGGTCATCACTATGGGATCGCACCACCATTGTAGGGGAATGAGTGTTTTCCCAGAGATTTTTGTTTTGGCACGGGGAAACCTCCCTTTTCTTAGTGCAAATCTGACCTGTCTTTGAAATGGTCTGTAATGCAAGCGGCCTAAAGGGACCGTTTTTTCGGTTGCAACCAGGAGACCTAACAGGGATTCCATTGCCTGTAAGTTCACGTTTTTGTCTGCTGGGATTGCTTTTATTGCCTGGCAGACTCTTTGGCGTCTCTCTTCGGTGGGAAAGGCTCTTGCATTTTTTAGATCGCATCTTTCCCCGAGGAATATAATGTCTTGTTTGGGTGAAAGTTCCGATTTGGGTATGTTGACTACGAGCCCTACCTGAATGGCTTTTCGAACTAGAGTTATAGTTTGAAGACGGGCCGCTTGTTTGTCTTGATGGGCTAGTAACCAGTCGTCTAGATATTGGAACACCAACATGCCTTCTAGGCGAGCCCAAGACTTCAGAACTTTCATTACTTTTGAAAACACATACGGGGCCGTGGAGAGGCCGAAAGGGAGTGCCCGAAACCAAAAACGTTGTAGGCCTATTTGAAAGCTTACGAATTTTTTGGTTGAATGATGTAACGGGATATGGAGGTACGCGTCTGAAAGATCTATCGACGTGCCCCACATCCCTGCCTGAAGGCTTTCTTTTATAACTTGGGCTGTGTCCATTTGGAAAGTTGTGGTCATTAGGAATTCGTTGAGGGAGGAGAGGTCTATGACCAATCTCTCCCCTCCACCCGCCTGATTTCTTGGGGACTAGGAAGACCCTGCTGAAAAAGGCTTCCTGGGTTTCGGGCATTTCCTCTATGGCCTCTTTTTCTTTCAGGGATATCAACATTTCCTGAAGGGCTACATCTTTGTCTGACCCTTTGGGGTAGGAGGTGACTAAGTTTTCTGGTGCCCAGGCAGTTAGGGGAATAGGGACTTTGTGACCCCTTTGATCCCGTTTGAACGGTAGAGAATACCCGTTTTTGAGCCATCGGACTACCCGACGAGGGGCACCCATTTCTGCCCAGGCCTTCCAGAATTTGCCTAGCCTTCCTCCTACGGGCCAGCAGGAGATGTAGGAATGCAAATCTTTTGGATTTTCTACACTTATTAAAGTATCGCCAGGAGACCAATGAGTCTCTGGGCGGTACTTTGGTTGGCTGCTACCTGCTCTGTTGCGGCGATGGGCCCTCCTGTCGACTGCTGTGACCTGACTTGGGCTTCTTGGCCGGAGGGGGTTGCGATTGGGAGATGGGCTTAGCCTGCTCCGAGTTTGGGCGTTGAACTCTCTGGCGTTTGAGTGGGCGCCGGAATGATGCACGGGACATCCTGGACATCAAGGCGAAGTCTTGTGATAGGGAGCGGCTTTCTTGAGCATGACGCAATTCTCTCAACCCTTTCACGCTCGACCAACAATGTTGTAAGAAGGCATCTCGTCTGAGAAAAACCATGGACGTCATCAGGTAAGTAGAAAGCTTGACAACGTCCCTGGTTGCAAGAGCCAGACATTCCAATAGTTTAGACGTGACCGGATCATTGAGGCGTAGATCCTCCCAACGCGTTTTTAACGCTTTCAGAGTGTGGTCCTGAAATGACATTACATTAAGGATATGTCGTGAGGACGCCTCAATGGTCTTAGCGTCTTTCTCCACTAGTGGAATGTCCGAATCGTTGCGAACCGCGGGCATCCAAACCGTGCGTTTCGACGGTTGCTCCAAAGGTTCTGAAGATATTAGGTCGTCCGATGGTCGATACGGGCCTGGTCTTACAGCACAGCGGCGCGAGGCGTGAAAACGGGATAAGGTACGGCCCTCGGCGTTGTCCATCTTTTTGAACTCCCTTGTTCGTACTGCTACCGCGTTAGCGATGCCTTCGCTGGTAGGTAGCGCGATAAATGGGTCTTGATGCAGCGGAGCCGTCTGAGAGGTCATCCGGATAGGAGGGTCCTCTTTATCGACCGTAGGAGAGCTGGCAGTGACCCTAGCCAGACGGGCAATTTCCTGAATTGCGTCGCGAAAAGACACGTCTTCTGGAGCTAATGTAGATGAGGTGATGGATGGAGTGGCATTCTCGCTTCGTGGATTGAAATCCGGTGGGGAGGGGGTCCTGATTGGGCGTCTCCCTGCCGCTGCCGGATCTTTCCAAAGCTTCTGGCCACTACGAGGGGATCTGATATAGTCCATTTCCCTGAGGGGAAGGCGAAACTGAGAGGAAGGGGGTGTATCTGCTGTCTCCTCACCCGATTCTTCACCTTCTGACTCTTGATCCTCTGACTCCTGTTCGGGTTCCCGTTCGTGACTTGTGCCTGCCGATTGTGATGGGACGTCACCCGAAGGGGTATAGATCTCCCGTTCTCGGTTGAGTGGAATGGAAGACAGATGGGATGTCACTGACTGGACCAACTCTTCTTCCTCCTCCTCTCCCATAAAGCCTGATCCTCGCCCTGATGGGGGAAGCCCTGAGGATTCAGCGTCACTGATCACTTCTACTGACGGTAGTTGTGTGCTGGGATCTACACGAGAAGGGGATGGAGTGGTGAGTGGCTGTAGGTCTGGTGGTGGCCGCGAGACTGTGGCAGAAGGTTTATGTTTGCGGCGAGATTCGTTGCCTTGGCGTTCGACTTGGTGTTGGAGATCTAGCAATTGTTTTTGCAACTGGGCTTGCATCGACAAAAAAGCTGAAAACTCCCCAGGCAGTCGTGGAACTGAAGGGGGGGACGACAGTTCTGATTCTGCCGGAATGCCAAACTGACAGCCCAGAGCCGAGAAACTGGAGCCCGAAGCCGTATGAGTAACTGTCACTGGTTCCAACGCGATGTCTGTTTTCGGTGTCGTTTCGGCTTTATCCGTATCCGAGGGTGTAATAGCCCAAGCCTTCCTGAGGGTTTCCAACTCTTTGCCTTCTGGAATATCCAGGTCGGCCACCGTTTCGGTATATGCTTTACGTTTGCGGGATTTCTTGCTCTTCCTGTCCATCGCAAAAATATCGGACTCCGAACCCGTATCCATCTTAACGGGAGACGAAACTTGTTCCAAAATCACTGAGCTAGCTTTACGCATAGTTACTTGACCGAAATCCGAGGACGCACATGGGGATAAAGACAAGGCTTTACGTCTGTCCCTTCTCCTATCATTGCGTATCCTGTTCTTGAGAATAAGTTTCCACTGTTTCGGTGACAAGTGATGGCACTCGGAGCAAGTATTCCACTCGTCGCAAAGGGGTACACTGTTCTTCCGTTTGCAACGGTCACAAATAGAGTGAGGGTTGAAGGCTGAAGGTGGGTGGGTGCACTGCAGAAATATCGGCTGACCCCGCAGGCTGGCTTCTGTCATATCTGAAATGCAAGCAGAAAAAAGACAGGTAAGTTATCTGTTCATGTCACGGCAGACTAGACAGATAAAAGAACATTTAGCGCAAAAACGAGAGTTATACCACCTTGGAGTGTAAGCAAATAGTACCAGTACGCACTCTGTTCGAATAGGCGCTAAAATGATGCTCATAGGCCTCTAAGGGCTCTATCGAATGAAAGATATTCAAAATGGGCCTTCGATGGGCCCATTTTCGGGATGTAGGAAATTATCCCATAAACGGGATATGACCATGGGCCCGAAAACGGGATCGATTTCCGGGACCTTAAACGGTACCATCTAGTCCATTTGTGGGCCTCGTCCGACTGATCCCATAAATGGGATTCGGGCCTGATCCCAGGCAAAAGAGGTGCCACAAATGGGCCACTTGGTGCCGAAAAAACGGCACCTCGGAACCATGTATGGGATATCGTAGTCCCATAAATGGGCTTTCAGCAGAAATTTCGCCAAAAATAGCTGGAAACGTCTATGAGCATGATTTCGCCTGAAGCAGAGCTAGCGGAGTCTGGAGAAACCCTGACCTAACTAGCAGGTTCCGAAGGAGTGTCTAACCAGCAAAAATGGCCATTCACGTAATGGTACCATAAGCTGTGGCTGACTAGGGATCAAAGCAGGCTCAGTGGGCTGCAGAGATTCTACCAACTCCGAGGCGGTGTGTGCATGAACTAGAACAAAATTCCGGTCCTGTAGCTTCCGTGTGGAGAAGAGAGGCACACTTCCCGGGACTAAGAGGTGTCTCCGCTGCGTGTAAACTCAACAACTACCAGACCGAAAGAAACAGTGCCGAAAAATTGCTTCAATCCGAGTAGAAATTTATCCACACAAATCACAATTCACGTAAGTTAATCCAAGAAAGTGAAAATAGTAGATTAAAGCAAAATCGCACCTTGCTCAGTTCCCTTTTTTAGATAAAAAAGTGGAGCACACAGAAAGGCGTGTGTTGTAAACACCACGCTTGAAGGGAATGATTGATGTCTTCGAATGACTTAAGTCTTATCGTTCTCGCTTGCTGATTGGCTGGAGATGGAGGGAAGACAGGATGGAGAGTAGAGGGACCATTCTATTCACAAGGAAAAATTTCATTTTTATTTGCGTGGTATTATTTACCGGAAAGGAACCCATCTAAAGTGGAGATAAGCGAATTTAAGCTTTTACGAAGTAAAAACCTCCCGTTCTCAAAGAAAATGTATAATGATAATTTGTGATGGGGCCTCTTTTCGCACTCGTACGAAACATAGCCATTTGCTAGATTTTTTTTGGCTTTACGTACAAATGCCCTTGGTACAATATCTTTGGATTCCCTTTAGCAGATGTGATGTATTCCATGATGGTAGCCTGATTTTTTACAGCAATCTGGGTCACTAAATTACCCATTCAAGTGAATCACAATGGATGTAAGTCACATCTACCGTAAAACACATTGTTATTGGTAAACTCGACTGATCTCGCAACCGGCATATGAATTGCAATTTTTAATGTGTATACACTCATCAATCATAAGAGCAATTGCAATTTCAAAAACTCAGGGCTATCATCAATGGATGTATGAAGTTTCTTTTATAATAATAATCAATTCCTTCAGTGGTTCGGAAATGGCAATTTTAAACGCCGTGTGGTCTCTTCAATGGGCATTTGAAGTGTAATTAACAACGTGGATGTATCGCAATTACAAAATATAAAATAGACCTGAGAACCGGGGGGTTTGGGGTCGGATGGTTTAGGCCGCCGGGGTTTTTAGTCGGGGGATTTTGACGGGGGGGTTAGGGCCGGGGGGGGGGGGGGTTCGGTCGGGGGGGTTTGGGCCTGTTCCCATCCGTCTGTACATACGTAATCTTTATTCAGAATGCCCCCCTCCCGAGATTTTTATGAAAGTTCCCTTGATGGTTCATTATGAAAATTTAATTTCTTGTGATCTGCCAAAAAAGGTAAAATGGAACAGTTTCTATTTTTTAGAAACCCTGTCAAAACCCTGCCATAATTTGATTTGTCAAATTTGGTATGAATCTTGAACAGATGGTCCTCTAGGAAAAAATTATGTTAATCTGATCCGCCAAAATCTAGTAAATGATTAAATAACTACAAACTTGAACTTTGTCAGTTGTAAACGCCATATTATAGACATTCTGGGAATAGCAAATTAAAGACGATACTGAAATAAAAATCGCAGTATACGGAACCGTCGGCATGACATGACGCAGATAAAGCAGGGCATCACTCCAGTTTGTTTTTTTAGAAACTAGTTGTCCAAACATGTATGTGGCCGATTATTAAAGTGTCAAAGCATTAGAAAGTCGAAGAAAGTGTTTGCTGCTGTTTAAGGCTCGTGGCCACAACCGAGTCGTTGGATCAGAACCTAATGATTTTGTTGAAGAAATTTTGATTTAAAAAGCCAAGAAATGTAATGCTGAACCTAGGATTGTTGATATTCATTCTTTAAGTGAATAGTAGGGAAATCTCACAATATGTGATAAATTGTGAGGGCGTTCATATTTATTATGAAATCAATCTTTCACTCGAATCAAGTCTGGCGGCATACCTGGGCTTCTATATTCTGGTTTTAATCTATGGGATATTCCTGAAAATGACCACAGCACAAATGGATCGCCACTTTTAAATGAAGGACTACTGCGGGTGAGGTTCATCTCGTGAATGGGACCACCTCACAAATCGGACCACTTTAAAAGGAAACCGCTGTTGATGCTTTCCGTTATGTAGAATCTCATCAATAAGGCCACACCGCAAATTGGACCATTTAAGCTCCACTGGTGGTCCTGATTTCCCTGCTCTACTGTATTTAAAATGCATAGTAAAACCTGATTAACCGGACAGTGTTTGGATTTGCGAAGTTTTTCCGCATTAGCAAGGTGTTCAGATTACGCAGTTTATGGTGCAACGATTAATCTTGTGCAATAACTTAATGAACCATTGTTGGCAATGTAAAGAATCTGCTCACCTGTACTATTTTCCAGGTGCTGTGCCCCTCATTGTTTTGTTTGTGGTAAAGAGCCATAAGCTCTCAGTCTCCCAACAGTATATAGATCTTGTCATTTTATTCCATTTCACAATTTAACTGCATTATCTGCATCGAGTAAAAATCACAGGACTGCAAACATCATGACTTGCGGGAAAAGCTCAAAAGAGCGGATTTAGGACGCAAAAGAGCGGCAAAAAGGGCTAAAAAGAGCGACAAACAAGACGCAAATAAGCCCATCGTTTTATGCATCAAAAGAGCGGATAGTCACAGGTTTTCATACAACGGCTAAAAAGGCAACAGTGGTAACTTTAATGAATAAAACAAAATTTCAAGCAAAATATTTCAAGTCTCTAGCACATTTGACTGAACTTGCAATGTTCTTGAGCTGTAATAAACCTACAATAATGAAACATATTAAAAAAATTATTGTCTCAACTGATTCAGCCAACTACTTCAACACTTACAGAACGACAGCGCGAAATTTATGTCCGATACTCCTTACAAAATCTTTGCGCGTGATTTCCTGATTTGTCATCTTTGCATATTGTCTCCGGCGGAATTGAAGATTTTCTTTTTTTTCTGGTTGTGGTTTTGGCATATCCAGACTTTGAATGGCGAGGTAATTCGTGGACTGAACACCGCGAGCGACTTACAGAAATGCTGAAATCGACAGGTTGTGTGAATAAAAATTCCGATTAAAATGAGTTTGGAAGGGTTCACAGCCATTGTTGGTACGTCGGTTGTCACTTGGCGGCTCTGTCCTGAATGTACGTCCGAAGCACATATTCAGCGAATTCGGCACATCGACTGTTCTCTGGAATTGTAAACATGATGTCGAAAGAAAAGCAGTCACCAACTTCTGTTGAAACCAGAAAGATCATTTTTGTGCACAAACTGTGTTAACCATTTTTTCCGGTGTATCAAAAATTACCCATTTTAACCGATTACATAATCCGTTCTTTTGATTACTTTTTGCTGCTCTTTTGATACCTTTTCCCCAATTGTTTGTTCCGCTCTTTTGCGTCCTAGCCTGCCTTGCAAACAGAGAATTACCCCTATACCTATACACCACATTTGCATTTAATTGAACTGGGCGTTAAAGAGACAGCAAGTAAAAACTTCATTTGTCCCTCTCCCCCTAAAAATAAATAAATAAAAATAAAAAGCATGTCTAAAACACCCTAAGCCTAGAAGTGTGAGCTAACTAGTAATCAATATGTAAGGGGGCATGAAGGTCAACATTTCCTTACTGATCAATAATACTTCATGATTATAAAATTAAGGGTATTAATTTTGGTTATACGACCCTCAACACCCCGCTTTATCGCTGCCCCAACATGAACGCTTTTTGTTATCCTCTATCCCAGACACTCCGGAGCCCATCGTGTCACTTTTTGTGTATTGTCCTGTGTGCTGTCTACCGTGTTTGTTTGTTATAACTCTTACACCTCCGGTCCCTAATCCCCTGGTCACGCATCTTTGCCTTTGTCTTGGCATTTCTTCACTAGCAGTTATAGCGTCAACAGCTCTTCGCCCAATACCTGGTTGGATCGTCACGCATTATGCTTGAATTTATCCGCTTAGGTCAAATCGCGACCACCGAAGCCCAGATAGCTAGGTATCTTTAATACCAGATTAAGATCGGTGAATATATGCAAACATACGAACGTGAAAGGTCGATGCTCTTTGATCAAGAATACTGGATCAAACAGGCTGCGGACCAGATCAAATGGGGAGAGGATTTCTTCCATTTGGGACTGAAATACCTTTTGTCGACAACGCTTCAAAGCCAACGGCGGTCAAAAATCTCCAGGGAAAATGCCAAAAGACAACGAGTTTCCCCGCCAACAGACCATCACAGTGGTAGAGAAATCTGCAAGAGTTTCCAAACTCCGACGAGCTGCAATCGCACAGAATGCAGGTTTGCGCATGTGTGCATCGTCACCAGGCTGCCACAGGCAGCACCCTCAATGTCGCCACTGAAAGAGTAGCGTCTCTAGCCCACTCACGGATAAACTGGATCTTTAGACAACGGAACTCGAAACGGATACGGACAGAAAGTTTGTCATGAACGGCTTAAAAAATGGTTTAGACACCATCACTCCCAAAACCCTACTTTCTCCAGTTGAGCTACCTAACAGCCTTAAGCAGAAATAACATACCGCGATAAAGTTGAAGAACAGCTCTTACGGGAATTAAAATTGGGAAGGTACATAAAAGTTAATTATAAACCAGTCGTATTTCATTTATTCCCAAGCCAGACGGTACAGTTAGGATTATTCATGACTGTTCACAACCAGAAGGCCTCAGCGTTAACGACTATGCAAATCCGGAAAAACATACCTTTGTTAGATATCGCGGTTAACCTTATTGATAAAAACTGGTATATGGCGAAAGTGGACCTCAAGTGCGCTTACAGACATGCCCTATAAGTACCGATTCGCAGCGCGATACTGGTTTGAAATGGCGGTTCAAGGGTGACGCATATTACACCTACATGGTTAACACCCGCTTACCGTTTGGTGCGTCACTGAGCATTGGGACGTTCCATAGGATTACGCAAAGTGTAGTTCGCATGCTGCACCGTCGCGATTACCGTGCTGTTATTTGTCTACTCGACGACTTTTTTGTGACTGCACCAATACGGCGGGAGTGTCAAGAAGCCATAGATACATTAGTAAGCCTTCTGAAAAACCTTGGTTTTGCCATAAGCTGGAAGAAGTGCTCCCCGCTCACGCAGCGAATTATTTTCCTCGGTACCACCATAGACTCCAGCACGGGAGAGTTGTCTATCCAAGCTGACAAATTGCAGGGCATCTTGCAGACCCTGAACTCGTGGTAACATGGCTATAGAAGCGCCACTAAGCGTGATCTGCAAGTCCTAACTGGGCGCCTAAATTGGATTTCAAATATCATACATGTCGTGTTCCCTACTATGCGACGCCTCATTCAGCGCATGGCTCAACGTAAATGTCAAAACCATCTCACGCGCATATCACGCAATCTACGCCTCACATTGCGCATTATTGCAAATATATGCACCAACTTCAATGGCACGCCTTTCTTCCTTAAAAAAGCAAAGCCCGAAGCTGCATATATTATTACCGACTCCAGCTTACACATGGCTACGCTGCAAGCAATAAACTCTGGATCAATCAGAAATAGTACTGGCAGCAATTTACTTGGAGAAATATGTCTTCATAATAATGTAAAACTTGTCGCTCAGTTCATACCTACAGAAAAAAAATAAACTTGAAGATTCAATAAGCGGTCTTGAAATGTTATCGCATGCAACTTACGTGTTTCACAAAGTAAGCAGTAGTGACTTTTCAACCATATGTCAGCAAAATCACGTGATTTCCTCTTGCAGGAGTGGACGAGCAGGAAGGGCAACTGAATGACGAACCAGGCGGGTACAGACGACCAGCACTCACTGACTCAACTTAAGCTTCTTATCATACCCACCGCGACGCATATTGACGTTTTTGCATGTTTTTCGGCTACAAACCAGTTTCTGCAGATGATCTTATGGTCGCGCGCTTTGCCACCTTCCTCGCCAGCACACTGAAACCGCAGTCTATAGGCTGCTATCTTGCAGAAGTACGCATACTGCATCTGGAGTTGGGCTACAAGAGTCCAACAGATGAGAACTGGCTACTGCACACAACCCTCAAAGAGATAGTCAACGTTAAAGGCGCCCCTCCAAAGCAAAAAATGCCTATTATGTGTGAAATCCTTTATGGCATACGCAGATTGCTCCGGTTAACGGACAGCTTTCAACTTTGTTTCTGGGCTGCGTGTCTCGTCGGTTTTTTCTGCTACCTCCGAAAATCAACGCTGCTTGCAAGGACGGGTACAAGCCATGATTGCCACAGGGACTTGTGTAAACGCGATTTCGTACCCACATCTGACAGGGCCTTGATACTTGTTAAACACACAAAACTTCAATGTCGTGCTTGAAATACCACCCTCCCGCGTGAAAAACTTCCCACTTTGCCCGGTAACCGCGTTTGAAAAACTCTTGGAAACTACTGACCACAGTGACAGCGACCCCCTCTTTTCGTAAAGACAAAATAACACCGATGACCCATTGCTTGTTCGTTTCAACATTACGCGCATTCATTGCTAAGCTAGGCCTCAACTATCAGGAGTACAGTGGCCATTCGTTTAGACGCGGAGGTGCGAGCTTTGCCTTTGCTTGCGGCGTGCCGACCTTCTTGATCAAGTGGCAAGGGGCGTGGCGCTCGGATTCGTATGAGCGATATTTAACAATTCCCCTAAACCTCAGGCGGCACTATACAACCTCAATTGCAAAACACCCTAGCTCAAATCTTATGTATCAAAACTAGTCTACATAAACCTAGCACTACGTGAAACGGGTTGGGCCTTGTACGTTTTTCTTAAGTATTTTTATGTATTCATGGTTCGTTAAAAATGCATGTATTTAAATAAATACAAATCTCCACACCCGTGTGTGTTTCTTTATATCCGTGCAAGCTAGGGTCGCCCAAGCTTTCCCTCACTGTTACGGGGAAAACAGTTTAAGACTCAAAATAAGTTAATGTCTGTTGATTGTTCATCCGCGTTTCATCAACAGGTATGGGAATCTTATTGGCCTATGGTCTCGTTATGCAGCTTAAAAACTGACAAACACATTCTCTTTTCAGTTTCTGTAATGGTTATGACCTTCAGCTTCGTCCAGTCTGTCTATAATACCAGAATATTATTGGATTTTTTTTGAAAAAGATGTATGTTTTTTAATTCACATGGAGCACTAAAAAAGCGCTGTTGCATGCCACTTTAAAATGTGTTTTTCAAAATGCAATGTTATTTGTAATTTGATACTGGCAAACCTTTTTTAAAACTTTTATTAAATGGTGTTTTTTTACGACTTACTGCTTAAAGATTTGACCGAGAGAATGGTAACTTCAGTTTCATGTGATTTCAGTTTATATGCTGTAAATCACAGTTCAAAAGCTTTTAACTCTATCATGCTGCGACTGCCGAAAGAAATCTTCATTTTGGGAACAAACACACTTCAGTTAGAAGATGTCTTCGAACTGCAGTCAATGTTTTTTCACAAATGTGACTTATTGCCACAAAGCATCCATAAAACAGCAATACTTCATGACAATTGGGCAATATGACATTTTTTACCTGAACGACCAGGGTCGAATTGACCGAAGCCGAAGGGTCTGATGTATTAATTTTATTATACACCTTTTTTGCGATATTTTTGCTTTTTTACAAATTTTACGGGGCACTATTTTTGCTTTCTTTATGCCCAGTTGGTGCCTAATTTTTTATATTTATCATAAGAAAAAAAATTAATATTTAGTTGCAATGTGCAATGATTATTTGCGCATAAGTTGTCCACCCCCCCCCCACCCCCCACATTGTCCCCGTTTCCATGGATAAATCACCCGAAGAAAGCATAAATTTACAAACAACAATTACTTTTAAAAATAAAAACTTACCTTTCTTTTTGACATCAGGGAAATTACAAACACAGTAATTTATATGCCTTCACACCGTGTGGTTTAAGAACTAACCTCACGAGCACGCTCGCTAAACACTTTTTTTCGAATGTTTCTTATTGTTTTGACAGTTCAACGGAAGTAACCTATTTCGACTAAAATCGCGAAATAACAACGCAACAAAATAGAAATGACGTTTGTAATTATATGACGTTCGCAATTATATGATATTTATAAACATTCACACATGTTAGTTACAACGTATTCATTCCTGTAAGTTTGAGTCAGTGTATTTCACTCCTGAAAAAGCATACTTGTCAGGTGGCAGGAGAGTCATATTTTAGGGGGATAATGCTCCTTATTCAGGAACATCTTTAGTACTTGCATTGCAGCTGTACTGGTAGTATGTCGCAGTTTTTAATATCACCAATTGAGAAATATCAGAAATTTATGTGGTGATAATTTAATTTGTTGACATCAATAATTCCGTTATTACTGTCAATAAAATGGCTGGAGTCGCGATACATACTATTTATAATTAATAAGAATTATAACAATTATTTATAATTAATAACAACAATAACTGAACTTGCCGTTGCTGTTGCTGTATATAATGTATTTATAATTGAACTTGATAAAAGACTCAAGAAGGAAATACGAACAAATATAAGAATAAAATTGAGTTCAGAAATATGACTTAAGAACGAAATCTGTTGCAGTTCCCAATAAATAACTTAAGGAATATGGTTAAATAAAGAATTTCTGAAATACCTGGTCAATTGAATATTCTCGAGTGTCAGCATTTAAACATACAAAAACAACTTATTCATTTGTACGAAAGCGTGTGAGTCTTTTTTACGATTTTATCTAACCCCAAATTTCATAGAAATTCGACACTAATTATAGTATAACTTCCGTCATCGCCCACTTACTTACCCCAAATTTTAGTCAAATTTTGCACTTATTCTAATTTTAATTAGTGTTTTGTTTTACTTTGTATAAATTTCGTACAAAATTAAGGCTAAAGAAAACTGGATACACTAACCCTTTATTTACCCATAATTTTGTAATAATTTTATGCTAATTTTTAAAAAAAGCCATTTATCGCTCACACTTTCTCCTGGAAATTTTCAAAAAAATATGCTTAACTTTATATATAAATTACATATAAACAGGATACAACTAAATAAGAGGTAAAGTAAAAAAACCCTTCAAGGCCTCGTACATTTGCTATGAGTTGAATTTTGCAGCATATTATAACCACCGTGGTACAGGTTAAGGGGATGTGCAGCCCCATGACAACACAACTATACCCGAGTTGTTATAACTACACAGCTAGTCCCCTGCCAATGCACACAATAGCTACAAAAGCAACAAAACACAACTAAAAGTCCTCGTTTAAAAATTTTAAAATTCTATCAAACAAATATTAAAGGGTGTATCGTGTTGGACAGCTTCACGTGATACGAGAAGAAACAGGACAAAGGCAGTACAAGAACTGATACAAAGAATAAATACATACATAATAAATTTAAAAGCAGCCATGTGTTGCAGTAAAAGTGACGAAATCACAATAATAATGGCACACATAATACATTTACAAACGCTCTGAAATAGGTACATAATCTAGTGAACTTACCAAGAATGTTTCTGCACACTGTTGTCACATTGTCAAAAGGGATGCACATTAAACAGAGAAGAAGTTAAATAGACCTTAATATCTGAATATATAACATATGTGAGACTGTATGCATTGTAATACGTCAGGGTTTTCTAACAACCTAGGCAATTGTGATTATGTTGCTACAGCAGAAGCCTGATTCTGAATAACATGGCATCAAATAATGGATGCCAAGTGTTCTGGCTAAGTGAAAAGAACTGAAGTTCAGCTTTATATTGGAAATTTGTTACACTATTTGATGTTATGCATATTAAATTCACTATCTGAAATACGGGAAGGCGAGTTTTCATCACAAATAACGTATGACATCAAAATGTAGCCGTGGCTGTTACTGGCTAAAGCTGAGCATTTTTATGGAATGCCATTTTCTTACACAATACACTATGGCATACACAAATCAATTAAAGTGATCGAAAGTATATTTTAGATTTTTTGAATTCTAATTAGCCATCACAATTGTTTTCTAAAATTTTATTTCGATAAATATTGATTTCAAGTCCAGATAGCAAAACTACTGATTTCACTACCAAATAGTGCAATTAATACTTGGGAGTGTAAAGTCATTATTATGAAAGCTAAAAAATGAAAGTAATATCAGAATGTCAGTTGCATAATCGCATAGTGGAGAATAAAAAAGATAAAAAATGTTCTTTCTACCCTGACCTTAACTGCACTCATTCCAAATTTCAAGAATTTATGGGAAAAAAGTGTTTTAGCAAAAGCAATTTTCCAAATTAGAACAAATATTTAGCATGAAACTTTTTTTTTTACATTTCGAAGTACTCAACCCCTTTCCTATAATTTTAGTTTGCTAAAGCAATAACCCGTTAGCGATAGCACGAGTTACCGTTCCATATATACACAATTTATTTCGTCATAGTATCTTAATTCACACTTCAATACCAGCATACATTAGGTTTATCTTAAGTCTCTGTCAATGCATACTAATATATATTGCATTTTTTTCATTGAAATAGTAACTGATGCTATGACAAACGGGATCACTTTAGTAAACTTAAAGTATAGAAAGCTGATCGAGTATTCCGATAAAAAAGGATATCCTAAAATCACATATAATCGTAGAAATACTATAGAAATTGATATATCTGAACGCTGGATATTTCAAAAATCGATTTTAATAAGAGTGCAAAGAATTATCCGATTGAAAAACATCAAATTACATTCGTGTTTACCGGATTAAAGAAGTTACAAATGCGCTGTAACTTGGTCATATCATTACATAAACAGAAAATTCCAATTTTGAGCGAGTTTGAAAATTTAAGTGTAGTTAATGTGAACTTTATCTTGGTCCCAGGCACTTCAAAATAAATGTGATCGTTTGTATATACCTATAAACGGGTTACAAGGACATAAGCTAAAATCAATTCGAACTAAATAATATAGAAATGTGTGTTAGCAACTGCCGATCAAAATGCCATAAAATTATACCACTGGAGACACGGACTATTCTCACCGTTTAAAGTGTTTTGGTTTGCTTTGGTAGTGTGAATGGATTATAATTACTGAAAAAGACCTGTAAAACTCTGCAAAATATTACTCTTTAAACCATCGTAGCAGAGACTGTAAATTAAAATTGAGGTTGCATTAATAGCTAGAAATTAAGCAAAAAATAAACCTTGAAATAAATAATGATGAACTAGTTTCAAGCGTTGAGTTGAATGCGTAAAATCTCTATCCATGAGAGCAATCGATGTATATACTGTATTACCTTGCAGTACTAGTTTAAGTAACACTGCTAACGTTGCATAACTTAACGCTCTAAAAGTTATGGTAATTACTTGCTGGAAAAAAAAATGATGTGAGCGGCAGTTCTAATTAGAGAACACTTCATATGGGTAGTAATTATCCTAATATCTAGGTCCATCAGTCGCACGAACTGGTAAATACCTCTTGACCCATTTTTATACCAACTCGAGTAACTTGATTTATTCCTTGCGATGACAAGTAGAATAAATACCCATTACTTTATCAGGAGAGGCCCTCGACATCGCTGGCTTTTAGTGAGATTGACGAATTTAAGTTGAGAAGATGAAAATCTAAGAAGGGACGAGGCTGAGTAGTTGAAAAGTGGGTAAAGCCGATAACCCATTATAACACGTAGAACCTGCGTTTTAACACAATTTTTTGTGTGTGGCGGCAGATATAAAGAAACAAGTATGTTAGTGAAACTGATCATAGTCCCCCGCCGAAAGATATCTGAATGTACACCCCTTCGGTCAAAAGCCTACTGAAAAATTGCACGTAAAAAGCAAGAGGGTAGTGGACGAAATTTTGGTTAGCAAACAAAAGTGGAATCATCGTGTGTCCACAAACAAAAATTTTGGTCATGTTGGAAGTTTCATAGTTCCGTCAATTTTTGGTCAAATCCAAAATCAATCCCACATCGCAAAATCGCAATATATATTCCTTTGCTCAAAAAAAAAACTTAAAAGGCTGCTGTGCAAAATAACTGAGAAATTGAGTGTACAAAAGTGCCCCCACAATACCTCCCACACAACAAATTTTGTCAGTTTGAAGTTTTACAGTTTCGAAAATTTTTAGTCAAATTCAAAAATAACCCCAGGTCGCACAACTGCAGCATATGTTATTACTTCCCACAAAAATCAAAAGTCTACGGTTAAAGGTGACTGAGAAATTGCGCGTACAAAATGGGAGCATCGTGCTCAAACAAACAAAAAATTTGGTCAAGTTTGAAGTTTCACAGTTTCGTCAATTTTTCGTCAAATTAAAAAATTACTCCAGGTCGCACAACTCCAACATATGCTGTTACTTCCCACAAAAACCGAAAGCATGTGGTGCAACGTGAGTGAGCAACCGCGCGTACAAAAGTGGGACTGACAAAAGCGTTTTATAAGTCCCCCGCCCCGCGCGTACTGCGACGGCTAGGGACTAACAACTTAGAGCTGTCATAATGCAGAAAGCAGTGACGTGTAACATTGATTTCTGTTTGGTCGAGAGCTCAACCCGTTTAATTGTCTAACTGCATCAGTAAAAAAAGTAACCAATCAAGATTCAAAGGCTGCCAACACGAGTGTAAGAACTGGAAAGAGAAGTGTAGCAAAATTGATTAATACATCGTATTAGTATGGTAATTAATAAACAAAAGGAGATTAAAATGCAAAGCAAATGGCAAAATGAAGTTTTTAACTTGTATGTTAGATGGAGGTAATTCCGGCCTCTCCTTCGAATCATTAATCTGATAATGGTCGTCAAAAAGTAATATCTGGGATAGCCAAGTATAAGCTACAGATACAATCAAATAACTTCTCTCAATAATTTTCTCTGACAAAGAGAGACAGGCAGTAAGAGATCACGTTGCTATTCCCTTTGAAATATCTCGCACTCATATTGAAATCGAAGAGAGCTAATAACATAACATAAAAGTAATTTATCACTGCATAGCATGAAAGTAATGCATCACTGCATGACACGTTTTTCAATGTATACGTTAAAAAATGGAAATAGCTTAGTATTCTAAGCATACACGTTTGTTTTTCCCTACTGAATCTGAATGGGAACCAGTTACTTCAAATACCACTGTTTTAGGAATACCGTGGCGCGTTTTCTCATTCCAAATTCCAGCCATCCAGAGTCAGCTAAAGCGCACCAGACCAATATAATAACTAGAACCTTATTTCGCTAGCGAAATGTTAAACACTTGATAAAAATTAAAACGCAAACATACTTCCTTCAATAGGTTATTTCTTGAATAGTTTATTGCAAACAACACAGCTTGAATACGCCTTATACGCCGAGTACTGTTTGGTTTTTGTTGACTTAAGGTTTCATTGACTGATCAGGCATACGCCGTGTTATCTATTTACGTAGTGAGAGCTCGCACAAAACTGAGCAACTGTGTTCTGTGATGTACGTTAAATACTCTGCATTTACTTGCAAAAATACACTCTGTTCACATGGCGTTTCGGCAAAGAAAACGAAATTGAAGACGAAAATAAAAAGTGACATGCACACGCTCAGATCAAGCTCTTCATAAATCCCAAGTTTCATGGTCCTAGGGCCCATAGTGTCAGAGAAGAAGAAGACACAAAAAATCGGAAAAACTGTCAAGACGAAAAAAGGACGAACGGCTGCTCGCACCAATTCATAAAATCCTTGCAAGCCAAAGGCTTGTCAAGTGTTGATGATATATTGCAAACAACACAGCTTGAATAGGTCTTATAAGCCGAGTAGTGTTTGGTTTTTGTTTGGTTATGGTTTTATTTACTGAGCATGCATACGCCGTGTTATCTGTTTACGCAGTGAGAGCTCGCACAAAGCTCAGCAACTGTGTTCTATGATGTACGTTAAGTCCTAGGCATTTACATGCAAAAATACGCTCTTTTCACATGGCGTTTTAACGATGAAAACGAAATCGAAGACGAAAATAAAAAGGGACATGCACATGTTCAGATCAAGCTCTTCATAAGTCCTAAATTTCATGGTCCTAAGGCCCATAGTGTCAGAGAAGAGGAAGACACAAAAAATCGGAAAAACTGTCAAGACGAAAAAAAGGACGAACGGCTGCTAGCACAAACTCATGTAACCCTTGCAAGCCAAAGGCTTGTCAAGTGTTAATGACTGGGTTGGATAGCGAAATATTTACCCTTTCCAAGGATTGTATTGAAAGAATATGCACGTTTCCCAGTGGGCCGTGATCTCTATCTTCTCTCTAGAATCCGTTTGTATGCGTCACGAGCGTAACAACTGGTAATTATCCTAAGGGGCAACAGAATCGAAAGATAAACACAATTCCAGCACCAATAGAATGAAGTCCATTAATGTATGCAAGTATACTTTCCGATGAAAGATACTGAGACGATGAACGAAAATGACTTGAATAAGCCTGACGATTCGAATCAGCACCACTGTTCATGTTTGTTTTGAGAATTTACAAGGCACTATATGTTTGCTCCCTTAACGAGTATCCTCTATGCCTTTTTCACACTCATCAGCTCAAGTGTCATTACCATTTCGCGATTTTTGCTCACCATTTTAGACCCTGCTTTAGATCTCTGTTTTTTTGTCATTTTCATGAAGGGGCATGACAAATTGCCTTAAGAATGCACTGTTAAAGTTATTTATTCTCTCATTTTCAACTGTTATGTCTAAAATTACATAACAAAATAACTAATAATATTGTCAACTGTGACTCAGACTCGGGCATGGGAAAAATTGAGACTAGCGACATTAGCGAGTATGCAACTTTAAGGAGAAAGACACAATAATGCACTCTCCACAAACGGTCAGGTGGATTGAACATTAGAAAGCATGCAACTTAAGGGAGAAAAACATACTAATGCATTCTCTTCAAATGGACAGGTGGATTGGACAAACTTTTGCTGAAATTGGAAAAATCTCTTGAATTCGTATTTGATTTGGAAGACACTCCTCTAAATTTTATAATGGTGACAATAAAATACATTTATCTTGCTCGTTTTTATTACATATCTTCTCTGTTACTTCATGAAATATACCAACGAATATGCACTTGTGAATTACGCAAATCTCGTCAGTTGTATGTAAAATCACACAATTCCGTACCATAACAACTATCACATGCAATATAGCAGTTGCTTAAGTCCCTGACATATACTGCAGAGAGAAAAAATTCATGAGATTTCCAGGTGTTAAAGGACTGAGAGCCCGTAAGAGTGTATGTGTGAATTCTGGTTCAGTAAAGCATAAATCTCTGACCGTCTACTGGTAACAAACATTTATTGAATACTGAGAGCTGCTACTCATTTTTGCATTCAATGAGAGGGTATAATGAATTCTTAAGCAAATGTTACCGTCCTTAATAATGCCCTATTGGGGTGATCCAGTTTCCTGTTTCGAGTAACTGTCATGGAATACTAGTGTATAATTAGCTTCATTAATGTACACATATGATAGTCGATAAGTAAGATTGCTGTTAAAACCTCATTAAAAAGAAAACTATTTTAACTCGTGAGCAATTATGCATTAAATATCGTGTTTTAACAGCAATTACTATGTACACGTATTCTGCGCATTTCGGATCACCTTGATTACAATTTGATCGCGCACTATGAATCACATGTAGTGCCATTGGCTGGTTAGCAACCAAAAATTTCTTATCACATGCTAATATAAATGCATTAACGACATTAAGGATAAATATAGTTTTCTGCGTGAGTAAATAATCTAAAAGTAATATGGGGAAATTATCCAGTTGATCTCAGGGACTCATGGAAAAATTAAATGCAGTTGGAAAAGGCTAACAGAAACTGGAGTCGCACTTCCCCTGTATTAGAACTATACATTAAAATACCATTCCCTTTGATATTTCTGTTCAAACATGTATACAACAATTTCGAACGCAATTCAACCTTAACGGTTGCAAGTTTCGAAATAAAATGATATCTTATCTTATCTTATCTAAAATGTTCCAAGCCCCGCTAGCATTGCAAGCATCAAGCCTCAGTAACAGCAGACTTATCATCTCTCCTATTTGGAATAACCTGCTTTTGTTTATGAGGCACGCGCGTGCTTTGTTTTTTTCTGTGACAGGTCCTATTTGTGGGGGTTAAAATTATATTTGGGACAGGTAAAGTAGTTCTTTTATTCGATTTGTAGAGCGAAGGGTGGTCGATTTGCAGGGTGGCTGTGTCCCCATGCTTTTGGTGTAGATGTTTAAATTCATGAAGGGCAACTTTTTGATCTGGCGAATATTTGCAAATCTCTTAAAATGTTCCACAAGTTACATATAGTTACGGCTGGGTTGATGACATGTAGTTTTCTATGGGATTATGTATAAAATTGTGTTATTGTATATTGCACGAGACCAGAAAGCTAATAACATTCAAGTCGCTACCCACTTACCAATAAACTTTGAATTTAGTTTTACATGGTACGTATGAACTACGTTTCTGTTAAAAAGCAAGCGATTAATTCAACAACAATATTACGAGTAATTTGAAAGTCTGGCTAATTCGGGCAATGACTTGTCCTCTCAAAATTGTCCTGATTAACCAGATTTTTTTCTGTATTTTTGAGTTTGTGGTAAATAATCACAACTATTCCTTTAAATGAATCATAGACCGATGGTGGTTCTTTGAATATTAGTTAAACAATTTGAAGAAAACCTAATCGTCGTGGTATGTAACATTAAAAAATGAGCTCCTAAAAGTAATTTGTCTCCCTCAAACGAAAAATGACTATACTTCTTTTGATATATGCTGTGAGCCTACAAAAATATGGCAGACATGTCATCCCATCATTCTATCAGCACAGTGCAAGGTCATGAGGGGAAGGTTTTTATCTGAGGAAGGATTGTCGTAGTTTTTTTTCGAAATAAATTTTCATTTTCCATTTATTCACAACAGCTCTAATTCTGAAGTATACAAGTGGGAAGAAAAAACTAATTCAGTGATTGCGAATATAAAGAAAAGTTTAGAGAGTTGTTTGGTAGTGATCTACTCTTTTAGCTCTACGAAAACTACTTTTATAACAAGATTTTGCCAAGATTGTATTTTTCATTGTGAGAAAGGTCTTTGGATGGCTTTGGTTGAGTAGTTTTTATTAGGACAACAGTTCTGCAAGGTACTTGAACTGAGTCAACAATTTACAAAATACTTCTCATTTCAAAAAGTCAAAGTGCAGGTGAATTAAACTGGAAGTTCACATGCGCGGCGCTGAGAACAGTACTGGATAGTCTACATAAGTTGAGCACACACTAGTTATTTATGACTCGCTCGAAAAATATTTGCAAAATGGCTCGCCGGAGTACGTCGGTTCAGCCTGAAAAGCCATGGTCCACACACAAATGTAGTTTCACTTTGGTTGTAACTTTGTGTGTAATTGCGATTACATTGCCCTTAAACCAGCCTTTTTTTCCAAGTAATGGTGTTTCTAAAAGTTTATTTACCCTGAATGATTTATTTTATCCCTTTTCAATTTCAGCCAGACAGAATGGTTTTAGTTGTTATAGTTTTATTACAAAAATAGAGTTTAACACCTCTTTTGAAACTGTAAATCCAAGTTGCACTGATTTGCATCCTAGTTACATTTTCACAGCAGATTTTAATATCACTCAGCCCTCACAAATATGTTCAAAACTCCCTTTCATTCCCCAAATGAAAAATCCTTGTTTATTTGATAATCGACACCAGTTACGCTGCCTACCGTATTTCTTTGTTATTGCGCCACAAAAAAGTGCCACGACTGATTTATATTCCGCTCTTGGGCAACACCCAAATGTTATCAAGGCGAAAGCAAACGAACGTCATTGGTTCAATAGGCGACGCCTGGGTATTTATCCACATTACGGTAACATGACATTGTCCGAGTACATGGAAAATTTTTCTACCGGTTTCGAAACACGTCTGAGATCAAAGCAATCATGCGGAAACCTCAACCAGATGGTGGTAGGAGATGCCACTGCATCCACGTTGTATGACAACTTGCTTTGGAAAGAATATCAAGAAAACAGAAATTTCTCTGAGCCTGCATATTTAGCTGCCCATTTTATGAGAAAACTTGTACCGGATGCTAAATTTGTGGGCGCTCTAAGAAACCCTAGTAGTAGGTTGTTTTCGGATTATACATTTTTTGCAAAAGCTGGGAAAAGAAAAGCAACTGCAGAAGAATTCCACATAAAGGTTTGTAGTTTTCTTTAATAAATCGATGTTTCTCAAATGTGTAGTCTTATTTGGGGATTTTAAATCCCAAAGGTTAATTTTTTTGCTATTTTCTGTTTTTCGGGAATGGGGCTTTAGAAGTCTAACCTAAATCAATGAGGGGTTGCATTTTCTAAACCACAGGATTAACGACTCGATATCTTAGTTTTAAATCTATGTGAATTTTAAGAAGGGGAGAGGAAGTGCATATATATATTGATATCATCGTTACACATGTTTACTTGTTAAGGTCAAAGAAGCCATAGCCTGGTTCTACGAGTGTCTGAAAGACAAGAACGTACCGAACCGCGCCTGTCTCTACAACCAACCATTTCCTAACCCCGTCCCTCGGGATTACCATCCAGATGTCTCTTGGAATCCCGTCGTCCGTCTAAGAATAGGATTGTATTCAGAATACCTGAAAGACTGGTTTAATGTATATCCAAGGGAACAGTTCTTTCTAACAACGTTGCATGACTATGATATTAACAGGGACACTGTGCTTAACGACATGATACAATTTCTAGAGCTTCCACCTTATAATTTCAAGCCTGTGAAAGAAAATGAAAAGAAAAACCGGCAATATAAAACAATTAAAATGTTTGATCAAACGAAAGAAATACTACATAATTTTTATTGCCCTTACAACAAGGACCTAGCTCGATTGCTAGGCGATAAAAAATTTGAATTTAGCGAATGCGAACCTTTGCGGTTCTAATCTCGTTAACAACTTGCTGTAAAGGGAACATCTATAAAATACTTGTTATAAAAATCAAGCATCTTGACCCCCGGTTTATCACCTACGCACACATTTATGACGTCACCTATTTACTGTGTCAACGCACTCATAGTTCCTGCGTCTCATGCATCACTTCGTATTTTGCGGATGAACCCTGAGCAACATTTGAAAGTTACTTGTTTCTATGCCGTTATTTCAAACTCTTAATAGATTTTTTCTCGCATATGTTTTCAATTTAAATTCACTTGCTAACAAAGAATCTGTACAAGAGAAAAAGAGACAGATTGTAAAAACTATTTAAAAAGTCAAAATAAGTAGATTTATTGAAAGATAAGTAATATCACTTGGAAGACACGAAACTCTCTCTTCCAATCAAAATATGCCAACAGGCAAAATTGAAATAATCTAAATTCATTAGGTGCTATTTAGCCGGTTATTGGTTGCTCACCCAATAGTTGTATGATCCAAAGACTGATGTACGCAGAACTACATGTCTTAAAAAAAAGAAAAAAAGAAAAAAAACATATTTTGAAATGTAGACCGGTCTATTTATTTAAAACAAAATTCTAGCCAACTGTCTAGAAATGAGGCAAGATTCCTTTATCCTGATCAGGGAGGCTTTGTGAAAAGAATGCGGACAAAACATAAGATTTATCGAGGACCTAACTGAATTCTGTCCTCTTACAGACCAATGTAGAATATATCTGCAGCTTGATCTTGAAAAGGCACTTGACTCAGTTGGGCGATTCCGCCTCTTCGCAGTTCTGGAAATTTTTAACTTAGGTAATTACTGCATATCATGGATTAAATGATATTACAGGTGCTGCGTGTAACAAGGGTGAACGAATTGGTTTAACTTCTATAAATGATTAAAAAACAGCTGCCATCTTTGCACTTTTCTTGTTTTTTCTTGGTGTACAAATTATGAGTGTTTAAAAAGGAAATGATGGATACAGAAGGTTTAAAATAGGCAAGAAACACACACTCAAGTTGAAATAATTTGCGGATGAGTTCACTAGCACTGCAAGGAAGACATGGTTAGTTTTGAACCTGACAGAAGCAGTGAGTGCGTTTTCAGGATTCTCTAAGTTAAATCTGGACCTTGATGAGTGAATTCTGTTATGGTTCGGTACTTGAAGACGCGAAACAGCCATCATAGCTTGTATGAGGGTAGAATCACAGAGCTTTGAGTTTATATATATATATATATATATATATATATATATATATATATATATATATATATATATATATATATAGAGAGAGAGAGAGAGAGAGAGAGAGAGAGAGAGAGAGAGAGAGAGAGAGAAAGAGAGAGAGAAAACTGATGCTTTAGTTTAGTTTTGTTACAAATAATTTGACTTCTTGACATGATTAATGAATTATTGATGTGACAAATTCAATTATTTATTGATATGAAAGAGAATTAGTGATGTCAATAATTTATTTAATCATATTACGATTCCATTTTTGATATTATAAATTGATTTCCTGATATTAAAAATCCAATTACTGAACTCGTTAAATGTAAATAAATCTGAAAAAGAATTGCGTAGCTCTGCACACCAGAGCAACAAAACAAGTGATGAGACAACAACTAAGTCTGGCAGAAAGAAAGAATTTCAATCTGGTTTTGTTATTGAAATTAGTAAGTAAAGACTTAAATAATTTAATTAGCAAACACTTGTGTACTGACGCACACATATTTTGAGAAAAAAATCACTCAGTAATAAGATGAATGTAAGCAAAAATAAAAATTCACAACTCCAAGTTATAAGAAAGTGTGAATCTTTTAAATTCTAGCGTTTGTGTATATGTAGCGATTATATAATTTGTTTGTACAAAGTAAGTTCCATAATTTAAAAAAATTACTAAAAACCATGATGTAGGCGTCTGACATAACCATATGTGTGATGGTCAAGAAAAATATAAATGCACTATTCTAAGCAAATTTACCGAAATAGAGTTTTATTCAGCATGTCAATCCATAAGGAGAAAAATATTTGGAACAGCAGTAAAAGAAACAGCACTGAAATGTAGTATAGCACATAAGCATCTCGTTTTCTTCGGGTACAACATCATAACATGTGTCTTAAAGTTTACAAATAGCGCAAAAGAATGGATAAGCTTATTTTTGCATTGATATATGAGTGCATTATGCCACTATTAAAACCTAAATGAAATCAACAGTAAGCACAAAACAAGTGGTATATTTTTATAACATCTAGTATTACATTTAAATATCACTATCGTTCCAATTTAAGTTTATCAGTATTAAAATTAAGCATACCTCAAAGGAATTTCTCTTCATTTATTTTCATATGCACAAACCCCTATATCTAAAATTCTCACTTCTAGTCTCAGCAGAAATTTTGACAGAAACCCAAGGATCGGTCTCACCCGCTCCCTTCCCCGGGAATTAAAACCACCCTGCTATTAGCAAGACCAGTTTCCACAAAACCGAAATTAAAACATGAGATTCAATGGGTCTATAACCTCTAAATTAGGACCATCTCAGAAATCGGGAATCAGACCACTTTTCTCAATTCCAAGTGGGCATTTCAACACTAAAATTAGGGACACACGTTTCGAATGATGCACTCTGTGCAAATAACCCAATGTATAGGGAGCCTTACAGTCGAGTTACGCATGGTATTTGTTTACTGCATTAGCTTGCCTATCTAACTAAGTATATGATCCCTAATTGGGGACAATAGGGTGGTGCAAAGAGATTTAAGGGAGTTTGTGATGAGATGGTCTTTGAGGTGTATAGAGTGAAGAGCACTCGCGGTCAGCCTTCAAAAAGCACTTCAAAAAATCTAGTATTTTTGTCTCAAATGTTGCATATTAAAACCTCTTTGGATGGCGCGGTTGTGCAGACCAAGTCTTCATCCAAGCAATCAGCAATGGATAAATTCACTGAGCGAAAATAATTTTAAAGCTGTCATAATGTGCGATATCACCCTGTAACTGTTATAAAGAATGTGCGCATGCAAGGCTGAGACTCGCGATTTTAATCTTTTAATTCTTTGTGGTTAAATTGATTTGCTCTATTACCAGATATTTATAGGTTATCCAATGTATCTTTTTTTGGGTGACGCGTTGTGATAAATTGTTCAAAGATCGAAAATAATTGTTTAGATTACCCGAGTTTTCAAATAAAAGCACATAGGATCATTCACACCCCCAAAAGACCCCGAAAAAGGAACCACTTTCGAATTAGGACTGCTTTTCGTCAGTCTGTTCGGTGGCCCTAATTCCGGGGTTGCAGTGTATAATGACTGAACCGAAGCTAACAAAGGCAAGTAAAAACAATAATAGACTGTTTGCCTTTGTCAATAATAGAATAAATTAATATTTTCCAAAGTGAATTTGGGGATACATCAAGCCATAAGTAAGCAACAGTGTCGTGCATATAGCTTAAGAAATACTTACAGGCAGTATGATATTTTCATTACTGAATTGACAAAAGCACTCCTTTATAAATACTCAACTTTAAGGAATCGATGCATACACTAAGTCAGTAAGTTGAAATAAGTCAATAACCACAGTTAGCAGCAGAGTAAGCTAATATGCAGTCACGATTATAATCATCATGGTTTAAAAATGACAACAAATAGTCTAATATATACGGTCACTGTATGTCGATTAAAGCCAATTTAAAAATCGATATCTAGTAATTTTAAGCAAGCCATTATCTATGTTTTGGATTCCAGATGGGAGGAGAAACCCTTTTTTATATCGCCTGGAATATTTTACGTTTAATGTCAAGCTATATAAATGTGATAGTATAATTATTCAACTTTGAGCAAGAACAAATTAAGGCACAAGAAAATTTACTGTGCATTCAGATATTTGAAATAAAAACAATACTCTTTAACTATAACATTAGGATAGTGGTTGGAAAAATAAAGATATGTTTTCGGTGTTTAATTCTATTTTGCGTTATATATATCTTTAGGTGTATCTCTTGTTAACATTTTTAAAATTGTGATGTAGTTACCGTGTACTTTGAGTAATTTATTTATTTTAGTTACTTCTCGTTGAAGACATAGGTTAGTAAATACTTAACTCATTTGGATGTAGTAAAGGCCACAACTGTTTTGTTGTGCAATATTTTGAAATTTAAGAGATTGTAGGTGGTTTCTGCCGTACTGACTGAAAGTATCACATAAAACTATATAAAACTAAATAAAACGTAGAGTGTGCCCTCCGTGAAGTGTGAATTAAAATAAAGTTGCTTAAGTTTCACATCTGGTAAATAAATCTCCAGACTATTCTTATCGTTATGATTAAAATGGTTTTTTTCCGTTGTTGGTTGTGCAAATTGGCTAGGATTTCATTGAAAAACTTGGCGGAAAGCGATATTCTACCCGGTGAATTACACAAGTAAACCACTGAAAAACCATTGGCAAATTAAATTTGAGATTGCAGTGTATAAAATAAAAATTATCTAAAAATGAAACATTTGAAATTAATAACGATGGACCAATTTCAAGGATAGTTTCTTTTCGTCAATTGCTATAAATAGCGTTAATTTGTCTGATCATTTATTATGTTTAGTATCGATACATTTAGTAAGACATGGTACAGTGTACAAGAAACATTTGCTAAATATACACTGAATCAGAAGAATTACCGTAAAAAAAACCAGAGGAGAAATATCGTGAAGTTTGTGCTAATTCCTGTAGTTATTTTACGAAAATGAAAATATCATTCTTGCTGTCAAGTTTTTTTTTAAATTTTACATAGCTCTCCCAAAAACCATCATAACCGTCCAATGGATATTAAATTTATTTAGTTGACATTAGCAACAATGGGGTGATAAAAAACGTTTGAATAGAAAATGCTTCTTTCTCGGTGCGTCATGTGCAAAGCAACTTAAATCATATGAAATAAATTGAAGATAAATAAGAGCGGTACTTTGCTTTTCTAACAAAGTGATAAATGTTGAAACGTATATAACTTTTAAACTGTTAACAATTACACAAGAACACAAAACTTTGAGTAAACTAATGCAATTCAAATTTCAGTGCAATAAACTTAGCGAGCGGGAAAGGGAGGAGCCTTGGTCTTGAAAGTGACAGAAATGTTCGGTTGAAAACCGCGCATAATAAAGTTCCTCCAAAAAACCTCTTAATTATGATAGACGGGGTCTAAAATGCGATTTATTGAAAAGCATGTCCCGGGAGAATAAAACTAAAAAAGATCACCCAAGTTCGACAATTCGAAAGTTCACATTTTGAGTTTTTAAGCTAAAAGAAGTGTTCTGTGGATGATCAAATTCCAGCATTCCTAACCTAACCTAAAAGCGGAGGGTAGGAAAACTGATTAGAAAATATAATACAGTTGATGAGAGGGGTATACCACCATCTCACTGAAAAGGCGGTTTAATGGGCTATCAGCTGTATAAATTTTCGTTCATTCTGAAGTTACAAATTATATTGAAACACAAATTCGGCAATATCTACCCAACAGATCGCATTGATTTTTCATACCCCATGCAGCACTCCACGTAACAAACGTCGAACAAAAGCTGAATGATCTATACAGTTTCTAAACTACAGGCTATAGTTCATAGGTCATCCCCACAACATCACCTGCACTCATGTAACGATTTGCAAAGAACAAAGAGAGAAAAACTGGGATGCCTGTATGAAGACAAGATGCCTCAAGGTAACCTTTCCAGAGAACTTTTCACTTACATTTTCATGACCGATTGCTCTTATGGTTTTGCTTTCGACAATTTAATTGTCAAAAAATATTTCTTTTCTGAAGAGTTTTAGTGATCTGGATTTACTAAAATATTTGCCAATCTAGTTTGAACCAGCCATACGTAAATACTAATTTTACTTCGTCGGCTTTGTCGGATCTGACTAAGATCTATGACCAAGATCTATTGAATCATTTTAGAACTAAAATAAAGGATTTTAGCAAAATGAGATTCTATCTTGTTTATCTTTCAACAGTTTAATTCAAATTAAAACTAAGAAAACTTTCATAGGAAAAGTACGTATGAAACATCAATTTTATTAGGTTGTTATAAAGATATATTATTATTGCTGCAGCCACAACCGTAACAGTATTTTCATGAGATTTTGAAAAGTGACAAATCTTGCAGAAATGTAACTGCTTATGAATGAATGTGTTTTTCACAATGAAAGTCATAAACCTTAAACTAAGCCACGGCACAAAATTAATAAAATGCTAAATGCTGCCATAACATATTGCTGAAGATGGAAAAGCAAATTCGAAATAAATATGAATTTTTATTGCAACACTATTGCAACACTGATGTCTCAAAATAGAAAACAAAGTAAGATCACTGATTAAGCAGTTCAATCTGCCGTGAGTTGTTATTTCGCAATATCAACTTTGCATTTCTTTGTCTATGAGTTTTCCGCGTCAAATTTCAATATAGCAACGTTCTTATCCCGGCATTATTTTTTGTCATTACAGTTGGGGTTTTCTTGATTAAGTATATGCAAATGATATTAAATATGCACATAGACCATAGTTTTTGACTTTTTAACAATTCAACTGGAACAAAAAAAACTAACACACTTTCTATTGCTAGCCAATTTTTGTAATAATTATTGCAATTCAATAATCACTTGCTTTGTATTTTGCAACTAAAGAGAAGCATATTTTATTGATTTGTGTTATTGAAATACGCAAGAAATATTCAACTTTCGATAGGCAACCTTTATCATGAGCACAATCACCAATTCAGTATTTAAAATCACTTTACAGAAAGTGTTGAGACGTAGAACCGATACAAGTCACTGGAGTGGCAATTAAAATTCTAAGCATTGGACACTTTCACTAATCAGGCAATAGATAAAATACTCTTCCAACAGTTCGTTAGCAAATAATGCTGACAGTTCCTGTTTATTAATTTTTTATGTTTAAGAATTCCAGTATTTTTTTTTTTTGCTTTTAAAAGTCTTTTAACCATATCTTTCTACCTGCAGTTTCTTGTATATAAATATGAGGAAATACGCGTTTGAATAAATCTGTCAAAACATTTTATAACATAAGTTGGTGTGGTCTAGATATGAAAATGGAGTTAAATATTCTCAAAATATTCAAGATAACTAAACAATATTTTACTGTATTATTTCAAAAATATTTTTGTGGTATTTGTTACTCATTACTGCAAAACAGAACTCATATATATAGTCATATATATAGAAAGGTGTTAACAATTCCGAAACGACAGCAAAGAAAATGCTGTAAAATAATGAATCAGAATGCGTGCTACGATAAGAGAAACATTGCCAACAGACTAAGCCATGTAATGTCATAGTCAAGTGAATAACTATGTCTAGATTGCTTAATATACCATATTCTTTTAAATAAATGTAAATTAAATGACAGCATGATACCATTTGCTCCGTTTAGTCGTAAAATTTATCTTTAGCTAACATTCTAACAATACATTTTTTGCAAAATGATGCCATTTGTCATCAGAAGTTTTTTATTCCCCACCGGAACCAGGTCTTAAGAAGGGAATATAAAAAGCACTGTTGTCTTGGTCTCTGTGTCCATCTTTTGACCTTGGCGATCTTTCTGCAATGCCTGTGAAACTATTTGACTGTTTGAATTCGTATTTGAATACATAACAACAGCAATAAATGTTTGTCCCTTTTTGGAGAATGCTATTCTGTGTATTTGAATCTGCATCGGTGTGAAACATTGATGTGTTATTGGCTATGTTTGTTTAGCAATATAAACAAACCAATTCGATATAAAATTCAGCGTCGATACATGTGTGTTTTTTTATGAATAACTTAAATGAATAAAAACAGACCATTAATTGTTTTAATGTTAGAAAACATCCGTGTGTAGAGTTTAACTTTCAAATTTCGGACGTTCTTTATTTGAAAATAGCTTTGTCGCTTTATTTCTTGTAGTTAGACTTGCAAAGTCATGGCAAAGTATACCGAAGACTTGTCTACCACACCACACATTCATTATCAAACCAGATGCCACTGAATGTAATTTTGAAGTTGTCACTTGCACTCATTTCTCTGCCACTATTTACAACATTTTTAATTAAAAAACTGCCTTCAATATTGAATCAGGTAATATTAGACCTTAATCCTCTTTTCATTAAGCAAGTTAAAGAGTTACACCTGTCTAAATTGAAGTTTAGACAAATTTAACGTTAAACGATATTACAGCATTTATTTAAATTTAAAATAGTAAATTCAGTCAATACATGAAATTGTTTTAAATATGGTTAATCTAGGCACTGCCTTCCTATATGAAACACCAATTGACATCTATATGGTACCATTATTTAAATTTTTGCATCTTGATATTTTTGTGTTTATATCATTAAGAAGTTATTAAAAGGGCATTAGTATTAATAAATTATATTTTGAAATGAAAAATTAATTATTGGTTTTAATCATTGGTAATTCAACAAAATATACTTGTAAATAAATAAGTAGAAAGCTTTACTTAGTTTTTTTGTCCAAATTAAATTATCTATTTTAACTTATTGAATATTGATATCAACATAAGGGTTGAACACTTGATATCAGAAACTATGATTGATATCAATACAAAAATTGTTGATGAATTATCTCGAATATAGTGTCAAAAAGTAATTACTCGATATCATTGAACTATTCGTGATAAAAAAATCACGGAGCGACATCAGACACACATACTTACGACATTAGTAATTGTTACATTTGTAAAGAAGCTCTCTTCTGATTGATCTGGAAATTTTTAATCCGTCTGTTACATAGCTAACAACACTAACTGTTACATGGTCCGACATCCCGTCTTTTTATTGCAAATTGAGCCGAAAGTGATGGCTTAGATCAACAAAAAGTTTAGAAAGTGTACGATATTGCTATATATACCCAGAAATGTTCTATTTTTTCTCAAAAAATGCATAGATTCGTTCAAAATCCGACATTTTTAGAAATGCTTACGAATTGTTAAGAATTCAAAAGTTCCATACTTTTCAAAAATCCAAACTTTGCTTTGAATAACAAATTAAAATATCAAAATAACAGGTCTACAAGCCCGAAGCATCGTTTACAACACATGAACATCACAGAGAGTATTTTCTAGCGACATCCCTAAGAACTCAAGGTCATGACTAAAGCCAATCACGTAGTGCATGTCGCATCAGCGAAATACAGGATGAATGATAACATGGCACAATTTAACCTCCTGTAGCTGTAACAAATGCTACAAAACAATTATAATATAGTTAAGAGTGCGACATGCAGTTTCATTAACCAATGGGTTGGAATGTTAGAATGTTGGGAATATTGGGATATTCTGTCTTGTCCAACATGTGATACTTTAAATTGTGATTTTCGCCGTGACAAAGCAAGTGATGAAAATCTGCATGAAATATCCGTAACTAGTTTACTAACGATTTCTATTTACCTCTATTTTACATACTTTCTGAAATTTCTTTGACCGATAATATTTGTATTTCTCACATAGACTTTTGAGAATGCCTGACACATTTAGTTGCCACAAGAAGAGCTGTCTCTGCACAAACCTGCACAATATTGATATGTTCCCTATTCCGGACAGCCCCAATTTACTTTATATTACGTTAATAGCCCGTTGAATTCAGACAAGGTAATGGTCTAGTCTTTGACTGTTTGTTTATCTCTCCCAGATAATGTCAGATCACAAGTGTGTTATAAACAAGTGCCTGGTTTGGTTAATTTAAATTACAAGAGACATTAACTGAATGGTATTACTAAGAAAGTTGAAAATGCCGACAAAAAAGGAAATATTATTATTTTATTCTCACCTAAATTTCCCTATTTTTTTTATTTTTAGGCGTGGCGTATTTGGGACGGGTATATTTGGGTGGGAAGTTGCTAACCTAGAAATAAAGAGTTTTTCCTGTTTATATACATAGTAGTATGTTGAACACTCAACTGAAATTAACTTAAAGACAAACTTTGAGTTATTGGGACACTTCCGTTTGTAATCCATGTTGATTGTTATTCACCAGTATATATTTTTAATATACACCTCCATTCTTTAAATATTGACTCACATACATATCGGAACAGAAAAGCTTGACTATAAATAAAGGAAGTGTTCAACGATTTTGACTTGATGGCTTGCTAGATTTCTGTCTAAAATTGACAAACATTGATTTTTGGACTCGTATTCTCAAAAAGTAAGTGGTATCAGAAGAAGAAAGTTGAACTTCGGCTCAGTGAGAGCGCTGAACTGAGAACTGATACAACTGAAAATTTAGCTAGTTTTACCAAAACACATCTTCAAAATCTTTGTCGCTTCCTCTAGGTGGGTCGCAAACACAGTATTCAAAAACACGAGGTGTTTTCATGGATTTCAGGGGCATAGAAAGGAGTCGAAATTCGCTCTTTAAAACGTTCGATTCTTATTAATTTATTCTCATAAATTTATCACATTAAACTGGTGAAAGTATAGGGAAATTATATTGCCAATATGTTGCACGTTTCATGATTACAAACTGTAAGTGAATAACTGTACTTTTTTCAAGCAGTTCAAATTTAACCAAATGTGGTATTTTATTTCGAGGGAATTCATGGTTTTATCACTTGTTCATACTGTTTGCATTTGTAAACCTCTCGTTTTTGTTACTTAATGAATGATGCGAAAGTTCAGAACAGTTCAGATCGATTCAACATCGCTTCTTGATGACATATTTATCTTCTTCCTGTTTCTCATTCTTTATATATCAAGATTGAAGTCATAGCTGGAAATAGAAAGACACGTCAATAGATCAACAAATAACAGGTTACAAATTTCTGTTATTAAATTTTCACTTTCAATGTGTTAGGAAGAGTATGAGGGAGGTGTGAAGCAAGTGAAGATGAAAGAATTGCATTTTGCCCCAATCTGTAAATGAAATGAGGGCTGAAAATCGAGGCGACTGGCTACTTTACTGTTAAATATTCAAGTGGTAGATTGATTTGAAAATATTGCTCGGTGTTATACTTATTTTGTACCAATCCCTCTAATCCCTGTCTGTAACCAGTACACTAAAGAGAGGTCCAACCCTACTCCCCTGTTCAGAAAGCGACCACCATCCGGTATTATACTAACTTTGTAGCAATCCTCCCCAATCCCTCTCTCTCTCTCTCTAATCAGTATAGAGAAGAGAGCTCCAACCACACTCCCCTGTTCAGAAAGCGGCCACTATTTGTAAAATATTAAATATTCAATCGAATTTATACACTGGGAGATTGTCGAGGAAGAACAAATCTGGCAGAAATATACTGCAATATGTCTACTTGATTCTCCCCTAATTTCTTTTGAAATCCGCTTCCATCTTGCATGCAAAACGGACAGCGGCATATAGGGCAAAGGGTCGCAGCACACACAATCCTTCCTCGTCGCAGTTTGTCAAGAACTTGCCAAATGAATGTCAGTTTGACAAGTTTGAGCTCATCACACTACTTCATAAAGACTTGTCACAAATTTGTCAGAAAGTGCTTCACCATGACGTCATATCCTTTTCAAAGCAACTGAAAACATGCGGACACTTTTTTAGATTTCGTAGGTTTTAATGAATATCACAAAAGGTTTCAATTTATCGCTTCTTTAACAAATGCTTAATGGATAAACCATAATGTAAGTGCACACATAACATTCTCTACATGGTTTTTAATAAGTTGTGATGTTTGTAAAATGCATTGTTCCGATGTTCAATGTATATTGTGTACTGACTAACAGCTGAAGGAAAAAGGGTGGATTGATTCAATTATTTTAATATTAGATATATCAAAACCTGATATTATAACTATTCTAATCTGCATTACACGCGATACAATGTACAATATAGTATACGTTACAAAATTGAAAAACTTGCTAAAATCAGTGATCGAAAGGATTCTAAAGTTTCCTGCTCACAGTATTATTAAGTTGTTCATCAAAATTGGTCAAATGGGGCTTTTACGCGCTTGTTTTCAAAACACTTATATGCTTTTCATTGGATTGTTTTTAATTTGTTATGAATGTTCCCAGAGTAGTTCTCTCTTGAAAAGATGCACTTTATTTAATTATTTTAAAATTTTTGGAGCCAGTTTCTAAAATTTCTGAATCTTCCAGTATCTGATCAAAAGAAGAACAGCAAAAAACCTTTGTAGTTACCACCTTCCACATCTGATAAAAAGACGTAAAAGCGCACAGGTTGGTAAAATAAAACTTTCTAAACAGGAATGGCAAGCGGTAGCAAAGAATGGGGGAGGAGGGCAAACGTTTGTTTTTCGTTTAGAAAACAACGGCAATGGCTGGCTGATAAATGTGTTTCAGCTGTTCTTTTATACTGATGTTAGTGTGCACTGGTCGTTCCAGTATTGTTAAACATTAACAGTCGCGCCTGGTTACAATATACTTTAACAATCTTGTAATATTTGATTGACTTAAACTTACCTGACTTCCATGTGCTTAGACAATGTTGTTATTATGTGTAAAATCGTCATGATTTTATCTAATATTCTTTATTAAGTCACATCGTCAGCTATTGGCCAAAGATATTTGTGACAACATAACTGTAAAAACTGCAAATTAGGATTTGACAAATATATGACAAAAAACGACAAGTCAATGACAAAGATAAACTTTTGACAAATTTGCTATGTTTATTCAGGTTTTGTCAGGATGACAAATTTACGGCAGTCAATGAATTTTATGAATTTTTCACGAATTTGACAGTTATACAATTTGAATTGAGAAGTTATTAATATCATGACCAATTATTAACAAAGTGTAAGCTGACAAATTAATTACACATTTATGACAAAGTATTAACAAATCTTTGATTAGAATTTGTTGAATTGGATATTGTCAAATGGGAAAGGCAAATTAGTCAGTTTCTTGTCAATTCGACAATTTTTCGATAAATTCTTGACAAAGGCATATTATGTATGAGTAACAGTTTATGGATCATTCCACTACTAGTAGTGCCTATGTGTGCTCTAAGGTCGTTGCGCTGTATTGAGACTTTGTAGCTTTGCTCTTGACATGCAGAATAATAGCATAACTTTAAATATAACCCTGTATTTACTAATTCATATTTTTCTGGCAGGTTTTTCGTTAAAGGTGATCAAAATTTAATACATAATAAAGATACCTGGCTGCTGAGGACTAGGGTCAGCATTTTTGCCTGCAAGTCAAGTTTTACACTGAATTCCACCTGTATAGTAAGGACAGTAGTCCTGTGCCTCACAAAATAAAAATAAACATAACATGCTTCTGCAGAGTATTGCTTGCTTACCCCTTCCAGATTATCAAGCTACACTAAGGTGTTTTACTTGATCTCGGAACAAAAAATCCAGGCTGATATAGAGGCAGTTTCGGATGTCGAAGACCAGCGTGAGACAGCTGTGAAACACCGAGCATTTGGAATAGCAGACGCCAAACGTGCAATCGACCAACTCGTCCAGTTTTCATGTCAATTTGATATGTCCACTTTGACCATATTGCTGTACAGAGCAAATGACCTTATCGCTCAAAAGCAACTCTCTATGATGGAGAAGAGAAGTCGTCAGACAAAGATCATTTTCCAAGAACCTGACCTCTGAACAAATAGAAAAATATTAAAACAGTTGGTTGTTTGGTTTTGGTTCTCAAACAAATCCTCTACTTTGTCTGTCAGGGACACCTCCCTATTTGGAACATGACGACACAGTCAGTTAGGTGTCCTTAATGCACAGGTTTTATTGTATATTTAAATATCTACATTTTAAATTAGCACCGATCTCTTTTAGTTCGGTCATAAATATTGGTGCCCATTTACAGCTGAATTAGATTTAATTTTTGGAGTTGAAGGACAAATTTGGCAGAGACACATTTTAGCAGGTCTAGTTGATGCTCCTCTTATTTGTTTTGAAATTCTTTGGCATTTTATGTGCAAAAGCGGCCATTTAAATTTTGCTATTGATACCATGGTGGAACACATACTAAATGCTAACAGAGATACAGCCACAACTATATACACTTGGAACGGCGTCCCAAGGAGTCTCCTTTTTTACCAGAAATGGTGGAAGTTTCTCTTTTTCATTTTTTTCCTTTTTCTTCACGCCATTTTCTGTCGGTTTTCACACACCGTCTCCGCTAGGAAAATGAAAATGGATACGCTTGCAGCTAACTATTGGAACTTTGTCTTCTTATAGTGTTTTATCTATAACGTCATCATCGCCGTCTTAAGAAGTCCTGAAGTTTCTCAAGTTAAATATCTCGAAAACGATTGCACTTACAGCTTCCAAGTAAAATACGCTGTAAGACTACTTTTTCTGAAAGAATTATTTGGTGATCTACTATTATATTGTGACGTCATCATGATATCGTTATATCGTTTTTTGTTATTTTAGCACTTTTAATGTTGATTTTAAGTTCATCTCTTATGGAAGCTCTCACATTAAGATGTCCTGAAGTTTCTAAGGCTAAATATCTCGAAAACAATTGTACTTACAGCTTCCAAGTAAAATACGCTATGGGACTACTTTTTCTGAAAGAATTATTTGGTTATCTACTATTATCCTGTGACGTCATTCTGATAACATTATATCGATTTTTGTTATTTTAGCACTTTTGATGTTGATTTTAAGTTCATCTGATATGGAAATTCCCATATTAAAAGGAACTGAAGTGAAGTGCACTGGAAAGCTTCTAAAACGCTCCCATACCTTTCCCATAATACACAGTATCAAAAAGTCACCCATTAAAGAGAAGGATTACTTGAGTACACCAACGGTATTCCATTGAACACACACAGTAGTGTAAGTGACAATTGTAAGAAAATAATAACCTATTCAAGTGCTTTGTTATGGTAGTAGGACTACTTTGCAATGCATATTATTATTATTATTGTTATTATTTGGCTGGCTAGTGAGCACTAAACCTTGTCAGAGGCTAAACTATTCAATAGTTGATTTTATATCCAGAAATATTATTGTGCTCGCAATTTAAATGACTGCAAGATCAGAACATTTTTAATCCGCTATCTAACCCTGTAATTTTAATTATTTATTTCTGTTTTGTGATGCCTTATTTTCTACAGAGTTTCAAGATAGATTTAAATCAAAATATAGAATTCCATAATTCTTTTTTTCCGTATTATTATTATTTTTATTTTATTTATTTATATATTTACTTGTTATTTGGCTATTTTCGGATTTCAACTTAACTAAAGAAATAGCTGATTATGCGCCCATTTGACAAGAATTTATTTTTAAATTGCTGCGCTGTCGAGTAACACCAATGTTAATGACATTGCAGCAGTTTTATAACTCCAGTAAAGATTATGACGTTCAAAAACGTGCGACAGACGTCGCACCTGACGTTGGATAAATGTCGGCTCCTGGTTGATTATGCACATCCAAACAGAGTCTGGCTGCCGACGTTAGATAGACGTCGATCACTCAACATCTAATCAACGTTGCAAATGGGTTGCAAACAGAAAGGTAAAACGTACATCCTACCGACTTTATAGTTTTTTAATTTTAGAACACGAATTTTCCAACGGCTATTCAACGTTGTCCCTAAGACGTTGATTAGACGTCGCAGTGGTGCACAAGTCTAATCAGCGTTATCCAAAGGGCTTTGATGAGACGTTAAAATATGACCGAATTGACGTCTTACCCAGAAATGGCATTATATCGACGTTGGAATTTTACTGGGACACAGCAAGTCTAAATCTTATTTCGTAGAGTTTAACCACTGGTATCGTTATACTACTTTTGACATAAGTCTATAAGGAATTCTTAATTTTTAAATTTTCAGTGTCGTAATTTTGATGGTCCCAATTGTAATTTTCGCTACTAGGCATTGAAACCTGAAACAGAATCTCTAGGAATTATTATTTCATAAGAAATTTTGCAAGTTTCTCTCTGTCCTTTTTTTATTTTTTTACGTATAACTCGGTCGAACCTCTGAAAATAAAATTTGGCACATTTACAGCTGACCATGGGATTGTGATTTTCCTTATAGTTTTTACCTATGACGTCGTCTTCGCCGTCTTATGACATCATTAGGATTTTAAAGCTAAATATCTCACAAATGGTTGCACTTACAGCTTCCGAGTAAAATACGTTGTGAAGCTACTTTTTCGCAAAAATTTATTTGATGACCTACTGTTTCACCTGTGGTGCCATTATGACGTCATTTTATCGATTTTTCGAGTTTTGGCATTTTTGGCATATTGCGTCATCCCTTAACACAAGGATTTTAGTTTGCACAAACGATGGGTCGAACTAGGAATACCTCAAAATAGGAGTCCTTAGTGACCTTGACGATGACGCCATCTTTAGTTTGCATAATGAGCATGCATAAAAGAAGGATTGAAACTAGAAGCCTCTCATTGGGTGACTACTTATGACGTCGTGCTCTTGACGTCACCCTCGGAACAATAGAAGCTTCGCGACTCATTGATTGAGAACAAAGGAGTCGAAAGTGGAGCACACTCGGACACCGTACTACTACAATTATCAAGTTGCAATTGGCTCGGAACTCAATTAGATTACGGCTTCGTTCTTTACGTTTTGAACATTTGGGAAGATAGAAAAAAAATAGATTCTGTTTCAAGGAAGAAACTTGTTATAAACTAAGCTTTGTACAGCCAAAGCCAATGGAACAGAGAGGAACCCACAAGCAGGATTTCGTTTCGTTTTCTCATCATTTATTTCGTTGTTCTGAGTTGTCAGTCTGTGTGTTGCAGTTAATCTGTGTTTACAAGGACGGATGATTTCTGACTTATAATTGGTATTCCTTGACCATGCTGTTTTCTATGTTTGCCTGTCCTCTCTCTCTCTCTCTCTCTCTCTCTCTCTCTCTCTCTCTCTCTCTCTCTCTCTCTCTCTCTCTCTCTCTCTCTCTCTTCTTCTTCTTCTTCTTCTTCTTCTTCTTCTTCTTCTTCTTCATGTTACTTCTTCCCACGCGACTTTGTTTTTATTAATTGCATGAAGGTCAACCGGATGCGCTCAAGAATTAAAATGAAGAAAGCTGTGTAAAGGAAAAAATTCAAATCAATTAAATATCGATTAATGTCTACTAGAAATTTTATACAAGTAACGTCGCCTCCTTTATCGACTAGAGGAATTCTTTGTTCCTGTCGTATTACTGCATATGTTTATCCGTCTGATTAGCGTTTGCTTATTTGAATGGAAAATGAAAATTTATTTGTTAAACTGTTAGCAACATTATATATGTATATTGCTTATCCTCCACCCCAACCAACTATAAAATCCCCCCCCACCCCCCCACCCCCACCAAAAAAAAAGAAAGAAAAGAAACTGAAAAGATCCTAAAATGGTAACCAACCAACGTTGCAATATTGTGGTTGGGTGACTCGGACGAGGCAGTGAATCGTTGACAGTCCGGGTTTCAGGAAAGATTTTTTGCTCTAGCCGCTCTAGTTCTGTTCCTTTTGCAGAACCTCCTACGTGAGATTGAGCAAACGTACTAAGTGGGGCACAATAAATAAATAGACACCGGAGAGAACCAGCTAGCATTCCATTTGGGCATGAGATGCGCTTGGCGAGTGTAAACAAAGTCATAAAATAAAAACACATTTTACGTAAGCAACAGCAAACGTGCGAAAACTCAAGGTTCATTGTCTTATATAGTGGACGATGGGGAGAGCTTGGCCTGATCTGGTGCTCACTTGCCTTATTGAGCGATCGAGGACTTAAAAGAAAGATTCTTTGAGCATTTGGCTATGGACTGTGCGGTTAAGAGTCACTTGCATACATCTACAAGGTTTCTTGATTAAGCAGTTCTTTAAAACAATAAATAAATTTTATTGTCAGATTAGCACTTCTTTACTGCCATTTGATTTTATTTAAGCAATGCAGTAACAAGGAGTAATTGCACCGTAGTTGTCAATGAAGTCAATATGCACTGCATTAATTTTCCAAATAAACAATTTATAATTGTAAACAACTAACGACGGAGGATATTATGTGCTTATTCGATCAGTACATACCATAAAAAACGCATTGTCAGCGATAGTAGTGTTTGTGCACAATATGTAACCAGTTACAAATCGCATTCTGTGTGCACATATGCAAGAATCAATAAATCTATACATTAAATTTCTTAATTGCTGGAAAATTCTGTCCAACCAACGTCGGAGCAGTTTAATCGATTATCGTGTTTAATATTGCCAGCATGATGAGATTGCATTTTTGATTGCCAGATATAACGAAACGTTGCACTTGTTTCGTAATGCTTATGAAATACTACTTACTGAAACGCAGGTGAATTATGGGATATAAAAGAAGAAAATAAAACTGCGTCGTTGTTTTATCAAGTGATGTGAAAAGGCTTAAACAGGACTTCGTGTCAGAGAAATTATCGACAATAACACTGTAACAGCCACTAAGTTACATTATAAATTGCACTGCGAATATTACCACAAAAGGAAAGTGTTTTGATTCTGAAGTGGCTTAGCTTGGGTCCAAAAAGAGGGGGGAAGTAAAATAATTGGCTGCATATTATTACGCATAACAGTGTCAAGTGAAATATAGTGTGGAGTGACGCTTCAAAGCTGACACTCGAGAAAAGGCTCTCTTGCTTACAGGTTGTGTGGCGTTGAATATTTGGGAATCCCAGAACGTCTTGTATATTGGGAGTATTCATTTCTTAGGTTGTGATTGCCCAATACATAGGATAACATGGAACAAATATTCACAGCAGAGAGGCTACTGAAAAAGAGAACTCGTAAGGTGAGAAATATAATTATATCTATATATATAAAAGTGTGCTGTTATGGCATGTTAAAATGGCAGCACCGAGAAACTAAATGCGTTGATTTGTTTCAACTGCTATTACAATTGCCATGTGCATAAATAAAATGAGTGTGGCTTGGATAATATAGCATGGTATTTAGTTTTTGTAACTCTGCCTGAATTAAGATAATTCTTACAAATCAACTTAATTAGCATAGAGAATCCTGCATACTAAAAGGAACGTAAAACCCTGACAGCCAGCCCCTCCTCCAACCACCCCCCCCCCCCCCCCCAAAAAAAAAAAAAACAAAAAAAAAAAAACAAACCTATATTTAAAAAAAAATACCACGTATCTAAGTGAGAAGATCCTAGAGGCTGAGTTGTAACAATGAAGCACACATGAGATTATCAAACATGATAAACAAATTTGTGAGTAGTACATGGGAACCACATGGCAACCATGAGTAAAACGGTAATGCTAAGTTGATCGAATGCACTGGGGCTTTGCCTGCAAAAATATAAACATTGCCGTAATACGTAGTAACCATTGTTCAGTTATATGAGCACTGAACTTTAAAAAAGTGTTTCTTTTAAGTATTATTAATATGAAGTGGTAGTGACAGTGTCATTGTTTTCTTGAATATATGCTTGTATGTACTGTGGGCGGTAGTGACTGGTTTTACTGGTCATATTGACCCGGTAATTGGCGTCTGCTGCGTGTAATGACATAAAGCTCGATCAGGGGGACTGTCCTGAAAGCTTGCTCAATGGCTTTATCTCATTTTATCAGTCGTTGTTCCAGTTGTTCTTTAATCCTTTCAAAATTTATTTTGTTTGTAACTGTTTATATATATATATATATATATATATATATATATATATATATATATATATATATATATATATATATATATATATATATATATATATAAACAGTTACAAACCATATGAGACATTCGTAAGATTAAGTCATGATTCGTTCCTTGTCATTATTTTAATCAAAGTCTTTTGTGTGTGTTTTTTTTAACACTGCTAGCTAGGCATGTATTTCTGTGTGTGATTATTAGTCATTCTGATTTCAGCAAGACTTGATTTGAGTGTGCACTTAAACTGATTTATCATCATGAAGAAAAAGTGATTTCATTTTAGTAAACGAACCATGATTCAAGTGCAAACCGTGCTGAAATAACAGAAATATGTTCTGTTTCACATGGCTTATCTTTAATAGCAAAACATTTAAAATATTAAGAAACTGAACGTTACTTTTTTTAAACAGCCAGTTTCAGCAATCGATTAAAAGATGGCCTGAATTTGAATATCAAGGTCAAATGATTACCCTTGTGGGGCTTTTAAATCTTGAAAGCATGACATTTACCGTTTAAAAAATCATCATAATTGCCCCTTTTAAACGAACGTTGGCTGCTTGCTTTGAAATTGAATGCGATTGGGTTTGAATGATGCTGTTGGTGCTACTTATTATATTAACATTGCACTAGATCGAGAGTGGCAATTGGGGTATTAATTTTATTGGAGTTAAAGGCGTATTTTTTAGAATTCTCGCTGCATTATTTTATGATTTGACCGCCCACTTTACACCTATAAAAAGCCTATCAAAAGCTTCCCATTAATCATTAATTATTTTGAATCCACCCTCCGGGCGTCTCCGTCTTATATCACGTCAATTCTCACGTACAAATTTCGCCCAACAACGCCCTTACTTCCATGTTTACAATGGGAAAAATAGTCACTAAATTAATAAGAACTTAATTTGTTGTGGTTAGGCCAAATTGATTGTATCCATTTATGATGCAAATGGCTTCTTGTCAAGGTGACGTCCTGGGATGACGTCAGCACAGCGCAGTGGGTGGAGTGGATTGTTTGTTTTTGTGTTGTTTCGAATTAGTTCTGGACTGATCCATTTAGTTTTCCTGCAATTAAAATCCTCTATACTAAGTATGGAAAGAGGTAGCGCCGTGATACCCCAATAAGAAGTGATAATTCAATAAGGTTGCTCCTAAAAATTGCTCTAATCGAAAAGACCGCTAAATTTTTATTTATTTTATTATTTCTTGTGGCGAAATCCAACTTCAGCAGCTTTAAAATGGTGAAAAAGTCGATATATAGTTTTTGCCCTGTTTGACCTGTTCCAATCTGCAATGGAAGGCATGTTACAGCTGATACGATGTGTGGAGGGATATTGTATTGATTTATATGCAACAACTAGAAACGTTGTCTGTAAGTCGTGTGCTGTTCATAAATTTCTGACCTATAACATGACCCGGATCTTAGCACATCCTGGTCGAAATTCCCAGCAGCAACAATAGTCTAGAATTTAAAAAGAAAACTTGTACCAGGCCATATTGTATTAAAAGTGCAATGCTTCTGCTGAATTTTCCCTGAAATAAAGATCCCTCCACGTTGAAAATTGTGTCCTTTTTTAAATTTATTTATATAATTAAATAGCAAACTGTTTGAATAAATTTGTTATGCCCCAAAGTTTCTGTAAATAAAAGTGCAAGGTACGTTATATGTGACAGCAGTTTCTTAAAAATAAAATTACCATCTTCGTCCTGATTACATGTTCACAGCAAGCAGAGCTGAGTGGATGTGTTTGATACATCAGTTATTGATCAGTCTGACCTATTTTATTCTGAACTGAGCACGCAATGACTACAGAATATTGACTGATATTGGTAGAGAAGTAAATAAACATTGACACGCGCCTGGTCTGCCCTTCTCCCTGGAAATAACACAAAGTGGCCAAGGACTGGCAACACAGACAACATGCGTAGATACCGAACGCACAGGCGCAGTAACACGGTTGGCAAGGGATGACTAACAATTTAAGGGACAATGCTGATACAGAAACACATTTTATTCGTCACAATCTGCCCAACTTGTTTTGAATCTTTTTTTTCAGTTGTTTAATAGCTTGGGAAAATACTGTAATCTGATTGGTTGATTATCAACTCACTATTTTTCAATGTTGACAGGAACGCAAAAAAAGACAGATATTGCAGTTAATTGTAAATACAGTGTCAATTAAGTCAATTAACAAAGCATTTGTTGATTATTTCGAGTTAACATGGAAATATTATTGATCAGTTACCAAAATGTTGACCTGGTCAATAATACTTTGTAACGAAATACTGACCTTTAGTCAACATTTTTAGACTGGACAATAATAGTTCGTGCCGACTCAGAAAAGTCAATATCTGCTAAATGTTAATCACCTACGAAAACATTTTGAATATGGAACGGTATAAAAAAAGGCGGCAAGCGGCAAAGTTAAACGCGTTTTGTTATGACATTTCTAACAAGAAATGAAACATTTTTTGTCAGCTGACAATACCCCAATTAAACAACTTTCAGTCCGTAACTTGTCGGAGATTTGTCACAAAAATGGCATTCATTTCGTGATAAAAATTTGATAAAAATTGCAATTTTTATACCCGAATTGGTCAATATCTAGCCATACGTAGGCCTTTATTATATTTTCATATTTTTTATCAATTTAATTCTTTTAACTAATCTTTTTTTACACAATTCCTCAAAATGTGTAATCCTCAAAAAGGGTTTTATATACGTTAGGGTATGAATATAGGTTAGGGTGTGACTATAGGTTAGGGTGTGAATATAGGTTAGGGTGTGACTACAGGTTAGGGTGTGACTATAAGTTAGGGTGTTAATATGGGTTAGGGTGTGGTTATAGGTTAGGGTGTGACTATAGGTTAGGGTGTGAATTACAAGAAGCGCGTATCTGAAAATTTTGGAAAAGGAAACGTGCGCACTGTAAGGCTCTTAGGGGCAGCGACTAATCTACACCCTCAGTGCATGTGCCATCCTACACGTGAGACTGTTATTTTTCATCTTTGAGGGAGAATCGCTTCGACATTTTCCTTCTGTAAAAATAAACTAGTAAAAAGTGAATAAGCACTGTAAAAATAAACGGGTAAAAAGTGAATAAGCACTGAGTCACGAGGCCTAAGGAGAAGGCCAACTCGTGTGAGTGGGCGGGTGCGCGGTACTCTATCGTATAAACAACAGATATCTGTTTGCAATAGATAGGAAGATAATAATTTAAGCCCAGGTAAAGGTGCACAAGTTCGTTTACAGCAGAAGTGGTTGAGTAGAGTGTCTATGTTTATGCGTCTGAATTCAATGGATTTGTCCCAGAAAGGACAAACAAGTCAGTTATTGTTGAACTAAAATAGTACATCGGTCTATTTATGGCACGGGCTTTAAGAAGTTCCGTCTGGTGTCTTTATTTAGATCGCTGCAAATGCCATTTTCTCGGCATTATGTTTTCAATTGTGATGTTGTTTTTAATAATAATGGACTTTTGTGTAAAAATCCCAAGTATTCAAAGAAATTCTAAAACGCACTTCTGACAACATAGTTAATGCAACTGAACCCTCGAGAAAACAACACATTTATTGGGTGATGGCAATAATTAAAGAGGGTAATTGAAACTCTCCGCCTACTTCCTTCACACTGGGAGCAATCCGCTATCAATGCATCAATTCCCGATGCCGTGACGTCCATGTTTACAACACAGGGGCGTAAAAAGAAGATACTAATGTCTTATCCAATATTGTGTTATTCAGCTGATGACGTCAGCTCGTCCTACATCATACTGAACTCTCCACAGAAAGCCATTCTTCTGTCAGACTTGATGAAGAAGTGAACTTGTCTCACAAGGGTTGTTTATCTGGGGCTCAGCATTCAATACAAATGCAGAACAAGGTCATTGTGTGGCAGTGTTTGTAAACAAAACGGCCTCGAATATCTGGCGTTGTTCCAAAACTATATGCCCCGTGCAAAAAGGCACCGCCACAATATATCTCGTGTATGATATCATTTTGCTTCGGTTCTAAAGTTGGTCTTACCTCTGTGGCCCTGTGAGTATATGTATCACCGCTTACATTGTTGCGCTTTGATGAATATCACCTATACATTGAAGATAACTACAAAAAAAATCCGTCTTTCCATGACACCAAATGCACGATAAGTTAACCAGAAGAACAACAAAACAACAACAATGACAACAGCATCAACAACACAAGCATCATACTTCTCCGGTAGTTGCCAGAATTCCGGCTTTTCAGGGCTGATCTGGGGGGAAGGGGGAAAGAGGTTCTTTGAGATCAATGGAAAAATGCAAAAAATCTTGTGGGGTCTGTTTCGGTAGGGGGGGGGGGTACTCGCTGATCAGCCAGCCTGCGGCAGTTATCTGCACTCGCTTTTCAGCTTACTTTTTTCTCCCTCTCACCACCGGCGCCTGTAAACCTACAATATAATTCATATATATATATATATATATATATATATATATATATATATATATATATATATATATATATATGCGTGTGCACATATGTGTGTGTGTATTTGGTTTTGGGTATGACCCATTTCCGTCAGTTTCAAGGGGGTCCGGTATAATGCCTGAATAATAATAATAATAATAATAATAATAATAATAATAATAATAATAATAATAATAATAATAATAATAATAATAATAATAAAAAATAATAATAATAGTGGTAGTAATAATAATAATAATAATAATAATCATCATCATCATCATCATCATAGTAGTCATATGATTACCATAATAACAGCAAATTAAGCAATAAAAACAATTAACTGAATTACCCTCGAATACCTCCATTTATGTAAGTATCGTTTTTGAACTACTAGTTTCTACCAGTTCCCGAGATAAACAACAGCTTACAACCAAGACAGCTTGCAAAAAAATAATACAATGCCGTTTTGCAGCAGCAACAACAACAGAGCAAAAAAGAAGGAGAAAAGAAAAAAAAGTTTTTATGACTTACGTTTAGTGCGAATGTGTACCTTTTAATCGACACTGCCTTTGTTAATGTAAAATCTGTGTTTTCTTGGGTAAGATACAATGTATGTGGGAGTAGCCTTAGATTGATGAAGTATAGCAAATTCAGTAACAAAAATAACAAAAATCTGTTGAATAACAAATTTGTGAATAGCGTAAATTCTATGAAAAGCAGTGGTAAATAATAGAAATGCATTCCCATCGAGCTCTGCCTAACATTTCAACTATACAGAATTAAGATTTTGCGACGAATTTCTGGTTCAAGCAAGCAACTTTTGGAGTTGGTCACCCGTGTGACCACTCTATTTGTTAATATATTTTAAAGTAAATAATATAAATCGAGCGATGAACTTTTGTGACGGCGCGACTAACTTTATAAAGCAGGTAGTGAGAGGGTGGGAGGGAGGGGTTGAGCAACAGAAAATATGGTAAAGTGTCAGTCATGTCCTGAGCAAGATTTTGGTCATCCGAATAATTCCTAGTCGAAGGTTTTAACGACTTAGCCAAGCTGTATGTCATTGGAAAACTTTGAATAACTCTCAGAGCTGTTCATAGAAACAAAAATGATGGTATAATTGCAACCCCGTTTCCCAGATGGATAGGTCCCCAACGTTTTGGTAAGAAACACCAGGACTAAGGTCCCGAGAAATTAAACGGCGGTTTGATTGGTCAAAGACGGATGTCAGTTTTGTCCCTGTTTTTATCCCGGATCTTCATGGGTGACCTCAAACTTAACTGCTGAAAAAGTGCTGTGCCTTGACTCAGTTTTTTTTTGCGTATTTTTTTTTTCAAGTGTGATTGATTCATTAAAAAATCCGGAATGAAGATTTAATGAAAGACTAGCGCCTTGGATCGTGTTACAATTACTATTTATTAGTCAAGAAAATATGACCAAGAAAATGTGATACGTTAACCACATTATTCCACAACAGTTACATCAGTATTAATGTCTTAAAATAATGGCAATGAACCTCAAAGATCTACCTTCGGTCACACCCACATAACTGTCACATTAATAGCATTCATCCCAGCGAAATGATGCGATTTTATACAGTATACGTATGTGAAAGTCCATCTATATATTTATTGATCCTGACTTATCAAACTTTATACAGGCACCATCGGGTGAAAAGTGTCCAAAGAAATATCATCGGACAAAAAAACTACCTCATTTCACTGTCAGCACAATCTACTTAATTTCATCCGGTAGCTATAACAGATACGTTTTAGGGTCAGAAATTCATAGCAGTAATTCTAAACAGTACTTTAAACGCAGCATGTTAACCAACGCTATTATAACAACAGACATATATATATATATATATAAAGGCAACACAAAGAAAAAAGAACACAGTGACGAAGGATTTTCGGATTTTTCACTGGCAAAGTGCTGCCAAGTGCGATTTTTTTGTGTGTGTTCAGTTAACTAACATATCAATATCCGGTTCTACCTTTATGTTGCAGGGTCGTCCAGAGTTTTTGGTGAAATGGAAGGGCTATTCCAGCAAGTAAGTAATTTTTCTCTTTGGAGTCTTGAAAAGGGCAAAAGTGGTGCCTATCTATTTTTGATATTGATAGATTATTGGGGTTAGTGAAATAAGCATGCTGAATTGAGCTGAGCAGGACGACTATGGCGTCATATTTCCAAAAGCGGCTTGTCTGTAATTAAATTTATGTGCCACAAACGAAGAAATATCAATTGATTATTTTTTGTCAGTTTTTTTTCACGTGTGTCACGAATTGATGCTTTTTGGTGACACTCACGGGAAGAAAACATTTTTTCTCTTTTCCCTGACAAAAAAAAATGTATATAAAAAATCGCGTAAAAATCGATGACGGGGTATAAAAATGAGTGCGAAAAACTAGTACTTCGAGGGACGAGAAAGTGCCAAAACGGGCTTGCTAAGGACCAGCTCATTGGGCAATTCGGTGCTTGGGTTTTACCAAAGAGTAATGAGAAAGAAGTTTTAGTAAAGCACTTAATTATAGTTTGCAAAAAAGGAAAAGGAAACAAGAATATGTAAAAAAATGGATATAAATTTTACCTTGGTAAATTCTGAAACCCCCCTCTACCCCTCCCTCCCCCCAAGTCCCATTTGGCATGAATAGTCCGGACCCATGCCTACGAGGTATTTGTTGAAAATGATTGGACTGTGGTAATAAAACAGAGTACTAAGCGCAGTCAACTTGTCAACTTAAGAATCAGAGTAAAAGCACGAGGAGACAATTTTACGTAATTGACACTAGGAATATCTGAGCGGTTTGCAGCCGGTGCTGAAGTACCGAGCCAGGCTTCTACGCAGAACAGGCCCACGATAATGTTAGACCCCTGGAGGCTACTGTAATGGCATCGCGTCCTTCACTGAGATTTGTCTATTTATAGCAAATCAACTTTTTTATGTGACGCGGATATTAATAGTGTACGTTATTTTTTTTAAATTAGTCCATACTTTTATTATTTGTATTAGACCGACATCACGATTAAACCGAAAGGAAGTAATTTATCAGAAACAGATATATGTAGGTAGGTTCACAAATCCACAAACACCCTACAAAATATCTTCCAAAAGAAAGGAAAACGTGTCTTTTTGTCAAACCAGAATATACAATCTGTACAATTAATTAGACATTCAGACTATACAGAAAGTCATCAAAGGCAAAGACTGTTCATCTCTAAAATTTTTTCAAGCTTGAACGACTCAGCCAGAAGTTAACCTCAACGCTTTAATATAAAAAAACACTTTCAATCTAGGATATCATATCTATTAATCAAAAAAGGCAATTGACACGTGTACATAAGTTTATTTTGAACGATTTTATAATGTCACATTAAAGTTTCGCTCGTAAGTTTCGATTGATCTCATGCGTCTATTTCAAATGTCTTTGCACCATTTTAGATCCGCGGGTGACATTGATATGATTGAAAGGTCAAATGTCGAATCAAAAGCCCATTTGTGTCGAGTTTTACAATCTTAAGAGTTTTTTGTCCACTTTATGATCAATGAAAATAACTAAGTCACAATTAAGCCTTTTGAGAATAAAAAAAATAACACATTACATTTACATTGAATTCCTCCAGACTTGGGCAAACCGTTTTCACAGATTTAGGGAACTTGGAAAGATTGCCAAACGTCAACGAACGGTTTTGAAAAAAAACACGGGAAAGTGTGAAGTGAAATAAATAAACAAAATAAAAACACCAGCAACAGAACGACTTATATGATGTCGCTTTCAAAACGGATTTGAGGCTGAATTGTAACCACTGCTATTGGCGTGTGTAAAAGGCATGGTAGAGAAACTAGTTAACCTCGTTATTATTGTTGCACTATTTATTTCTTTACGACTGAAAATCAAATGTGGGAAAGTGGTGGTCCAACAGCATAAAGCAGGGATACAGCGCTACCCGGCAAAACACCACCAGTGGTACTGCTCTGAAGTGGTCCTACTTCCGGCTGTTTGAGTGGGACTGCGCAGAAGTGGTCCTACTTCCGGCTGTTTGAGTGGGACTGCGCAGAAGTGGCCCCAATTCCACCTAATTGAGTGAGACTGCACAGAAGTGATCCTAATTCCGGCTGATGCATTGGGATTGCACTGAAGTAATCCTAATTCCGGCTGACTCTTTTTGTGTGGTTCTTCAAAATGGAAGGCTTCTAGAATGGGAATGTTAAGGCCATGAAAGGAAAACAGTTATTGTCAAGAAATGCTGATACTCTATGTGGAGTTTTCTACGAAACAACTAAAATAGAAAGGAAGAACAGAAAAAAAACAGCGCCTAGTTTTTCTAGCATGTTTAGCATTTTTGCCTGAAGCAAACAAGATACGGCTCCGTTTTGTTCCCTTATCGATTAAGCATTCTTGTGGTCTTGTTGTCGTGGTGCTTTCTGATCATTATCTATTTATTTCACGGTCTAAAAACTAATATATAAGATTATACATTATGCATTTTACATTTTTGCAGTCACAAGAATGCCTTTTAATGACTTTCTGTTATAACATTTATTGTGTTTTTGTGCGCTTTATTTTGAGGTTTGCTCATCCTTCAGACGGAGTTGTACAAGATTCAAGATCTGGACCTTATAAAAAAATCCTTAGTTCTTTGCTTTGTGAGGGAGGCAAGTCAAATCATAGCTAATAACAAGGACCGAAAAGGCCGTGTTGTTGGTAAAAATAACCGTGCTAAAAACGATGGTAACCCGGAATAGTGGGAAGCAGGGCTTTGGCGCAGATTATTCTGGTGCAATTACTTCATGTAGTATATATAGACTTAAATTTGTCAAACAAAAGGCAGTAAAATCCCTGGATGCGTCACCCCAACCCCCACTCAGGAAATGTGACGATATAAATAAAAGATAATCTTCTGTTGCGTTGTGATTCACTCCCTGCACAAAAGAATCCCTGGATCTGAATCGTGCCGGAAATAACATTTTACGCACCCTTCGCGCAGTCCCATTGCTTTGGGCAGAAATGAGAGCGGGGGGTTCTGGCAATTGGGTACCTAAAGATTTTTGCAACCTGTCGTTATTAAAACACTTATTTTCTACCTAAAGATAATAATTGAGTTGTATCACTTTATCGAATTGCGTTTCCTTGTGCCACAACAAACTTGACTGTTTCTCTTTTTGAACTGTCTAATCCTGCAACTCTTGTAATTTCCAGGCACCTGGATAATTTTCAATTTTCAATTCAAGTTGACCAGTTTCACTCAGTGCAATTGATCAGTGAGTTTAATTAAACTTTAAAACATTCTGTGATGAGATTTAATGATGACGTCATGGAGCGCTGGGAAGCTGAGGAGTCGGGAATCTTCACCACATGTGCAGAAGTGAAGGAAAAAACACAGGGGAGACATGATGGGACGGCAAATTGCCTACATTATCAACAATGATTTATTTAGCAGACAAATCAAACCATTATTACATAACCTGAGTAATTTGGACATCTTGCTAAACCGGACAAATTCTGTCTGCTCAAACGCTGTCTGGATTAAACAGATTTTTCTGTAGTACCACTTTTTCACAGTCTCTTTCCAGATGTCTTCAGTTATGTAAAATCCCATCAATAGGACCACCTAAATACAGTCCCACTGGTTGCCTTATTTCTAAGGTTCCGCTGTAATAGAATAATGAAACATTTTGGGGGTTTTTTACTTTTTCTGTGAGTTTGGTGCAATAACCTCTTGCATCCGTTTAGTGAAAATCGAGGTATCATGTATAAAAAGTGTTGATTTAGCGAAATGAAACCGAGCTGATGTGTTGTGTTGTTACTCTTTTATCTTGCTTTCTCCTGTTTGTATAAATGCCTGGAGGATTGAGTCAAAAGACACAACAGGATGCTGTTGTAAATTAAGTAATGCATGCCCTCGCTACGCACAACACGGATGGCTTGCAACCAATTTGTTTTCATAAAATAGTGTTCAGACTAGAATATAGGTGGTGGTGGTGGTGGTTATGGTGATGGTGGTGAATATAATAATAATAATAATGATACTACTACTACTACTACTACTACTACTAATAATAATAATAATAATAATAATAATAATAATAATAATAATAATAATAATAACAATGCAGTTCTCTAAATTGCGGTAATCTGTACTTGAAAGGATCGTTTGAAACAGAACAAGCTTGTGAACAGCCATTCCATGCTAATTTTAAAAAATCTCTAGGCGTAGCAGTTCGCTGTTCTTATTCTATTTCAGTCAATGCTGTTAACGTCAGAAAACAATTTGCTTCCCGGATTTTTTAATAATAGCAAGAAATCCGGGTAACCAGTTTTGTTGACTCACTGACACAACAAACGGCAATAAAAAATACGCTGTAAATGTGACACAGAAACGGAACTTGTTTTCATGTGTGCGAGCAATTTGAATTAATGTGTGCGAAAATTCTCGCGGTTTTAGCTTTCATGACAAGAGGATTACTCCATGAAAGCACGTTGCTGGATAACAGTAATGTTTGCCATGTTCTTGTATCTGGTAAAGCAGGCGAAACGGAAAGTTTCTAAAGCGGCTTGCCAAGGGTTTGGACCATGAGACGATAGCCTTATCCCACTAAGACCATAGCCTTCTCCCACTCAGACCATAGCCTTCTTCCACTCAGACCATAAACTTCTTCCACTCGTACCATACCCTACTCCCAATCGGATCATATCCTTCTCCCACTCAGACCATAGCATTCTCCCACTCACACCATAGCATTCTCCCACTCAGACCATAGCCTTCTCCCACTCAGATCATAGTCTTTTCCCACTCAGAGAACACCGTTCTGTCACTCAGACCATACCCTTCTCCCACTCAGACCACACCCTTCTCCTATTAAAACCATAGCCTTTTTCCACTCAGCCCATAGCCTTCTCCCACTCAGACCATAGCCTTGATCACTCAGACCATATCCTTCTCCCACTCAGATCATAGTCTTTTCCCACTCAGAGAACACCGTTCTGTCACTCAGACCATACCCTTCTCCCACTCAGACCACACCCTTCTCCTATTAAAACCATAGCCTTTTTCCACTCAGCCCATAGCCTTGTCCACTCAGACCATAGCCATGTCTCACTCAAACCATAGCCTTCTCCCACTCAGACCACACCGTTTCTCCTATCAAGACCATAGCCTTCTCCCACTCAGACCATAGCCTTGATCACTCAGACCATAGCCTTCTCCCACTCAAACCAGAGCCTTCTCCCACTCAGACCACACCCTTCTCCTATTAAGACCATAGCCTTCTCCCACTCAGTCCATAGCCTTGTCTACTCAGACCATAGCCTTCTGCCACTCAGACCATAGCCTTGTCCACTGAGACCATAGCCTTTTCTCTCCAACAAAATCCATTGATATTTATTAGGTATTGCGCCAATTAGCTATAAGTTTCCCTGCCTTGAGAATTAAACCTCCCATCCTCAGTGCCACCTTCAAAATACATGGCGTCTTCCTGTGTATTTTTGCTTGATCCTTTCTTTCTTCGGCTCCATTTTAAGCGTGTCGAATTCGGCAATGCAATACGAGTAGGAGACATAACGTTGCTTTTATTCTGTATGTTAAACAGGTACAACACTTGGGAACCAGAGGAAAATATCTTGGATCCACAATTACTCTTCTTCTTTGAAAATAGGTATCGATCTGTGAAATCAATAGCATGAATAAATCTATAAGTCATCTCAAACTTTCAGACATAAAGAAACTACACTTCACTTTGATAAAAGAGATTGCACTTTGATTAACCCTTACACCCGGATTTTAAACGAGTTGAATGTTTATGCCTTGAAGCGTGTCAGTAGAACAGTCTATGTTTGGGTAAATAAATACATATTGTTATTTTAAAGGAAAAAGCTGCTAGGAGCCAAGGCAGCCCAGAAGCGTAAAAGGAGCTTGTCAAATGGGGTAAGTAATGATGCCACAAATAAAGGTCCAGGTGCTTTAGTGCTGGGAACGGCTGTTTCCAGTGATCCCATGAACGGTTCCAAATCAGACTGTGAAGATTTCATGTCCGAAGGCCCATTCAGAAATCGAAAACTTTAGAAAAAGAACGTTCCAACCGATCCAAGCTTCAAAATTTCTAGTAAGAATATCAAATAATATTTTCATAAATAATCTACAAGTACCAGCATTTGAACATTTTTTTTTAGTTTACAGACGCAGGATTGACATATATAGTTTAACCTCTAATTCTTCCAAAAGCAAAACTCTCGTCAGTTCCGTGTTCATGAGTTGCCCTGGTCTTTTTTTTCTCTAAGGGGGGGGGGGGGGGGATCTTCAGGGTGTTTATAGGTCTCAAGATATCCCTGAAATTCCTGAAGATTTAAGAACACTAGAAATATGTTTGTTTGTTCTGTGATCTGTTTTAGTCCGTCAAGGATGACGATGAAGAATCAGATCACATCTATAAAGTATTCATTCCCCAGAAGAGCTATTTTTATCCCCCGCCTCCGGAAACAGATTTTATAGACCAGGACAAAGAAAATTCCAGTGATCTCGTGAATATCGATTTCAAGCATTGTCTTCAAGACGACGACGTGATTCGGCGAGATTTGAACGGCGGCCATGATAAACTATATCCGGTTCCGCCGAAAAAGCGCTGGATACCACGTGGTTTTAAGATCAACAACAATGGGGCGACGATTTGGGTGACAGATGTAACGTGTCGTAAGCTCACAGTCACAATCCTAGAGAGCGAAGACGGATACTTCAACTCAAAATGCGTGTGTTGAGGACTTGATTTTTCTCAGGCCACTAAAAGGACTTACCTTTGTTTCTCATCTCTACTGCTATTATGGTTTCTCTTAGACGCATGTGTACAGGGAGCATACAGACTGAGAAGTGCCATTTCACGTGCACGATTCCCGAACTGGACTAACCACTCTATTTAACCAAGGTTTTATTCTCTCAAAACGTTTTTCTTTGTAAATAATGGTGTAGCTTGCGTTCTTCTACTTTAAGATCAGTCCTGCCCAAATCGAGTAAAAATAATAGACAAAATTGCATAAAATATGAACTACATTTTTTATCTCGTTCACTTGACCTAGTTTCTCACACCCCGTTGGTGTTTATTTTCTTATGGTTTGTTTTCCCGAAGCCTTTCACGCGGAGCTGCGAGGCACAGTACTTTCAGCTCGTGGCTTTTATCTACAAAGCGGTTGGGATGGAGTGACTAATTGCAGTTGCGTGTTGTCCCTAAAACTTGTAAGGTGTCATTGACAAACTTTTGAAAATAGATCCACCTTAAAGGTACCATAACTACAGGGGCTTGTTTGAGTGGTTTATTTCATTATTTTTTCCAGAAAAATTATTATTAGCATACGCATGGATAGTTAAAGGGGATAAGAAAGTAGTCCGTAACATTTCTCCGCGATAATAAGTAGCCTCGTTATGTTCTATAAATGTCAGTGCCATTTCGTGTGGTTAAATTTAGTGCGCTTAAAGAAAGATGAGAAACAAGAGTAGTCTTTTTCCTGAGCAAAAATCTGCATGGCATTTACTAAACAGTTTTGTGATAGCAGTTTTTTTTCTCAATGGCATGAAATTCACAGACAGTTAAAAAACCTAGAACCGCTACTGCATTTGGAGCGCATGCATATTGGAACCAGTACTAGTCGCTTGTAGTATCAAGATTAAAAAAGTGACATTTTGCCGTTAAAAAGGACCAGGTATTTCAAGTGTTTCTGCTTGTCATGATGTAACCAAAACTACATGTATACGTATATATATTTGTGCAAGGTTAAGAGGCAAATCACATTTTTGTAAGGGCACCTTTAGATTGTTTACTCATTAATCTGATCTTCGTTAAGAAACCGGCTTTCACATGTACTGGCAACATTTGACGATATTTATGTGTTAAAAACCCCCTGTTTATACGAATGACAAATAGACTAAATTTTATGTCGACATTGATTGTTGCCCATCCAATTGCAAACTGTCGCAACGGGAACTCTTTTATGCGGAAGGTTCTGGACATTATATCCTCATGTGATTGTTGTGCGCATAGAAATAACCTGGAGCTTATGCGGTTAACGGAATGAAAAAGAACGTCCAATGACATGCCCGTTTTAAGTGAAGGCTTGGTATTCGATTTGACATCTCAAAATCATTTGATATTGTTTTGTTCACATTTTATCTCGTGCCTTTTCCACCAGAGTTTGCACAAAAATCTTGTACGAGAAACATTTAAACGACTTGAAATGCATAAAATAATGGACAAAAAAATAACATGGCGGCGACTCTCATTATAAACTCTATTCCATTAATTAATTTTCAGTCCACAAGTAAAAGTCTTAAAAGAAATATAGATTCTGCTTGAAGTCTTTCACGTGATATCTGCGTCGGATTTCATTTCCTGACACTCCCCTGGTTTGGTTTAATTACTGTAAGTAGGGAGCGCACGTTTTATGATTTCTATGTATGAAAAGCATTGAAGTGCTTTCCATGGCTAATGACACTCTTGTTTTACTTTTGCTTAGAATAAAATAGCGGGACAAAAAAAAATTGCATAAAGGAAGAAATCACAAAATAAATGACCAAAAAAAAAAACGGAAAAGAAAAGAAAGAAACTGACACGAAGTTTACTTAAACAAAAATAGTAATATGCAACACACAAACTGAGTTTTATCGTGTCGTTTCAAGTAAGCCAGTTAAGTACCAGGCTTCACTTTATTTACACGTTTATTTGTTGAGATCTAATTTAGTGTTTTGACCAGCCTTCTCAACTCGCCTTTTGATGAAATGCAGTATACATGTACAGCTGCACTTAACATTTTCTTCGGCTAAGTTTTCGGCTTGAGCTAAATGAACAACTTGGTGAATATAATCCTTCTTGCACTGGAAAAGTACAGACCATCTGCAGTGTGGAGACAGAGATAATCCAATTTCGGTTGTGTATTTTTAGAGGTTATCCTTGAAAGAGGTCATATTGGAAATAAAAAGGGTTGAAAAATGTGCTCGTGTTTTATTGTTTTTATTACCCAGTAGATCAGATGCTGGCTTAGAGTGGGATTATAGGGGCGAACATTTCCGTCCGTTTGTCTGTCCGTCCAACCGGATACGTACGTGCAGAATATTTGTTATAATTTATTATTTTTCCTTTTCGGATGATTTAGTTTCCTTCTCATAGTTTTCATATTGCGTAGAAATTTTGCAAAAATTATCTAGCTAGGATAGCTATCTAGAAGGATGGTTAAACTAGCCTATTTAACACAACGGTTAGAACAGTTTTTTTTCGCACGAAATATGACGGGATTGTCTCATGATTATTACAAATACAGAATCAAACGTGGCCTACTTCAACAAGGCCAGTTTTAATGGTTGTAGGAAATAGGCATTGTGTTACTCAACTTCAAAAAAATCTCGAGAGATTTTGCCAGTACACTGTTTGTCAAATAAGTTGTGAAATTTTCAGTGACTAAGTAAAGTAGACTGTTATTTATATTCAAGTTATTCAGTAATCTAAATTTGGCATTTTCTATATCATTTAAGTATTCATATTCACTTAAACTGATCACTTTATCCGACTGCGGGGTGATTTAAAGGTACCCCAACTATTTATCCAGCGACACGTCATCCGGAGACAAATGATCTAGCTGAGATGGGTACGGCAATTCATGTAAGTGCGTGTGGGGTGGGTGGTGGGAGAATAGCGACTTGGTTGGGGATAGTGCCAATGCTCTAGAAAAATGTCCGTTATTCTAACTTCTTTCTTTATTGTGCCGACAAACAAAGTAAATTATTTTAACGTTAACAGAAATCCCTCCTGAGTAATTTTTGGTTTTCCTCTTTCACTTTGTATTATCCCCATATCGCACCATTGCTTGTGCATAATCACAGCACATTTTAGGGCCCTAATATATCTTTCCAAGGGAAACAATCTGCTCAGGAAAATTAAGGTTTTTTCAGAGTGCGTGAGGATCAAGGGGAGCACAACGGGCATTTAAACTCCAGCAATACAGACACTGTTTGTCATTTGCCGAATTTCTTTTGATCCTAAATAGCACAGAATAAACTTCTTTTGTTGGTCAGTCAGACGATATATAAGAGAGGTGGGTTTAGATCAAGCCAGACCACTATACATACTTTATAAAACAGTTAAATAAAATTGAGATTAATTGTGGTATGTACTCATCTGATTCAGACGAATTGTTGCTAGATGAATTGTCGTATATTCGAAACAAATATAACTGCTTCTGTTATCTGTCCTCCCATGAATTATTCACTTTTAGGCGTACGGTGTTTGGATCCAGGGGGAGTGGATTACTAACCGAGAAATATAAGATTTTTTCTTGTTTTTTTTTCACACAAAGGTTGCATTGAGCATTTAATTCAAATAAACTTCACCGGCCGTGACGTTCCAATACCGGTATCATTCTCATTTTCACTCACTGCAGTTGATCATTCAGTTCAGTTAAACTTAAATGATAATCTATAATGTTTGGAAAATCAGGAGTCGGGGCTCTTTACCACCTGTGCAAAAATGTGAGGCAGAGCAGAAAGGGTACAGTGTGGGGCGGAGGTCGCCAGCATTACCAAAAATATTTCATTTATTAAACACATCAGTGCATTTTTGCATATACTGACTAATCAGGGCATCTTGCCAATTCAGTACAAATTATGTCAATCTCAACAGCGATGTCCCAATTAACCAGGTTTTACTGTACATTTTTAGGTGACAAACATACATGTTTGAATGGTTGTATCTTTGAGGTCAAAAAGATATTTTCTTGAATTCAGTTATTTCCCTCAATGCAATATTGTTTAGAGAATTATAAACCATAATAAAACTAACTATTTCAGAAGCGTAAAAATATATAGAATATCGTTCTAGCATACAAAAGACAATATTTACACTGTACCAGCTACGGTAATTGTCACAAGAGTCGCACGCCTATAAGGCACTCTTACAGAACCAAGGATAAGTATTGTTTTGGTCAGTGTTAGAGCAAGCAAGACGTTTCGGCCCAAAACCATTTCGGCCTACTCCCATAGACGATTCGGCCCAAGACTTTTCGGCCCAAGACGTTTCGGCCACTTTTCTCCAAGACTTTTCGGCCCAGGACGTTTCGGCCCACTAAACTACCATTATCATGTGTTATATACATCCAGTCTGAACTTTTCAGAAGCAGTGGGTTGCCGTTGGGAGTTACAGTGCTATGTTTGATATTAACTATTACAGAATGTGCCAGTTACGTATAAAATAAACACACATTTAAACCCAAGGTAAAACATATCTCTCGGCAACAAAGAGAACAGAAAAAAAAACACGAAATTCTACAACTCAAGTTTAAGTTTTAAAAATTGTGCACTACATTTTAAAAATCTGAGTCTCGTATACATGAATAAAAATGATGTGATACAGGTCCTGGCTCATGATAAAGACTCGCCTTGCTTGCCTTCTGTAGCACCAGATACGGGGTATTTCTGCGGTGCGCCGTATCTCCTGGGGTCCATGCGTGGGTCGACCGGAGCTTGGTAACCGCCCTGCCTCGACTGAGGAGCAGAATACTGCGGGCGCTGAGCATAAGCACCTCCTTGCCCGGGCCACTCATAACGAGGCTTATTTGATGACTGAACAGGCGGCGGTGGTGGGTAATTCGGAGTGGGTGGGCCCTCCCTTTCCTCGGGGATGGACTGAGGCCCGCCCCTTCTGTCGTACATTCCTCCAGGGGTGTGTGACGTCGAGCCGCCTCTACTACGCCCTCGTCTAGGTCGTCCTCGGCGTGGTTTCGGGATCTCTTTTAGTGCTCTCTTACCATACGTGCCGGTCACCAGTGGTGTCCTAACACGGAGAAAACGATGGAAAAAAATTACATGTAGTATTTGTACAACCGTATGATAGTTTCTACGTCATACAGCAACAATACGTTATTTTCTTATTATTGACCTAAAATGTGGTTGTTCATTTTTTTGGGCACAATCTGAGTTTGTTATCTTTCTTCTGTAACATTCAGTGCATTTCTTGGCAGGGTTTCGTGCAAAAAATTAAAAGTCGAACATTTGCATGTTTTTATCACATTTTGCTGTCAATATATTGTTTAGTTTCAATAATTTATTTCACTTTAAATAGCATAAAACATTCATTTTATGCCCGTTGGGGGGGGGGGGGGGGGGTATGAGGTCATCCACAGATGAGAGGACTCTGAGAAGCTTGGGAGAGGGATGGGTGTTTGAAAATTTTGTACGTATGAGGTCACCACCCATAAAGCACCCATGGAAGCAAGGAATCGACGAAGTTTGTCCATTACACTGGGAGAAGTGTGGCTGTCGGAAAAGTTTGTACGTTTGAGGTCATCCATAAAGTACCAATGCAGGAGAGGACTCGGCGAAGTGTGTCCAATGCGTTGGGAGAGGAGTTGGTGTTTCAAAAGTATTTTACAATCACTTTCGTGCTGCTCAAATTGTAACTAAAGCTCGATTTTGGAAAAAGACACTGTATTTAAGAAATGGAAAAAATCTACAGTTTCAAAAGGTGAATGCAGAACTAATATTTCATTTCTTTTTCAGCAGTCCGGAAACATCCGGCTACATCCGAAGTTCACCGAAAGTGTTCAGTCGTGGCGGGAAGTCATTTCAGCGTTTATTTCTTAATAATGTAACAAGTGTTAAGAATGGAAATAAACGTAATTAGTGTAGCATTTGCACTTACTCATCTTCCGGAGAATAAACTCTGTTAAAGGCCACCACTTTGTACAAACCTTCTGATTTAAACTGCAAATACACCGAATAAAAATGTTAACAATCATTAGCACATAATATAATCGCTCCCTTAAAACCTTGAGTGGTATTCTGCCCTGTCCTTATTTTTAAGGATGTCCTTATTTTAAAAGATAAGGATAAAAAAGATATTCTGCTCTATGCTCAAACTTAACAAAGCCTTTAAAAATAAGGATAAAAATTAAGGATGAATCATCTATTCTCAGGAATAAGGGCGTCCTTAAATATAAGAACAGAGCAGAATACCACTCCTGACCTAAAAATACAAATTACTAGAAAGATAACATATAACTAGAAGGTCCTGCAAAATATATGTTGTTAACAACATAGGCAAGCGTTCTACGGTGTCATTCTGTTTTCACTGCTTTTTATTTTCAACAATTATTTCTTACCCGAACGAACGACCGCCATCGATTGCTTTCGATCCGTGCTCTGTAAATAAAATGAAAAGTAAGGCCTGTCAGACAGATGAAAATGACGGTGAAGATACAGCCGAACCACTCCGTCCTGAGCACGATCATCCGGCTCACATTCCGGTGTCCCCAGTACAGTCCCGTGGCTAATAAAAACACAATTGCAACACACCACGTGATCAAGGCATATTGCAGGTACTTCTTCCCGGGCCCTCGCCAAGTTCTGTTCATCACCGTTATGAATGTAGGCCCATATGGCTTGTCTGGTTTGATTGGTTTCGGGACATAGCCGTGACCTGGGGGAAGATAACCTTGGCTGAGCAGTGAGTGTACAGACTGCATAGAGGGATACTTCTGTCCCATTCCTGGTGGTGGAGCCCCTCTCGGGGTATGCATTCCTGGAGTATGCATGATCTTCTAAACGAAATGACTTCAAAATAACACGTATCAACTGTCTTATTATTTTAACTTGATGTATTCCAATCAGGTTATCTGGTTATGCACAATAAACTTCCATTACAACAGTCACAATACAGCATCACAAATAACTGAACACTGTAATTTCTATTTATTTGAAAATCTCAAAACCGTCCAAAAATATACAAGCGTTCCATGACACCATTACATTTCCTGTCCAGAATGTACCTGAATGTTTTTACTGATTAGCGGGTGGACTTCGGCATATTTTATTGATAAGAAAAAGGACGTTATCAATAAATCATCACGTTCTTATTCACTGCACTTGGCAGTGTGGCATACCATAACGTACTCCTGAAATCATTGTGCAACTGAAACCGCTTTTCCAGTGATATCCCTGTCAGGGAGGGTGGGGGGTGGGGGGGGGGGGGGGGGGTTGGGACGGGTCCACCTGCCTTTTCATGCAAACAAGCCGTAATTATTGCATGGCATTTACACTATGTTGAACCTTCATTTTGGTCGAATTCCGAATCATAAAACCAATAAAGTGTGGAAATTGGAACCCTTTCTTGGTTTACTTTTTCGTCTCATACAGTTCTAAATAGGTTGGAATAGTATTAGATGTTAAATATTTGGGTTAAAATATTGCATTTAAATTTTAGTTAATTAACTGAAGTTCAGCAGAATTATTCAATGCGCTGGAGTGGAACACTGTAAAACAGCACTGCTTTTTGGGAGTATTTCTTGTAGTTTTAGCTTCTTGGTTATTGCAAATTTTTGGTACAACCAGAATCTTCGGCGACAGCATCGGTGGAAACTGCCTGAGGTGGTTCGGGTGGTGGGGGGGGGGGGGGCACTCACACTCACAAACGCAAACAGTGTATTAATTTCACTCCGAAACATGGTCTGTCAAATTTAGTATAAAAACCAAATTTAGTATAAAAACCAAAAAACTTTTGAGTGGAGACGCAACTAGAGCGCACGCTACTGCAACTAAATGACCAAAACTACACAAACATTTACATCGAGTGCATTGTGTTCGCAATTTAAGGGGCTGTCTTTTTGAGAAAGAGTTCCGTTTTTATGGGTATACGCAGGTAAGGTTGTCATCGCCTTTTCTGTCATGCCACCCGGAGCGGCGACGACCATCGGGGTGGCATCAGCGCCTCGGCTGGCAGGAGAACTCTTTGTATTTCTTAAATGGATTTCTGTTTTTCAAAGTTTTCTTTTGATCTAAGCTAGGAAGAAAATCACATTCTTCGCTAAATGAAAGTATTGGGTGGCATCAAAGTTCTGCTGGGTGGCAGGAGAGTTCTTGCGTGTTCAAACGAATTTCTACATTCCAGTTTTCTTCGGACCTCAGATAGAAAGAAAATCACATTCTTCGTTAATTTAAATCTTTAGGGCATAAAAAACAAGCAAAATGGCAGAGTATTGGACAGAGGTGGTATCAGAGCCTCAGAGTGGCGGGATAGCTTTTAGCCGGTTTTGAACCGATCTCCAAATTGCTCTGCGATCTTTGTTATGCTAAGAAGTAGATTATCCAATTCTAACATCGTTAACATCGTTAACATTGCAAAATGAAACGAAACAAAGTGGTACTGGGCCGGGGTGGCATCAGAGCCATGCGGGATGGTAAGAGAACACATTTTTTAAACGAATTTCTGCTTTTCAAAGTTTTATTTTATGTTAAGATAGGGATAAACTCATATTCTTCGGTAAATGAAACATTTATACACACATAAACAGGTAAAATGGGAGAGCATTGGGCCGGAGTGGCACCAGAGCATTGGGGTGGCATCAGAATTCTGCACGGTAACAGGAGAGGTTTTTGCATTTTAAAACACATTTCTGCATACCAGATTTTTCTTCGTAGCTCATATGAAAAGAAAACCACATTTCGTCATAAATTTAAATCTTTAGGGGCAAAGAATCAGGCAAAATGGCAGCGCACTGGACCGTGGTGGCACCAGAGCCTCAGAATGGCAGGAGAGCTTTTAGTCCGTTTCGAAGGGATCCACATATTTTTCTGGATTGATGTTATTCATTGCGTTGAAACTTGGATGACGATGGCGAACTTATCCAAACTCATGCTTCTGTCCCAGCCTCCACCGGGTCTAATAAGGAGCGTGAGATTGACACTCCATCGAGGGAAATAGCGCACATCAGGACACCGAGCTTCGCCAAGAAGCAGGGGAAGACTCGGGCGGTCCGGGGTTGGAATGCGAAGAGGTAGTGGAAGAAACGGACGAGTCCTCCAAACCTTCATATTTCCTATTGCCCTTGGGGCAAGTAGACTTTGTGTACTCCCCAGGACGGGGCAAACGTCTGTTGAGAGACCCAGCGGCAGCCGGGAGGCGTCCTATTCGGACTCTTTCCCTTCCGGACCTCACACAACCAGGAGAAAACACTGGCTCTTCCGTAACTTCTTTCAACCATTGCTCTGAGGAAGTACCTTTTAGAGATGTTTTGTTGCTTTTTGTTTTGTTTTGATTTAGTACACAAATCAAGCCATTATTGCAGAACCTGAGTAATTCGGACACCTTGCTGATCCGGACAATGGTATCAGTTGCAACGCTGTCCAGATTAACCAGGTTTTGCTGTACTGAAAATCTCTGAAAAGGCCTAAAAGGACATCACTGCCTTTTTGAACAACTATTTGAATATAGTTAAACAGTTTTGTAATTACTACTGAAATGTACTATTTAGGAGCGTTGCGGGGGCTTGACTTGGGGAGGGGGGCTTTAGGCCTAGTCTACGAAAATGGAGGGGCTGAAAAGTGGTCAAACACAGTTAAAGGGACGTTGGCTGCAAATGAAACTTTTAAATCATACATTTTTACTCAACAAACCAAAATGACTGGTGTGTCAGCTTTGAGCATCGACAGTTTCGGTGGGTGGCCATTTTCGGTTACTGATTGCCGCTTGTGAACCCTACTAAAATGGTATTGGGAGGTTTTTAAAGGTCATTCGTATTCACCATCGTCTCACCTTGTATATTCTAACAAATCCGAGATATTTCTATTTCATGTGACAATACATTTTTTGAGGACTTGCTTTGAGCTTGACGCCCTCCCCAAATGTCTTTCGTCGGTCAGCTATTCCCATCACTTGTAGGGTATCCGCCGTCCATTATGTGTGTGTTTGCTAACAATTTTTCAAAATGTTATTCTTCCTACATTTCTGGTTCGATTGCTTTGCAATCGGCAGGAATGCTCCCTAGGTAGTCCTCCACATAGCATGTATTTATGACGATTTGGTCAAAATTTGTTAAATTGTATTTTGTTTGGCAAACTGACCGAAATATTGGCCCAAAACGCCCAAGTGTTAGAAAACTACGAAGTGCTCCCGCTTCTTCAACATGTGCTACTGAGGCCTGTTCAGTTTAGTGATTATGGAAGTAAGAGATCGGCAGTTCAAGTAACGTTCAAGGCTCAGTTTTGCAGTGTCAACTTTGCTGTGTTTAGCAGGCCATATTTCCCACTTACAGCTTTAGTTTGCAAAATTTTGCTCTTTTTCCCTTTCTTCTTTTTTTCCGTTGGACGTTTTTCAAAACAATCCTACAATATTTGGCACACGTATAGAGAATTACAGGTCTTGGTAAATCTACATTTTTTTTACATTAACGATCAAGGTCATGGTCAGGTTGAGGTCAAAAGTATTTTTTTCTACAAAATTATTTCGAGAAAAGCCCTCCTAGCTTTTGAGTCAGTGAAGCTCATATTGAGTTCACCTGTAGACAATCAGAAGGTTTTTTTTTTCTCGCGAGCGCAAATATTTTTTACCTTAACCACAAGCGACTCGCGATTTTGGAATCATTTTCGACTCTTTGGGCCCAAATGATATTACATAAGACGTACCTTAGTGACCTTGATCTTCTTGATCTTCTCTGTTAAAAACCGGAATTTAACCAGTCTCTGGAAAAGGGTAAGAATTGAAGCGATTTTTAGCTAATTTTCGACTCTTTGGGCCTAAACAACGTTACATCAGATAAACGTCAACTATCCTGATAAAAAAGACGTCTCCACGAAAATAGACAAGTATCAGAGTTTGCATTAATACTGTGTTCCATTTTCATTTTTTTCCGTCTAAGTGTGATTCAGATGCCTGTGACATTAACTTGAGGGGAATATCTTTTTTCTCGATTATTGGAAGTTTTCTTGATGTTGGGTGGGGGGAGGGGGATTGGATGGGAGAAATCCTGAGGCATCAGGCCTCCGATGGTCTCGTGCTGGCCCCTTATTTAATTGACTGGTATGTGAATGAAATCTGCTAATGTGTTATTTACCAATTGTTATTGAATCACCCCATACAGATAATATTATTTAATAAAGTACGAACTACACCAGATCATTTAGCTCACAGTTACCACTTTTGTATTTCGCGGAAAAAAACATTATCTGGCTCAGAGCTGCATAATATCTAAAAAATGTGCCATCTGTCAGATCTTGGCTCTATTTCTAGAAAAATTTGTTCACGTATTGCCGTCTCTGCCTCGTTTGTGAGAAGTTAGTGACAGGCCAACCTCGTTGTCCTTTGTTGGCGTTGTACTTGTTCCCTGTATCGACTGCCCGAGTGATCGCTGATGATTATTGAAAACAGAATAAACTTCGAGAGGGTATCGAGGAATTGCAGTTCGTGTCGTGTGCAAAACATGGAAGACTCTTCTGCACGACTGTAAAAAATAGAAAAAGAAATATTAATATATGCACAATTAAAAGGTATGTATCTTCTTTTCTATAGCAAAGGCAAGTAAAATAGTGTGAAGAAATCATTAACAACAAAAACGCACAGATGTAATTTTTTAAAGACTGTGTTTTGTGTCAAACCATCATCCGACCGTTCGTGTCTTTTTCAGGAATATTACCGTCCATATTTGATTCTTTTCGTAAAGATTTAGTTCTCAGTTATCGAGGTTTCGCGCTAGACCACGAAGCGCGGCGTTTGCTAACAGTTAGGGGTCGAATTTCTTGAGAAATCTCGATTCCGAAGTTTTACAGTTTAACGGACTGTTCGCACATATCTTAAGGCCTCTGCCAGAAGTCCTATTCAGGTTTTAAGGTGTATAACGCGAGCGTTTAGGGACATGTTCCCTTTGTACGTAAAACTTTAAGCCCGGCACTTTATCGTTGGACCACCAGCGCATAAGAAACGTTATACCACCAGTTTCCCTGCCAAATTCAGTTCTCCATTGGTTTATATACAGTTTATAAGGCAGAGGTAGTACGAAGGAGGAGAACAGATGGATACAGTAGGTCCAAACTGGTTTAAGTCAAGGAATATTGTTCTTTTTAATTTCACTAAATTGGAACCACTGTAACCATTCGTTCTCTGCTCTCGTATATACTGAATGAAATTTGTTGCTTTTGTTAGGCCCCAACCCTTCGGATTGGGGCCTATAGGTTTGGGGTGTCCGTCCGTCTGTCTGTCCGTCCGTCTTGCCGTCCGTCCTTCTGTCCGTCATCGCTTTATACCCCTCCGAATTTGGGGGCGGTTGGGGCCTGCTTGTGTTTCACAAATACTTACTTGTCACTCTTTGCGGACCCCGTCTGGCCCTAAAATTAGACCCTTTCTTTGCTGTTCCGGAAACACACATCAACGACCTCCCTCTGTCTTGCTCGGGCTTAGGCTGTACTCGAACTAGCCAGTGAATTGGTGACATCACAAATGTGGCGTACGTAATTCATGGGTCACCTGTCATAGTGAGTATGTGCATGTTATTTTTAGCCTTCTCCCCCACCCCCTCCCACTGCTCTCGGCGTGAAACAGGGACTTATGCAAGAACTGAAAATTTATTTCAATGCCATTACAGATGCGAAAAAGTATTAAACGGATTCCGTAGTGATCACAAAGTATGTTTTGTACTAGCCACAAAGACCATTCATGTGAGGTGTCCCAGTAAGCGTTCCGACACCAATCCAACGTCAGCTTGCGGTTGTGACGTAGACCCAACCAAATGACAACATTAAATCTTGTAGCTGGGTTCTGATTGGTCGCGACCATAGATCAATGTCTAATAAACGCATTTGACTCAACGTTGAATAGCCGTTGTAGGACTGATAAGATGCTAATATGGTCGTGACGAAAACCCCCACTTCCTCCGAAGCCTACCAGCGTCTTTTGCTGAATATATGTCGGAAGTCGAAGTTGCGTAGTTGTCGAAAAATAAACGTTATATAGACGTAGGGGTCGTACGAAAACAAACGCGTCACCATGTTATCGTTCACCGAAAATGAAAGCCATGACCAGTGACCTCGACATTTACATGGTGATTCTTCTTCTAGGTTAATATTTTCCAGACTTGTGTACAGCGTCGCTCTCCGATGTTCACATCGGGAGATTTTATAGCATTTTCACAGCGTTGATTAGACGTCAGATATCGACATCTGTTCAGCGTTGGCAGGTAAACGTTGTTTAGACTACCATGGTAAACCAAAATCTGGTCTTGATATGACGTCGTTTGCGACGTCTGTCCAACGCTGACGTGTGACTTGCGGTTATTTTTAGCCTCGTTATTTGTAAAAAAATGACATTGTCAAATTTTAAAATGAGTGCCAGATGTAGATTAAATCATTTTGTGCACGTCATATAAGTAGCAGACATTTAACGACTTCTGTTTAATTTTCAAAAATTGTTTTTCCGAAGAATATCGTTGATCTGTGCTCACTATCTCAGCCAATATTCAGCGGCTTCTGTTGCTTCAATGAAGAAATACCGTATGCTGGGACTGTGCCACGTGCGACTATTTTTCTTTTTTTTTTTTTTTAGCCCAGCTGACTTTCGTTGACGGACTATTTGTAGCATGCAAACGTTGTGTCATGCATTAACCCTGGCATGCAACAGGCCCGTTTCATGGAAAGGCAAAACGCACGGATAAGTCGCATGCAAACAGCCTTTCCATGCTTTTATTGTTTCCAAACCACTGTTATTTTTTATACTTGTTCTCCCTTTATAATACGAACCGTACCGCTTTATACGAACCGTACCGCGAGAGAGGGAGGACATGACACACAAAATTATTTAGGCAGGGGGGGAGAGGGATTAAAATGGAATAAGTAGGAAGAAGAAGAAGAAGAACAAGAACAAGAAAAAAATAACCATTATACAAAATAAAAAATAATAATGAGGAGAGAAATCCAACATCCGAAGTTGCTTATTTGTTGTTTACATGTTGTGCCATTCCGACTTGGCTATCTTCTATAGCAAATGCGGGTGATCTACCTATTCATCTTCTAACCTGTTTTTTTTCTTCTATTTTTTTCTCCTTTCCAACTAAATCGGTTTTCACACATCTCCTCCGAGACGGTTTGAGCTAGAAAAACGCAACTTGCCAAACAAATGGAGATCGACAGGAACTGGAAAAATCTGGAAAATGGTTGACCTTGACCTTTATCTTCGAGGTTAAATTCAAGGCCAAATTTTTCAAATCTCCATAGCACTATTATGGAAATGCGTTTGGAACAGTGTCCCAGAACGCCCATTTGTTCCAGAACACCAATGGGTAACCCACTGTTTTGGAACAGTGTTCTAGAACACCTATGGATGTTCCAAAAACACCCATGGGTGTTCTAGAACACTGTACTAGTTGAATAATGGGGTTTCTAAAACATATATAATGGGGTTTCTAAAACATATATAATAGGGTTTCTAAAACAGTGACGTCATTGTTTTAGAACCCCCATGGGGATAGTAAAACAGTGACGTCATATGAACGTCATATGAACGTCATAATCACGTTATAGGGATAGTGGGCAGCCATTCAGACTGGACAGCAAGACAAATGGGCAGCCGGGGCAAATGGGCCTCCGTAAAAAAAGGATCAACCGGGCCATCGTAAAATCAATTAAAAATGAGCAACCAATGACAGAGTTTCATTAAGCCTAGCTATTTTTAACCCAGAGAGCTCTGTCTCTCCACACGCATCACATCACAGCACACACAGGCAACAACTCTGTTTTTGGCTTTCTCGCTCTCCAAACACACATAACACCTACGGCGACCGGACAAACGAGCAGCTGGACAAACGGACAGCCGGACAAACGGACAGTCAGACAAACGGACAATCACTTTTTTTATTTTTTATCTCTGAAAACGTCGTAAATGTCAAAATATGACGTCGTATAGACTTAGATGTACGTAATTTCGCCCTATGGGTAGTCTTGTTTTGTGTTATGGGTGTCATACGGTTGGTGTAATGAGCCTCATAAAATGGAAGGGTTTGATAATTCATCACGAAGAGACCTTTAGAAAAGTGTAAAGATGTAAGCAAGTTCTCGGTCTGGTTGCACGGTGACGACTTTTAAACGGGCTCTCTGCATGCCCTCTGACCACCCACCCTCCCACCCATGCAGATGTTGTTTCCAATGTTTCTTTTTGAGCTTTACATTGGAAAGGCTCTCTGCATGCCCTCTGACCATGCAACGGGCCCGTTTCATACTTCCCACCCATGCAGATGTTGTTTCCAATTTTTCTTTTTGAGCTTTACATTGGAAAGGCTCTCTGCATGCCCTATGACCATGCCACGGGCCCGTTTCATACCTCCCACCCATGCAGATGTTGTTTCCAATGTTTCTTTTTGAGCTTTACATTGGAAAGGCTCTCTGCATGCCCTATGACCATGCAACGGGCCCGTTTCATACCTCCCACCCATGCAGATGTTGTTTCCAATGTTTCTTTTTGAGCTTTACATTGGAAAGGCTCTCTGCATGCCCTCTGACCATGCAACGGGCCCGTTTCATACCTCCCACCCATGCAGATGTTTGTTTCCAATGTTTCTTTTTGAGCTTTTCATTGGAAAGGCTCTCTGCATGCCCTCTGACCATGCAACGGGCCTGTTTCATACCTCCGACCCATGCAGATGTTGTTTCGATTTTAATTATAATGCAAAGTGTCCTATTTTTTAAGGGGGGAGTAGTACAATTTTCTTCAAAAAGTTTCTTTTTTCAAATTTATAGGCATGCAGAAACAATTTCTTCATAGAAAGGTTAAAAGCACAGCTTAGATTGGAAAGGCTATCTTCATGCCTCGTACCCATGAAACGGGCCCGTTTCACGCCTTGTGGCCGTGAAACAGGCCCGTTGCATGGATATGGTGAAAGCATGCAACACTATTCCCCTACTTTTGGGTTTTCCGCCGTCTCTGGCGTATGTGTGTGTTAACAGTTTTACAAAATGTGTCGTCTGCATTTTTTTTTTCAACTGTTTCATTTGGTAGGAATATTTCTAAGGTTGTCCTCTGCCCAGCTTATTATTATTTTATTAACCGACTTGACCAAAATTGGCTAAACCAAAATATTGGGCAAAACTGGTCAAATTTAAAAAAAACACGTACTCATAAATACCACCCGTATTACAAATTCTTCCTACGGGATCGCTTAGCATATGACAGGACGTTGAGTAGACGTCGGAAAATCCACTCTGTATAGTCGTTTGGAATACAAGTAAACACACACGGCATGCTGTCACACACCGTATGTGGAAGCCACGAGAGTTTGCTTTAACAAAAGGCCATTCGTGAGGGCATTAATTATCAAAATCTTAAGAGCATACAAGATTTGGATTTCCATTTGCAATTTCTCAGCTACGCTGATTCTACATTGATTAATTTATTTATTTCCCACAGGGAATATATGAGATCGACCGCGTGTCTGTCTGTCTGTCGGTCGGTCTGTCATCAAGATCTTGTTAACACGATAACTTAAAAACTCCTGCAAGGATTTAATGAAACTTGGTATGTAGCTTCTATGGGCACAAACACTGATCGGTATTGTAAATGGGCCAGGTTCCTCCAAGGAAAATGGACCAGCTGGATTTAGAAAATTTCAGCTCTTGATCGACTATTGATGGCCGTGTTTAACTGATGGGGGCCCTGTGGGGAATATGTGGACTATGCACACTGCTCTAGTTAACGTCTTTTCAACGCCGAGAGACATTCTTTTGATTTCCGTGAGCAATCAAAACCCGACGATGATCTGACGTCAGGTTCGAGTCTATTCAACGCTGTTATAATGTATTTTCTGACGTCAACACAACGTACGTTTTCTAACGTCTATTAAACGTTACACCAAATACGTTGACTAGAATTGGTTAAAAATTATTTTTTTTTGGTAACTGGTCATTAAAACAACGTTGTTTATCCAACCTCTTTTCCATGTTTAGTGAAAGATGTTGAGCTGTCATGCAAAATGAACAGCTGAATAAGAAGGGCATTTTATATGGCATATATCACCTAGCCGTGTTGCCCCTTTCCACAGGTCGATGCGAAGTGAATGACTGAACGTCACCCCAAACGACACACTGGAGGGATGACGTCGTCCCGAAACTGAATTCCAAGGAAGGTGTGAAAGGTGTTTGTTCAACCAGTGCACAGGTGAGTTGAAGCTTTTGATTATGTAAATAGCAAGAATTTCTGACAATTTCCGTCAGCATATTTTGCAACGTCTAAACTGCAGTTATTATCCCCCATGAAACGGAGGGATATAGTTATGAGCTGGTCCATCCGTCCGTCTATCCGTCCGCTCATCTGTCTGTCCACAAAAATTACTAAGTTTTTTCTGGCCCAGTATATATATATATATGACATACCTTCTATGAGAACTGGGCCAGACAAAACTTAGTAATTTTTGTGGACAGACAGATATATATATATATATATATATATATATATATATATATATATATATATATATTTATATATTGAAGATGTGCAACGTGGCATTATTGTCAAAATCGGCCAAAAATTGACGTCGTGGGAATTTGTCAAAAGTGGTGAATTTTTGGCTTGAGCTTAGCTGTGAGACGATGCTTTGTCCGACCGACTTCTCACGGAAGGAATTGTCGTAGGAACCTGAAACCTTCGCTACATACAAATGGTATACGCATAATGTATAATTTCGCTTAATATCCCCGTGTAATAGCTACGATGGAAAGTTACGAGCTTGCCCGTCTAACTGTTCGTCTGTCCGGGCTATTTCTCTGAAACACAGGTCGAATTGTTTTGAAATTTTACACACGGATTAAACACATGTGGAAGGTGTGCAATGTCGTGTTTTATTGGAATTCATGAAATATTGTTAAAATGACAGAATTATTTAACTACTGATACTTTAAAAAAGCGTATCATCAACGTCGTGTCCAGACCGGATCACCAAAATTATGAATCGGATTGTTTTGAAATTTCAAGCACAGATAGAGCACATATTGAAGGTGGGCGATGTTGTATTTTTCTTCCGATTCATAAAATTGTCTGCAGAACAGTATTTTTAAACTTGGTAAAACCTTAACGTTTATACAATTTTGTTCGTGTACTGGAACATTGTGTTCAAGCTGTATCTCGAACTATTCGTTGCATTATTATAATCCTCCGCCGTCCTGACGGAGGCGGTTGATATAGAAACGCACTGTGTCCCTCCGTCTGCCCGTCCGTCCGCCAGTTTGATTTCTAGACGATATCTCCGAAACTAGTGGTCGGATCTAGTTAATATTTGGTATGCGTAACAACCAAGATCTCTAGATGTGCCTTTTGGGGATTTGGTTGGATCGAAGCCCATCTGGATCTGTATTTGGACTTAGAATCCCCAAATCCGGATCCCAACGTGTACTTTGGTTTCCAGACGATATCTCCGAAACTAGTTAGCGAATCCGGTTCATATTTGATATGCGTAACAACCAAGACATCTAGATGTGCTGTTTTGGGGTTTTTGCCTGATCGAAGCCCATCTGGATCTGTATTTGGACTTAGGATCCCAAAATTCGGATCTCAATATGCACTTTGGTTTCCAGACGATATCTCCGAAACTAGTGAGCGGATTCGGTTCATATTTGATATGCCTAACAACCAAGATATCTAGATGTGCCTTTTGGGGGTTTTGATCTTATCGAAGCCCATCTGGATCTGTATTTGGACTTAGAATCCCAAAATCCGGATCTCAACGTGTACTTTGGTGTTCAGGGGTTCATATTTGATATATGCAACAACCAAGAAGTCTAGGTGTGACTTTTGGGGGTTTTAATCGGATCGGGGTCCGTCTATATCTGTAATTGGACTTAGAATCCCAAAATCCTGATCCCAATGTGTACTTTGTTTTCTAAACGATAACTCTGAAATATTTACCGGATTCGATTATCATTTCATATATGCATAACAACAATATAGAGTAGTTGTTTATCTACTTAGTTTAAGTGTGAGGTACAGCAACCGCCTTACTAATTACACCCACGGCGGGGGATATGGCAATTACTGATTGCTCTTGTTTTAAATTGAAACTCGGGGTAGCGTTTTGGTTGCGACATTGCTTACCCAACGTTATCTTAAAGGCGTTGACAAGACGTTGATCTGTGGTCGTGACCAATCAAAGTACAACCACAGTTAATGTTGTGGTTTGATCGGGTCGACGTTAAGTGGACTTTAAAATGTTTACTGGGTCTGTACATTGCAAATAGTTTATAGTTTGAGTAATTGTCCAACGGATTCGTTTTTTCTTCATCCACAAAGAAAGTCCGTGCACTGGAGCTGTTCGAGGTGCGATTAGCTCCTGAATTTTCTAAATTCAAAAATTGTTTTTTTAGTCCCCCGACTATAGTATTTGAGTCTGTCCGTCCGTCCGTCCGTCTGTCCGTCTGTCTGTCGCCACTTGGAAGCACATGTTTGTGCACGCGATATCTCAGCCGCTATTCAACCCTGGCTTTTGATTGTTGCTACAGTAAAAATATATATATTGAAGTTGTGCGGCGTCGCGTTATTTTTCGATTCGACAAGAGTTCGTGGCGGGAGACATTCATCAGTTTCACTGATAACTTGTTTTTTTTTTATTTTTCATAACATACTATTACAGTTCTGGTCTGGAGTTTTTTGTAGGTGCCATATCTCAGCAAGTATCAAACGGATTCCGCTTCCTTCTTCCACAAATTTGTTTAATTTATTGGTAGCTAGTTTTCTAAATGCTTCTCCCCCCCCCCCACAATTTTGATTGAATTCCTTTTAGTTTTGTACCAATGTTCTCAAGGTTGGCTTCGGTTGAAAATTAGTATTTTGCCAGAGGTACATTAAAAACTTTTTGGTTGCCAAAAAGAGGGGCATTAAAAACTTTTTGGCTGCCAATCTTCAAATTGCTTCTTCTCCCACAATTTCGATCAATTTTTGTTGCCAAATTTTACACGAATGGTCTCTTGGTAGATCTCTCTTCGAAAAGTACTTAATTTGGCGTTGCCCTAAAAACTGGTAAAATTTTAATATTTATTGATGGCCAATTTTCAAAATGCTGCTTCTCCCGCAATTTTGATTGGATTGCTTTCAAATTTTGTACGAATGTTCTCTAGGTTGGCCTCTCTTGAAAAAATTACTTAGTTGACGATCGCTCTAAAACTGGCCGAATGGGGGGCATTTAAAATTGCAAATTTTCAAAATTCTTCACACAATTTTGATCAGATTTTCTTCAAATTTTGCATGAATGTTCACTATGTAGGCCTCTCTTAAAACGCTACTTTTTGGTGATCCGCCAAAAATTGTCAAAAGGTGGCCATTTTTTAATTTATTGGTAGCCCATTTTCAAAATGCTCTTTCTCCACCGATTTTTATCCGATTCCTTTCCGATTTTCAACTAGTGTTTTCTTGATAGTTCTCTCTTGAATTTTTTTTTTGGCAATCCGCCAAAAATTGACAATGGAAAAAAATTATTGGTAGCCAATTTTCGAAATCCCTGTTCTCCAACATTTTTGATCGCATTCCCTTCGAACCGTGTACGCATGTTCTCTAGGTTGTTCTCTCTTGAATTTTTTGCGATCTGCCAAATTTGATAAATTGGAGCATTTCCAAATTTTTTGGAAGCCAATTTTCGAAATACTTCTTCTTCAACAATTTTGAGCGGGTTATGGTCAACTTTTCATAAATGTTCATTAGGTCGTCCTGTCATTTTGTGGCGAACCAAAGAAAACTGACTAAATGGGTGGCATTTTAAAACTTTTTAGTGACTAATTTTCAAAATGCTTCTGCTTCACAATTTGAATCAGATTTCTTTCAAATTTTGTACAAATGATAACTTGGTAGATATCTCTTGAAATTTTTCTCGATCCAGGAAAAACTGACCAAATAGGGGGCATTTCTATTATTATTATTTTTTTTTTGGTAGCCAATTTTCCAAAGGGTTTTTTCCTCAATTTTGGTCAGATTGCCTTCAAATTTTGCATGAATGTTCACTAACCTGTCCTCTCTTGTGAAGTTATTTTTTTGATGATCCACCAAAAAATGGCAAAGGGGTGGGGGTATTTATAATTTGTTAGTTTACAGTTTTCAGAATGTTTTGTTTCCCACAATTTTAATCTGATTGCCTTCAAATTTTGCATAAATGTTCAGTGAGCTGTTCTCTCTTAAACGCTTACTTTTTTGGCGATCCACCAAAATTTGGCTAAATGGGGGCATTTAAAAAAATTAGTAGCCAATTTTTAAAATGTTTCTTCTACCACAATCCTTTAAAATTTTGTAGGAAAGTTAATTTTAGATAACCGGTTATAAAATCTGACTACCACTTTTTGGCAACCACACAAGTCTGTTGATACTTGATTCACCAAATCTCGGCTGGTCACAATGTCCCTGAACATTCTGGTTTTATTTACAAAAATCGTGAAAATATCACTAGCGATGTTGAACTTTCATGAATAAAGACCATATATTAGAGCTGTACAACACACGGTTATTTTCCTTTTTGCTTGAAATTGAAAAATTGCCAAATTTAAAAAAAAATACTATTGCAACTATGAGCTTTGATAGTCGCTGCATCTCGGGAACTACTCTAGCTGAATTCACCAGTAATTTGTGGCAAAAGGGAAGAAAAGAATCTAACCAAGTTCACTTGCCTTCTTGTTTTATTTGTGAATGCTTTTATTTTGGGCATCTTAAGGCAACATTACTTTGGAGCGTCTTGCAGAAACAATCATGTTTTCGTTTTCACAGACCGAGGCTTTACCCGGAGCATGCTGCGTCATCAATAACTGCACACCTCACCAAACGACAAGCAACACGTGCAATAGACTGACGTATCGCCACCCCCGCCGCCCCCTCCCCCTGAACGTCAATGGGGGAAATAAAAGGCTGCCCTCTTACATGTACAGGCGAGTTAATGCATTTCGTTATTTTAATAAGCTTAAAGATTTCTCAGAATATGGCCAAAATTGGCAGTAGAACTCGTGATAGTGATAAAATCTAATGTACGGTCCGTCATTAAAAAACTTCCAGATAGGGGTTCACTAAATTGTTATGCATGTGATTTTGTTTAAGAACAATTTTGCAAGATTTGTGATAGTACCCTTAGGTGATTGTTTGGCTTGCTATTGTGCACGAAAACATTAGAATTCAATAAAATTGTGAAAGAATGTTGAAAAATGATTGTTCTTCATACAAAACGAAGTTTCACACGAAAAAATAACTTTTGACCAAGTATTGATGAATTGAATCGACTGATTCCAAATTAATTGCCATGCCTGTATAACGGTCACACTGCGATCTGAAGCTTAACAGCACATTAACGCGTGACATTGGACAATGCGTCAAACCTCTGCAGGGACTTCAATATTATATGAAAACGTATTAAAAGCTAATTTCAGCAATACATAGTTACAAAAACTATTCATCTTGTGCGTCGGAGCTGTTTAATGACGGATGGTATATTTTTCCATAACAGCTTTACAGCATGATCGGAAAGTGGCCTTTGGTTTGTAGTTAATTGTAAGGGATTTGTATTTGCTTTTAAAATATAAATATCAAAACAGCAAATGTTCAATGGTCATTTATTAAGAAGATGAACGAAAAATGTTCTAAGGAAATCTCAGAATATGTCATATAAATACGTGCAGTCTACTTCTATCTTAAGCGTAGATTCGTCTGTCTGAAAGCGCTTCAGTTAAAAGATGCAAAACCTGACTTGCTACGTAACTCGGAAGTTTCTGGGTATTTTTCATATTTTATCCGTAACAGAATTGGCAATGCATCAACATCACATCAATATTATAATAAACGAGAACTAGAAGGGTCACAATTAGTTAATATCAGTGTCACACTAGACTCGGTTTTGCGTTACTTTTGAGTTTGTGTTTTGTTTGTCACTAGAATAGTTATGTGTACGTTAGAAAAGTCATTTTTGTCTCCTTTCACTAATATGTTGTTTAACTGTAAGTTAGAAAATCAGTTTTTATCTCCTTCCGTTAACATGTCTTTTAATTGTTTTTGTTCTTTTTTCCAACTTTTATTGTCATGGATAATGTAGTTTTTAGACCAGATGACTACTGTGGTCTGGTCTGGTCACAACAGCAGGGGCTTCCGTCGTCTGTATTAGGGTGTGTAAACTTTTTACTTAATTGCTTCTGCTGCAAGTTTGATCGCATAGCTTACCGATTTTGTTTGATTGGATTTGCTTACAGATTTTGTTTGATCGGATTGCTCACAGATTTTGTTTGAATGCTGTCCAGATGGTCCTTATTTTTTTTTTTTTTTTGGCGATTGGCCAAAAATTGATCAAATGATGGCATTTCTAATTTTTTAGTTATCTGGTTTTTAAAATGCTTCTTCTCTCACAATTTTGGTCGGATTGCTTCAAACCTTTTGGTAACTGTTTCCTTGGCAATTTCATCTTTCTTGGTGATTCGCCAGAAATTGCACAAATTACAGCTTGATTGCGGCATTTGAAAAATTTAGGGACCATATTTTCGGAAAGGGTGCTTCTGCATTAGTTTTAGTTAGATTGCTTTCAAATTCCATGGGCGTAGTCAAAGATTAGGCCTCGCTTGAAAATTACTTTTGAAAATTACATCTATGGATCCGCGAAACATAATGCCAGTCTTTGGATTTTTATTCATGAACTGGTTTTTAGCCCAGCCGACTTTCTGCAGTGGGGTATTCCCCCATCACTTTCTGGTTATTCCTCGTCTCTTATATATTTATGAGTGTGTGTGCGTGGGCAAGTGGGTTTGTATAGAAAATTTTGAGTGTGTGTGCGTGGGTGAGTGGGTTTGAATAAAAAATTTTCAAAATACTGTTTTCTTCTACACTGTTTAGCAATTTGGCGGAAATGTTCAAATGTAGATCTGCACCCAACTTGACATTTTTTGGTGAAATTGGACAAAATGAACAAATTAAGAAAACGCTGCTCTTCCCACAAATCTGGCCTGTTGGATCGCTTTTTATGCCCCGCCTGACAAATGTCACGGGGTATATAGTGTTTGACTTGTGCGTCCGTCCGTCTGTCTGTGTGTACGTTACGCTTTAGGTACCAAGTTTTTTCTGCGACAGATCTCAAGAACTACTGGAGGGATTTCCTTTAAACCTTACACGTGCATAGAATAAGGGTTGCATTTGTGCACCTGGGCATAGGTTTTGCCGTCGGCCGACCATTTTGGCCTACAGACTTCGTCAAAAATCCGAAACTAGTAGAAGTATTGGGAAAATGGGGGTTTGAGCACAAGTGTGTTCAAACCCCCATTTTCAGGTGTTTTCAAACCTGCGCTGGTATGACCACAGTTTCCGGAAGTGGTAGAAAACCGTGCGCGTTGTATTGTAGGTTTGAAAACAGTTTTCAGACGTGATGGTTTGTGTTTTCAAACCCCTAGGGGTATAAGCACGGTTTCCGGAAGTGAATGTAAATGATTTCGTCAAAGCGTTGGGAGACGAAATGACGAATGATTTCGTCATGTACTTTCGTCATCCCATCCGAGCACGTTCGAACATGCATGATTTCGTCACGCCATCGAGGCACATTCGTCATCCCACTCGAGCACGTTCAGACGCCATTTTCTTAACTTTTCAATGGAGCATAACTTTAAAACTGTTGGATCGATTTCAACAATCTTTTCACCATCGTATTCAGGAATACTTTAATTATTTACTGATGACGTCATCGATGACGTCATATACTCAATTTTAAACGTGTATATCTTTAAAACTACTCGGTCAATTTCAGCCATCTTTTTACCATAGTATTGAGGAAGACTTTAAATTTTTATTGATGATATCATTGATAACGTCACGGATGACGTCATTTGCCTAAAAATTTTAATCGAGCATAACTTTAAAACTATTGGACCGATTTTAACCATCATTTCCACCCAACGTAATGTTTAGGAAGACCTTATATTTTTATTGATGACGTTATTGATGACGTAGCGGATGACGGCATTTACCTAAAAACTTTAATCGAATATAATTTTAAAACTACTGGACCGATTTCAACCATTTTTGTACCAATATGTTCACCAGGATTGTCTTTAATGAAGGTAAACTGAACGTTGAATATGTGAAGAACCTTGAAACTGCGTTTACACATAAAAAGCAAGATATATATTGAATAGTTTTACTAATACACTTAAATACACAGCGCTTAAATCAATAAACTATTACAACATGTGTTGATTTACAAAGTCTTTATCATAAAGTTTAGTCAAATAAGTCTTTTTCTTCTTCTGTTTCACTCTTTTGCACCTCATTGTCCTCATCCACATCACTTTCTTTGTCGCTGCTTTCATCATTCTCCACCTCATCTAGAAGCTCTTCAAATAATGCATCGTTTCTTCTT